>CM053790.1:490185409-490785409 GCA_028749045.1 Cupressus sempervirens
GAATTATTTTGTTTACAAAATAATTACCTATCCAATTAGGACCAATATCCTAGATGTTTACTCTAAGTTTCAAAAGTCTATTGTGGTCTTAACCAACCTAATAGCAATTTTTGTAAAGGCATGGTATTGATGCAAAGGACATCTTGCGATGAGTAGTGGAATTGTGAAGTGTTATCTTGAAGATATTGTGTTGAGCAATTGTACGTGAACTTTGTAAAACTATTTTGTGATCTAAGATCAAAGTGATGAAGAGTCTATATTCAAAAATTCTAATTACTTGTTTGGGTAGTGAGCTCTTCTTGTAATTGGAAGTGTATGTTTGGGCAGTGGGGTCATCTTGCATCTACTATACTACAACTCCTAATAGGATTCAAATATCCTAATAGGGAATCCTTATATTGAAATTTCTCATTAACTCTTAATAGGGTCCATCCTCTAATAAGGAACTTATATATCAATATATTATCTAGTGGGTATCATCCACACTGAGCCTTTCCCTTGGCCAGGATCTCCCTAGTTAGCAAAATATGTTGTTGATCTTAGATTGGTTTTGACAATTGAGTGTCAACACACTTAAGATATTTACTAAGTTCATGTTGAGCTAGTAATATATGTTGATTATAATATGTATAAATGTCGAGTTGCAATGAGTGCCAAGTCACTCATGTGCTGAGTCACTCATGTGTTGGGTCACTCAAGTGCCAAGAAAACAGATAATATTGAGTGAAAAATAGATGTCAAGCAAGTTCAAGTGTCGAGTCAGCTAGAAATATAGTAAGTGTCAAGCATCAGTATTATCAAGTGCCAAGTAACACATAATGGACTCAGTTGTTTGTGATGGCACAAACAACTATGTAAACTATTTGTATGCCAACTCATGGATAGATCTCAAAGATAAAAAGATAAGATCAAATCTATTTGATTTCTCATGCAATTAACATGCAACTAATCATAAAATTGGAATGGTTAAGTGGGAAAAAGGATGAATCTCAACTGTAGATTCATACCTAACCCTAAGTCGCAAAAATATTTATAAGGAAGATGAAGCCCCATAATTCAGAGTGAATATAGAGATTTGATGTGAGCAAAGTATTAAAGGGGTGAATTTACTAGAAGACATACAAGGTGACTTAGAAGAAGGACAGAATTGTAGAATTACTTAGCAAAATAGAGGATACATTTACTTTACATGGTATTTCATTATGTTAATGCATGTATTGATGTTAAAAAAATTATTGGTTGAACGTTAGGACTTATGATTCATCCCCACACCCCCCCCCCCCTTCAAAAGTGTATTTCCCATTTTTAATTCGAACAATTGGTATTAAAGCTCGAGTTCTCATCAACAGAAGCCTTACAACCTAGAGAAAAGATCTTAAGATGAAGGTCTACAAACTGGGAAAGATTATAGAGAACCAAGGAATTGAGATCCCACTCATTCTGAATTCACTCGAAGAAGCTAGAGAAGAATTGAGAAAATCCTTAAAGAGAAGGAAAGACATTGCCATTGCAAAAAAAGACACTTAATACAAAAGAGACTGACACCACCAAGTTCTTTGTAAATGGAGACTCAAATGAGTTTGATGCAGCAATAGTAGATCTAATGGAGAAGAACAAAGCTCAAGTATAAGAGATAAAAAATCTCAAGATTGAGCAAGAATTACAAGCCATGATGCTATGTGAGGTGACCAAACAAAAGAAGACAACCATTGAAGACAAGGTTATGATAGACTATGATAAGAGAAATCTAGCCAACACACTAGAAGAGAAGTCAATTGAGCTTTCCAGAATCTCTAATGTGCAATTGGACACCCTAAGCCAAATGATGAATGCTCATCATGAGTTGAATGTCAAAGAACTTGAGATCACCACATTGAAGTTGAAAAATGAACAACTGTAAAATGGTCTGAGAAGAGAAAGAGAGATTGTTGAAAGCTTCAACAAGAAAAATGAAGCCATCAAGTACTTTGAGCAACTACTAAAATCCCCTAGATCCAACAATGACACATCAGGACTAGGATATTCCAACATTGAAGAAGGAGAATTATCCAAGACTGTTGAAGAAAGGAATGACAAATGTAAGAGATCCAAAGCCACTTTTCATTTTTTTTGTAAGAAATGACATACTACTAATGTGTGCAAGAGCAAGAATGAAAATCAGCATGACAAACCTAAAAACATGGGTCACTATCATAAGTGCAATAAACAAGGTCATCAGGCACATGACTGTGGGACTAAAACTATCAGAACACCAAGATTTGAAGGTCACTACTACAACTATTAGAAGTATGGACATAAAGCCTTCGAGTGCAGATCTAATCCCATGTGGTCACCAAAAAAACTAGCAAAGGCAAGAAGTCATGGACACTTCTACAATTGTGACTACAATACTAGGAAAAGTTATCACTACTATCAAGAGTATGCAAACATCCCTAAGAACTACATAAGAACACACTTTAGTAGAAACTACAATAGATGGTCGAGTCAAACCACATGCTTTAGCTATTTGAAGATAGGTCACATCAACAAGTATTGTCCAATAAAGTCAAAGGCACCCAATTCTAAGCTCAACAAAGGAAAAGGTAAAGTGGATGTTCAACACACCAGAGGAGAGATGAATAAGACATGGAAGAAAAGAAATGAAAGTAGCACATCCAATGGAGGGATCACTCCACCTAATATGTCAAGTGGTCACACCTCATCAAACCAAGAAAAATAGAGAGGTATGTGGGACTAATATTTAAATGCTTTATCATACATCAGTTCCAAGATAAGTTAGTGCTAAAAAAGGACAAATTAGCATAAATAGAGATGCAAGGAAATAAGGAAAATTCAATGTTAAATCTTCAATTTTTCACATTACTATCAAGTGTGACAAAACCTCTATAGATTCTGAGTAAATGCTAGTATCTATCAAGTTGTCAACAAAAGCTAGTTGGAGTCGAGTAAGTAGTGGTTGCCAAGTAAAGGTAATATCAGTAGCTATCGAGTTAAGGAAAATTCCTATAGATGCTGAGTAAAGCAAAAATCTCATAGAAGTCATGTTTATAGTTGTATATGCACTATGCATTAAATGAAACATTTTGAAGGATATAAGGTAGATTTTTGCCCATTTTTTGTCATTACAAATCTAGAGCAAGAGCGAGTAGAGAAAAGAAGCAATCTATGAACCTATTTGAAGCATTTGCAAGGATCAGAGTAGAGATCAAGCATCATTTCATTGATCTAAGAGTTATTCTTCAAGTGTCAAGTTACGTAGTTTTAAATTTGTTAAAACCTTAGTTTGCAATATGGCTTTTAGGTCAAAAAATGTGAAGGATAAGGAGACCTTTGAGGTTCAGTTGGTCAGTAATGAGGTTAAGCAACCCAATTTCAAGGCCATACCAGAGATTGCTTATAAACAGGACCATTTAGGCACTTTATCAATGATTCTACCTAAGGTGGTTATGGTACAAGACAAAAAAATATTACAACTGCAAGGACAGAGGGATTGGAGACATGGAAATTCCTTAGGACTATGAAAAATTGTGTGAAAATAGAGTATTGAAAGAAGAATTTAAAATTGTGGAAAGAAAAGGGTTAAACAGTGCCCTAGAATTCCCCACCATCTTCAAGACAAAGTGGATAAAGATTGTCCTAAGTAGAATACATGATGGTTACCTATGGCTAGAGCATGGACCCATCAAAATAATGAAGAAAAATGTACATAGGGTTATAGGTTACCCAACCTTAGATCAACCCAAAACCCTAAGGAGCGACTCAAAAGATGTAATTGAGAAGAACACTGGAGCTAAATGCAATAAGAGAGGAATGACAATTGATACAATCATAGACACTCTTCTTGAATTTTCCATTAGAGTCATCTCCCACAAGTTCTACGAGTCAAGTAGACTGAATAGTGTTCCACGTATAGTAGTAGATGTAGGATAAAAGATTGTGAAGAAAGATGATACATATGACCTTGCAAAACTTTAGATGTAATAAATAATGGATAACCTAGGAGCAATATAGAAATCTTAAAATTCTTAATGCAAATTTGGTTCCATATTGATATGTATATTTTTTAATGTACAAAATGAGTTCCCATCTTTTGGAAAATTAGGATGGAAGACAAATAAATCCATAGTTGTGCAGATCAATGAATAAATTGAACAAATGGGTGACAATTTTGAATCAATAATGACTAGTTACTTTGAGGACTTCAAGAAGTCCATGAAATATAGGTTGAGAATTCTTGTTTCATTAGTGGAATATCATTACAATGATATTTGTTTTTTGGTAGACATTGACTACACATACATTCATGCTATAGTGCCTAGAGTCAAATGGCTAAGGCCTTTGGGATATGAAATCAACATTGATGAAGCATCAGCTTCCATCACTACACTTCTTGTAGTTCAAAGAAGTTGATAAGACAACCAAACTCTTTGGTAACTTTGATGTTGTAAAATCTAAGGTTGAAATGGAGTTTAAAACTGCCTCAACCTTGAAGAAGAAAGATAAATTGGTGAGGAAGCTAAAGGAAAAATTTGAAGAAGGTGCGGGAAATGATAATGAGGATGATGATGAAGAAAATGAAGAAGAGGAAGAGGCACAAGCATAAGAACCACTTGCTTTAACCCAAGGTATGGGTGAAGATGCAGATGAAGAAGGTGCCAAAGAAGAAAAAGCCAAGGAAGCACCAGTCAAACATGAAACAAAGAAGAGGAAGGCTAAGATATAGCTTGAAACACAACCTAAAGGAAAGAAAGTTGTAAAACCAAGCCCTACAAAGCCTATAGCCCCAGAAGCTAGAGCTAGTACAAGGGAAACTACTCAGAAGGCCAAGGAGTAGGCAAAAAAGAAGAAGAAGTCTACTGAACAAAAGGGTCCTGTATAGAACAAAACTAGAAGAAAGTACATTGCACAACTAGAGAATTATGATGAAAGGACCGAATCAGAGGACAACAATCAATCTAGAGTGGTAATTCATGCTCCCAAATCTGATTGGAAAACATTTGTGACAATGTTAGGGATAATATAGACTTAACTAGATTAAAGAACATTGATTTTGGTAAACTAGGTAGAGAGGACCCAAATATGGTAGAAGAGTCAATATATCCCATGATCGAAAAATTTAAGAATACTCCTCTTGAATTGGATAATACAATAACCAAGGAATTATATACAATAGTTGAGAACAAATGGTATTATTGTTTAAGTCTTGAAAAGTAAATAAGGGAATCAACACTTTCTCAAGTAATGCCAGAATTGACAAAGGGGAAAATCACAAAAGAAAATAAGAAACATGGTAGAAAATTTGCAACCAAATATAGAGCATTTTGCATTTTGCAAAACAACATTGAGGATGTTGTCAATAAATTCACTAAAATGTGGAAGTTGATTTATGGCTTGACTAATGTCAAGGAAGGAGAAGAATACCCCTTTGAGGGAAGGAATGATGGAGAAGAAGATGGTAATAACGATGAACAAGAAATAGAGAAGGAAAAAGTAGATACCACAGTGTAGGAGGCAAAATAGAAGAAGGATGAAATGGCAATAGCTAATGAGTGGCGAATAGATCAGAGTGTGCAACACACACAATTGCCAACACTAAGCCCTCCACATAACACAAACACACCTACAGACACTATAACAATAAAATATGTTCCTAATAGCTCAACTCTAAACATCAACCCATTAACTACATAGGATCTAAAGAATATCATTGACCAATCCACACTTCAAGCCAAATTGTGTGATAATACAGTATTGGTTAGTGTAGATGAACTTCAAAAAATTGTAGCTAATATCACTAAGGACAAAGAAACCATACAAGAACAATATTCTATCATCCCTACAGCTACAATTGGACAACCTCAAGTGAAAACATCAATTGATACATCTGCAAAGGTTGACACCGCATTATAAGTTGTCATGGTTGGACAACAGACACAAATTGCAAAGACAAAGGAGCCTACAACTGAACAAATAGGACAGACACATGCTTCTATACCTGATGCACAATCCCAAGGTGCAACACAAATAATTATGATTGATCAAGGAAGATCAAATGAATATAAGGACATCCCTAAGAAGAAGGAGAAAGAAGCTATTCAGAAATTGGTAAATTTACCAACAACTAGCACTCCTAACAAAGTCCTTCAGAAGCTGAGCACTAAAGCAATACCACTTTAGATTTCAGCAACAAACTCGAGCTCATCCAAGGTTGAAAAGGTACTTCACTATGTTGACCCAACTCTAGATGAAGAAATAGTGATACCGAAGTACGACTATGCAACCATTACCTTACAATAGATTAATATAATGCAAGAGGCATTGGAAAGAAAGAAGAAAGAAGAAATACTTAGGAATGAGTATAAGAAAAAGCAAGCACTTCACAAGATTAAAGACATATTTTTAGATGTTTTTAGCTTGCAAACATCTAAATAATCCAAGCCTATATTGCAAGGTATATTTTAGTAGCTAATATTCGTAAATTGGCTAATTTTAGAATTTTTTGACTGGTAATTTGGCTAATAATTTAAGATTTTATAAACCTAAATCGCCACAGTTTTATAAAATTAAGCTCTAGAATATTTAAAATCACTCAATAATTTATTTTATTAAAAAATTTAAACTCAAATGTTCGCCACAATATTCGTTACATGATTAGATTTGAGTCACCTAAATATAATATATTAGTGGAGAAATTAAATTGAATTGACCAATAATTATCATAATTATCATAATTATTAGTTACTTTAGGGATATATCACCAATACTTAGTCTTCACTACTGATTTAAAGTATATGCAACTATCCTAATAATATTCCACAAGGTAAAAAAATATTCCATTTTGATTTGTAATATTCCATGGTGATTAATGAACTTTCTATCATTATTGAGAGTCGTCAATATTTTATACAAAAAAATTATAATTCAAAAATAATCTCCAATATTAATCATATTTAGAATTAAAAATTGAGAGATTTTCCAATACAATATATATATATATATATATATTCAAAATAATGAAAGATTCGCCAATATTTTCTATCTTTTTATGGAGGTGCATTTCTTAAAGTTTACCCTACTATATTGGAGCAATTGTCAGACATTGTGGAATAGGTGACAAATGAAGACTAAGATGCAAATACAAAACTCATGGAATGATCTAAAAAGAAGTTTCAAGGTAAAGTTAATGAGAAAATATCAAGTGAGATAGCACTATCACAAGTGGAGTTGGCTACAAAGATTGAAAAAGTGAAAAAGCTACTTGAGAATATATTCTCACTAAACACTAAATTGTGTGATCCCACACTCTTCACATAAGAAATGAGCTGGAGGATTCTGAGTCTAGAAATAAATTTGAAGATATTAAGCATGCAATTGTCACAAAACCCAGCTCAGATTGAGAAGCATTTCCATACGGTGCTTTACACACAAAAGGAACTAGTTGTATTAATAGTATAAGAGGTTAACACAAGAGCCAAGCTAGTAAATATTCAAGCTTCTCTTACCCCCCACATGAAAATACTCCAAAAGAACTAGCCTATGCTGAAATAGTGTTGAAGAAAGATCTCAATCTTTCAACTTTAGATGACTTTGTTCACCTTGCAATAAAGACAGCCATCCAAATCAAATCCTTAGATGTTACAATAGAAAATTGGGATGCTACTCTGAAGATTGTAATGGAAGTCAACAAGACTTTTCTAGCCAAATAAACAATCAATGTATAGACCCTTTGACATAAGTTTCAAAAAGGGGGAAATAAAAAAATAAAAGGGGGAGAAAATATGCAAGGGGGAGATATAAAAGGAGGAAAAAAGTATGCAAAGGAAAAATATATGAAAGGGGGAGACACATATGAGAAAGGGAGAGAAAAAAAAGTGGGAACAACACAAAGAGTGGAAACAAAGTACATTAGATAGATAAAGAGTATCAGGCAAAGAGTATCAGCAAAAAGGAAAATCTACTCAGAGAAGCAGAGATTTTGGATATAAGAGGCACATCAACTCAGGGAGAGATACAAAATTTTAAGGTATATAGTCTATTATAGAATTTTGAAACATTTTGACGTTTTATATATATGCTGAACTATAAATAACATTATACTCAAGGAGATTAGTTGTGCTATGTATAGTTAAGCATTTTTGATACTTATGTCAAAGCGGGAGTTATTGATCTTAGATTGGTTTTGACAATTGAGTGTCAACACACTTAAGATATTTACCAAGTTTATGCCAAGCTAGTAATATATTTTGAGTATAATATATGTAGATTTCGAGTTTCAATGAGTGTCGAGTCACTCCTGTGTCGAGTCACTCATGTACTAAGTCACTCGTGTGCCAGGTCACACAAGCACCAAAAAAATAGACAGTGTCGAGTGAACAATAGATGCCAAGCAAGTTCAAGTGCCAAGTCAACCAGAAATATAGTAAGTGTTGAGCATCAATATTATCAAGTGTTGAGTAACACATAATGGACTTAGTTGTTTGAGATAGCATAAACAACTATGTAAACCATTTGTATGCCAACTCATGGACAGATCTTGAAGATAAAAAGATAAGATCGAATCTATTTGATTTCCCATGCAATTAAAATTCAACCAATCAAAAAATTGGAATGGTTAAGTGGGAAAAAGGATGAATCTCAGCTATAGATTCATACCTAACCCTAAGTCACAAAAATCTTTATCAGGAAGATGAAGCCCCATAATTCAAAGTGAATATAGATATTTTATGTAAGAAAAGTACTAAAGGGGTGAATTAACTAAAAGACATTCAAGGTGACTTAGAAGAAGGAAAAAATTGTAGAATCAGTTAGTATAAAAAAGGATCAACATTACAACATTTGCATATCAGATCAGTGAGGATCAGATCAGATAGAATAGAGATTTGAATTTAGTAATGCAAGATTGTAATTTGTCAGATCAAACATTCTACTATACTTTCTAATAACTCTATCAGTAGGATGAAATCCTTTGGACTAAGGTTGATTTAACAGTTAGTGTAAAATCCTTTAACAGGGTGACATTCCAAGTGGATGTTCAAAATCCTTTAAACAAATACACTTCTAGCAGGGTGTGAAATCCTTTAATAGGGTGGGACTTAACAGTTTCTTATAAGCCTTTAATAGGGTAAGCCTTTCACAGGGCAAACCATGGTTCATGGTCAAACTTTTTAACCTTAACCAGTTACATTATTGTTGTAGTAGTAAAAGTTGTGGGTGTCATTCCCACCCAAGTTTTACCTTCTCATTTTGAGGGTTTCTAGGTGATCATATCTGGTGTCAAGTGTTTGCGTGGATACATTTACTTTACATGTTATTTCATTATGTTAATGTATGTATTGATTGATGTTAAAAAAAATTATTGGTTAAAGGTTAGGACTCCTAATTCACCCCACCCCCTCTCAAAAGTATATTTCCCATTTGTAATTCCAATAGGTGTTATGGGTTATTTTTGTGCATGGTTACAGTTACTATTCAACATTACTTCATTACTTTGTTATGTATAATTTAAAGTAACAAATTTTATCTATTTGGTGACTAAATTTTCTAGATTACTAATTCCCCCCCTAGAGTAATCCTTATTTCTAACAATTGGTATCAGAGCACAATTACTGAGAAGAGGCTTAATAGCTTGAGTAAGATCCCTATGGATATGGAACAGTTGATGAAGAACCTTGAAGAGGCACTTGAAAAAATTGATCTCCTTACTAAAGAAAGAGATAAGTTGAAGGATAGATATGAAGACTCCAAAGTGTACATTGAACAATTGAAGGAAAATAATAAACATCTCAAATCCAAGCCTGAATCTTCTGAATCTAAAAATAGTGATGATGATTATAGAAAGCTAAAGATAGAGAACAAGATCTTGAAGCATGAATTAAAGATTATGAATCTAAAGTTGAACTTGAGGAGTGACCCTACCAAAGTTGAATCTAATTTCAAAATTGAGAATGCAAATCTTAGAGAAATTCTGGCAAAGAAGACATTGGAGCTTGAAACATTGAAAGAAGATCATGAAGAACTTCAGAAAATAATACCATTGTGAAAGGTGAATTAACTCAATGCAAGCAACAACTTGAGAAGCTTTATTCTAGCAGAGAAAAGCTTGATGATTCAATGTCAATACAAAGACCTACTTATGATAAGATTGGTCTTGGTTATCTATATAACATGACTACAAAGAAAAATGAGATTAGATCAAATTTGGAAGAAAAATGTAAATATGATGATAAGATTGAATCTATTAAATCTTATAATAAACCTAAATAAGTTGGACAAGACAAGGAAGTTGAAATATTAGATGAACCAAAGAAACTAGAATCTCCTAAGAAAACTAGGTATGAATTTAGAGGTAAGTGTTTTTCACGTAATGAGATAGGTCATATGAAAAGAGATTATACAAAAATGGCTCTACATCTAGCAGCTATCTATAGCTCATTTAATCATGTTAAGGATTTTTATTGTCATAATTATCATGGTATGGGTCATAAAGAAATTTATTGTAGGAGACCTAAATATGATAATGATAGAATGTCAAATGTCTAGAAATACTAACCCTACAGATAGAAGAAGATATAATGAAAGAACATCAAGAGAAGGAAGACCTTATGAAGATAGAAGATAGATCATGTGTTATAAGTTTAAAAACTTTGGACACATAGCTTGGAATTGTCAAGCACCCGATGATCAGCAAAATCCTAGAAGCAGAACACCAGTATGTCAGTTATGCAACAACTTTGGACATACATAAAAGTATTGAAAAATGGATAGAAACTTCAGAGATAGATGGAATAATGGAAGAAACTTTAGAAACATAAGGAATGATGGAATAAATTTCAAAAATGATAGAAGGAACCATGAAAGGAACTCTAGAACTAACAAAGACAATGAGGAACACAAAAATGTAGTCAGTGAACTTTGAGAAGAACTCAATGAGGATTTTGTAAAATGATTAGACATCTCAAAAGAAAAGTTAGAAGATGATGATATAGGAAGATCAAAGTTAGTTATTCATTTTGATTCAATTAAGTTGAAATAAGCTTGTTTACAACACCAAAATTTGAAAACTTCATTCAGAGGTCGAATTTGTAAGAATTTTCCTTAGGGAAAAATGACACCAAGATCAAGAAACACAAGACTTAGCACAATATGGACCAAATGATGTATGATCATAATAAGAATATGAGAATGAAATTTTGAATATACACTAGGAGTGCCTATATATAAAGACATCTAGAATGATTCTAGAATGACTAGGAGTTAGTGAAGAGATAAGCACAACAACTAAGAAGATGTCCACCAAAAGTGGATTATCCTCCATTGTGCATGAATGTACTTGCAAAAATTAGAGGATAATCATGACAGGGTGTATCTTGTATAGAGATGTTGTAGACACCATGTGCTTAAATTAGTTGCTAACTCCTATGTTTTCAACAAGACAATTCATATGAAACCACACATACTCCTAGGTGTCTAGATAATGCATTAATCTAAGTAAACTTAAGTGTAAATAGTAATTAATTATTTATACTAACACTCCCGCTTAAGTGCAACTTAGGAGAATGCATTTAAGCTTACAAAAACTATGATGGATCCTAGCTACTAGGCCATGTTAGGCACCCATGTACAAATGTAATGATGTACATACAATGTTATGAACACAATGAAATGAAATCTCTTTGAAAATGGAGAAAGAGGGAAAACCTCATGGGAAAAACCCTCCTCCAAAAATAAAAATATGTACAATAAAGAAGAGAAGATTCATGTGACCCCCCTGGTGGAAAATCTCGCACCCCCAAGAGATCTCACAAATGAAGATATAGGACCTTAGTAAAGGGCTTGGTGAAGATGTCCTCTATCTACTAATCTGTAAGAAAACACTACAATGCAATGAACTACTCATGAATCAAATCTCTGATGTAGTGCATATGAACCTCAATGTGTTTGGTGTGTTGATGTTGTGCTAGATGTTTTGAGATCTCAATAGCATACTGATTATCACAATGTACAATTGTGGATCAATGTAGATCAAAGCTAAACTCCTTCATAATCTATTGCAGTCAAATAGATTATGTTGCCACATTAACTACTCCTTGATACTCAGTAGATGAAAGAGCAATAGTATTCCTATTTTTACTCTTCCAAAAAATGGGGTCAGAACCAAGATGAAACATATATCCTAAAGTGCACTTGCAAGAATTAATATCCCCTACATAGTTTGATTATGTATAACCCACTAACTATAGTTGAGTACTAGCTACATAGCATATCCCATATGTATTTGTACCCTGGATATAGTGTAGAATGCATTTGGCTACCTTCCAGTAAAATTCATGTGGTTCTTGCATGAAGCGAGAAACCATGCCAACTACAAATGAGATGTTACAGCATGTATGTATCAAGTAGATGAGGCTTCTGATCAACTGTCTATAAAAAGTAGCATCAACAAGTGTAGTGGAACACTTTTTTCCTAACTTAACACCTAAAAGGAATGGAGTAGATGCAACCTTGCAATCACTCATGTGAAATTGAGCTAGTATATCAAGAGCATACTTGGTTTATGATAATGTGATCCCTAATGAAGACTAATGTATCACAATACCAAGAAAATAATGTAGTAGACCCAAGTCTGTCATCAAAAACCTTTATGATAATGTGATCCCTAATGAAGACTAATGTATCACAATACCAAGAAAATAATGTAGTAGACCCAAGTCTGTCATCAAAAACCTTTATGATAATGTGATCCCTAATGAAGACTGATGTATCACAATACCAAGAAAATAATGTAGTAGACCCAAGTCTGTCATCAAAAACCTATCTTTCAAAGTAGCCTTGACATCTGGTGAACCCTACTAAGAGAAGGAAAGAATGCATCTTAGCATACCAAGCTCTTGGAGCTTGTTTAAGTCCATAGATAGACTTCTTCAATTTGAAAACCAAGGTAGCATCATGAATAAACCACTGTGGTTGCTCCATATAAATCTCCTCATAAAGATCACATTCAAAAATGTGCTCTTCACATCCATCTAATGAACAACCCATCTCTGAGCTGCTATTATAGCTAGTGTCAAATGAATGGAGTTCATTTTTGCAACTGGTGCAAAGGTATTAGTGTAGTCAATACTAGGTAACTAAGAGAAATGTTTTGCAACAAGTCTAGCCTTATTCTTATCCACACTTCCATCTGTTGCAAACTTGATTTGATAGATCCGCTTACATTGAACCAATCTTCTTTCCTTAGGAAGAGAGACTAAGTCCCATGTATCATTTCTCATAAGAGAATTATATTCTTCCTCCATTGCTCTATCCCATTACGGAATACTTGATGCTTCTTTGAATGATTGTGTATTGGAAGCAACTATAATACATGCATGAGGGAGTGAGTTATGTTGTGATCTTGTCCTCCTAGTATGTGAAGATTCGTTGCCAATGGTCCTACCACATCCAATGTCTAATTAGCCCATCTAGGTCTACTAGAAGGAGATGTAGAAGGGATATCCTCAACCTCATCTGAATGATGTCTTTGTTTGGGTTGTGGATGCACATTTTCCAATTCACTGTCATCACTATCACTCTCTTCAATGAAGGAGGAAGAAGCAGGAGTTGAAGAAGTAAAGGTGGGACAACTTTCTTCAAAGTTTACACTCCTCTCATAGAATATATCATGTGTCTCTAGATCCATCAACTTATAGTCTTTATTAGAGTCTGCATATCCAATAAAGATGCAAGGTTTTCTTTAACCTTTCAATGCCTTGCATTTCTGTAGAGATATTCATGCCCATGTTGGACAACCAAAGACTTTGAAGTGCTTTACTGAAGTTTTCCTACTAATCCAAGCTATAAAATAGAGTTATACCATCCAAAGCTTTATTAAGACTCCTATTCTTGATGTAGTTAGCACAATTCATTTGTTCAGCCAAAAACACTTGATCAAGAGACTTATGTAGTAGCATGCAAGTGGTCATCTCCTTGAGGGTTCTATTCTTCCTTTTGGAAACACCATTCTATTGTGGCATATATGGCACTGAATGTTGAAGGTCAATTCCCTCTTGAGTACAAAAGCTTATAATTCTTGAGTTTACATACTCCCCCCCATTACAAGTTCAAAGAAATTTAATGGTTTTCTTTGACTTCTTTTCCACTTCAACCTTGAAGCTGAGAATTTTTTCAAAAACTTCTCTCTTATGAGCCATGAAGAAGACCCAAGTATAGCATGAGTAGTCATCAATGAAGGTGATTACATAGCGAGACTTGCCAAATGATGGAACTGCAAATGGGCCCATCACATCACTATGAACCAATTCAAGAACACATTATGCTCTCCAGGACTTCCCCTTGTCAAACATTTTTCCTAGATGTTTCCCAAGTGATCAACTTGAACAAAAACCTTCTAAAAATTGGACTTAAGGTAGACCATGAACCATATTCTTGCTACTAAGTTGTTGAGGATACCTATAGTTGAGATGTCCAAACCTCTAATGCTAGAGTTTTCTTTCTATATTTGAATGCATTAACAAGGTTTATGCATTAGATTTGTTGGTCTAATTTTCACATTTGCAAAAATTTTGAATATTTTTTGGTGAAAAATCATTTGAGTTTTTAAATACTGCAGACTGGGGTTTTTATTTCAAGAGATTCTGGAAGTTTTTAGGTTGCCCAAGTTTTGCCCTGTTTCATG
This sequence comes from Cupressus sempervirens, assembly GCA_028749045.1. NCBI lineage: Eukaryota > Viridiplantae > Streptophyta > Pinopsida > Cupressales > Cupressaceae > Cupressus > Cupressus sempervirens. Next base: position 490,200,084 of record CM053790.1, read on the forward strand.
TGTTGTCAGATTCTAGTAACTTCTCAAGGTTGGTCTCTTAAAATAGCCATGAAATTGTCCCAAGTTTGAAAACCTTTGCTTCCCTTTTGAATTTCTAAGGAGTTGTAAAATGCTTTAAGTTTGTTCTTTACGATCTTAAGGTTTGAGGTTTCACGTAAAAGCAGAATGCCTTTTGCTCTTGGCTTCCATGGCCACGCTTTGTAACACAGTAAAGAAGCGTAAAGGTCTATCGCGCTTTAAAAATTCTCGTGTTACAGGCTTACGAGTAAGAAGCTTGAGCGAAGGAGCGGAGAGGTATCACGTGGTGATCTACGCATATATGTTTCAATTGGTAGCGTAAAGGCATAATACCCCAACAAGGTGTAAAGCTTGATCTGAAGGGTGCACGAAGATTTTACAGTGTTACAAGTAAAAAAATTCTGTAAGAGAAAAGGCAAGGTTCAATGGTGTTTACAGGCCTACGTTCTTGAGTTTGCGGATGACCGTAAAGCCTTGTTTTTACAGTAAAGGCATCAAGTGGGACCTATTGAAGTGTTAGAAGGGCCCAGTTGCAGCGAATCAAGTGGAGGCATGACATCTATGTCAGATCGGCCCATCTCGCATGGCACATGACTTGAGGTATGATTTTTGCATGTGCACAAAATCAACAGCGACGTTATTTTTAATTTTTTTGAGATTCAAATCTGAGTCGTTGATATCTGAGAAGGGTAGTTTTTGTCATTACACCCTTACGCTTGCAAGTTAAGCGTATGAACAAAGGGTTATTTTTTCCTTTCTCTGTGGTTACGAGTTCAGTCTTAGCGTGTAAGTGTAAAGTGCTGAATAAAGGAAGATAAAGGGCTTTACTCTTATACGATAAAGGGTAAACGTAAGAACGCAATATCAGTTGAAAAGGCTCTCTGATGCTACGAATGAAGGTAAATTGTAAAAGTGAAAGGTAAGTTTTGAAGCCTTACGGTGTCCCTGGAAATGAAGTAAGCAGAGCAACGTAGAAGGGATTTCCAAGGTCTCCACAAATACATGCACGTATGAGTGTAAAGGATAGAAGGAAAGCTTGAGCAAAGGTTTTACACTCATACTAGGAATGTTTGAATCGTAAGAACGAAGATGTTAGTAAAGAGGTTTTCGATGCTCCGGTGTGAAGGGTTGTGTATGAACGTAAAAGGTGAGAAGGCCGAGATAAGGATTTTTATGCTTATACGGAAGAAGCTTAAATCGTAAAAGCGAAAGTATGCAGTAAAAAGGCTTGAGATCCTACGGGGTAAAAGGCATCATCAGAACGTAAAAGGGATTTGCAAAACAATTTCAAGGCACCATTACATTCTTACGATTAGGGCATTTTGAAGCTTCTCCGAGTGAACGTAGAGATCCATCGAGGGCACCTCTGACATTACGAAGATTGAAGGTTTGACTCAGCATAAGAATGAAAGACAATCTTTTAAAGAGAAAACATCTGATGTGTCACGATAGATAAGCAAAAAGGACAAAATTATTGTAACCATGAAAAATAAAGCTTTGAAAAGTACATCAAAATCAAATTTTGCGGCTGATATACCCTGATGGAAACTTGCGATCATAATTTTTTAAAGCTCATGCATGCTAAATTTATTAAAAAAGGCTGGCAAATATGTAATTAAAATGTCAAGGATTTGATTGAATTGTTAACATCAAGAAGCTTGTTTCTGTTTTGTTCTGAAATTTGAAAGTTACAGAGCTCTGTGTATCCTGCGCAATTGGAAAAGAATTCAAAGTATAGATTGAAGAAAACATGGCTGACCAAGAAGTTGAAGAGATGCACAAAGAAGAATTCAAAGTCAAGGATGAAGGTGATGATGTTGTAGAAGTCACACCAGAAGGAAAAAGAAAGAAATCTGCTGTTAAGATAGAAAAGAGGACAAGGGTCAGAAAACCAAACAAGCATGCAGAAGACTGGCTAAAACTCCTTCCAGGGTTGTCAAACGCAATTTCTTCAAATGATCATATATTCAGAGACCCTTATGCTTTTTTTTGAGATGTTGAATGCCCTAGAATGACTGGTTACGATCTTTTCATGTATTTTTATCAGAATAGAGTAGAGAATGTGCCAGTATGTAACCCATGGAACAGAAATATGGCAAAATTAATATTCCCAGAAGTGTTCATTGATGTTGATCTGTTGAAGGCCCTAATAAATTCATACAATCCAGTAACTAGTACTTTCCACAGGCATAATGGGAGTGTATTGTGTACATTGGACAGAACTTCTTTTGTTGAGGCTTTTGGATTGATGGGACAAATGGATGTACCTATTGACATTGCGGATTTACAAGGAAAATTTGCCAGGAATAAAACCTATTTTATAAACAATGTCATGTTGCCACATATTCCTTACAGAGTTAAGAACGTAGGGTTAATTCCAAGAAAGGTGGGAGACTTTTTACCTTTGAGTAGGTTCAAAAATTACTTCAAAAACATAGTGTATGAGTTGCACAAAGTATTGGGGAGTGATGGTGCAAAAGATTGTTTATATGGTTCTCTTTTTCTGATGGCATGTGACATACAGGATCCTTTTCATCATAAGGAGTATGATTATGTGGCCTTTATCATTGATAGTATGCACATGCAGATTTGTGATGCTAAGAAAGGAGAGCTGAAAGACTTCAAGTTCCACCATTATTCATTATTGATGCACCTTATCGTAAATAGCAATATTGGGTACATCAGTGGAGACTTCATTGATCAAACTTCTGATGAATTTGGTGAGTTACCTATGCAACTCTAGACTCGTATTTGGCATAAGGATTTCTTTTATTCAAATGCCCTAGTGTTTTTTTATTTTTTCAGTTCTATTATCATGAGGCAACTAGATCATACTTTCTTTAGGGCACCCAATGTTTTGAAGACTCTGCTTAGGCCCTCTTTCTTAGATCAAAAAAAAAATTAGATCATAACTGGGGAAGTATATTTTTGTTTAAAGAATGTACTTTAATCAGAGTTTTTGCATGCCCACAGCCTCCTCATCTACTGCCAAAATATTTACCTCCCAGACTAGCTATTATTGAATTCTTTTGGCAATTCTTATTGATGAATAAAGAAATGATACCTCCTTCTTTGCATAAGCCTACCTTTATTTGTAGAACCTTTAAAGTAGGAGATTTTGAAATAGGCAAGAATGCATTTGAGGAATTAAGTGACTATTTAGGTCAATATAAATTTGCTATTGGGCCCTATAGGATGTATGACCCTGACAGTTTATTGCAAATGAGGTTAAGGCCATTAGGGGTTTTATTCTACCTCCAAGCAAGCCAATCCCTGTAGAGGACCTAATTGCCAACATAGTAGCAACAGGGGAGGCAGATGAGTAATTAAGGAAGTATGAGGAAATAAGGAAAGTGGAGAATGCTTTGAAGAGGACCAACCCTAATTTTAAGGGTTTCTATACAAAATTTCCATATCCTAATAATCTGAGGAAGATGATTGAAAATTTTGACCATATTATGTTACAAATGCCGCATGAGCCAGAGGGAGAGGAAGCCATTGTAAATAGAGAATCCCCTAAGCTAGATACACAATTGGAAATTGAGTTAGAAGAAGAATAACCATCAACTTTAGCCTAGGTGCCACAAGGAAATAAAAGACAAAAGACAATGCACATCCCTGAAAAGGTGGTAAGTAGAGCTATACAAGTCATGTCTGGAAATAGTGAGTATTTTTCTAATATTAGGAAAAATTATTTTCACCAAAGGGCTACTGAGGCAGCAAAAGCTTCTACTGATTTACAAATTGCAGCATCAAGATTGGATGACAGGCTCATTCAATCTGAAAAGTTCATTGATTTTATTAAATCATCAGAGTTTAAAAGTTTTCTCTATAAGATCAAACAAAATGAACTCACATTGAGTCTCATGCTAGGAGAAGATCCAGAGAAAAATAAAGAGTTAGTTGAAAAATTATTGGCTTATGACCCTGAAAGTGAAACAATGACTGCAGTAGAAGCCAGAGAGTTGGTACATAGGAGTGGTATGATTCTAATACTAAATTGGGATATTGAGAAAGCTTTTGTGTTGGACCAAATGAGAAGACAAGATAAGGCCATTAGTTATGAAGCCACTAGCAGTGAAGGTTTTAAAAGAGGGTCGGGTTTTAATGTGGATACTAAAACCCTAACAGTATGGAGTGTGGCCCCTGACACTAAGAAGCCTAAGATGATGGATATAGAAGAAAATGGTCAGGGAAATATGATTGTATGGACATTGGAGAGCACTACTGAGAAGGAGATCTCCAGCTTGGTCAAAAAAAAATTCTCTCATGAATGAAGAAAAGGTTGATTAAATTTAGGATAAGTTAGCTGCAATGTTCAATGAATGCCTTGATATTAGAAGAACATATGAAGAAGAGCTCAAAATGAGCCATGTACAAAAACAAAGAATAGAAGAATTAGAGGAAAAAATTAAAGTTCTAGAAACAGAAACAAAATCTCTCAACGAACAACTCAAGGTAGCAATAGAGGCAGAACATGCACCAAGGCAAGAGGAAGAAAGAAGGCACATGGTAGAAGCAGAGGCCCAAATAGAGGAAATACCTATAGGGGTAACAGTGCCAGTGCCTATGATTAGTGTGGAAATAGAAGTGTCCCAATCTAACAGTGACACCAGGAAAAATGCCTTGATGAATGTATTAAATCATAGAATAAGCATTCTGAAAAGAATATCTTAAGATGCTTATAATACATTCATCAATCTTCAATCTATAGAACAGGTATGCAAGGATGCAATCAGATGGCTTGAGCCTATTTTTCAACAATGGGGGCCATATATGCAATTTTTTGATAGGTTGATACCCTTGTTAGCCAAGAAACTAGACCTCCCAGATAAAGTTATTACTGTTAAGGAGGGTATGGACAAAGTGAAATAATTATTGCAAATCTTCATAGGGAAGCTGGGTATAATTCAAAGTAAATTGAAAGTGCTAACAAATGGTTTCAATTCTTTAATTCCTTCTGTTATTGATTCTGATGATAAGTTAAAAGGTTTTAATGAGTGGTCTAGTTCTTTTGATCACATTATAGACTTGCCACAAGTGGTATCCGTTCTCCAAGATGGTATTGATGAATGTCTTTTCAATAAACTAATTAATACCCTTTTCAAGATTGAAACTGAAATGAATAGGTTTACCATAGAAGGAAGGGTGATTACTGATGCCAAGTGGCAGAAAACTGTGGATGAACTAACAACAGTTAAGGAATGTGAGTGGCCCACCAAAAGAGAAATATTTGTTTGGGAGGCAATCGCAGAGATTAAAGCATTACCAATAGGGAGTAGTTAGAGAAAAGGACAAAAATTGAAGATTTTATGCTCCAGCTGTTATCTGCTACTGTTTTATTTGTTCCTTTTTGAGTTAAGGTGTTTGGTTTCTTTTGAAAAGGGGTAATATACCCAATTTTGTAAGAGGACACCTATCTTTTCTTTTAGCCTAAATCTTGTTGCATCTCACACTATTTAAGTGAGATTCCAAGGCTAAAGAATGGTCCGAATTCTATTTTTCTAAGTACTATGCTTAGTCTATTTTTTGTCCAAATTTTGGAAGCAAGTTTATGGTGTATTTTATCTATCAATTCTTTGAGAATACATGAATATAGAATGAGTTGTGTATCTTTCTGAAGGTCATTCTGAGTCTATTGTAAAGGATATACCATTTTCAAAGAAAATGAATACAAATTGTGAACTGTCCCCATATCAGTTTTTTCTGAATCTTTTCTCCTTTCAATTACTTGGTTGTCTTGATATTGTATAAGTAAAGGCTTGTGCAATTGAATGCAATCTAGTTAGGTTGTATATCTATTTATCACTGTTGTTAATTCAATGGATTAAATAAAAGCTTTGATGAATGTGATAAGGTTTCTTTAGTAGTGGAAAGGGTTTTGAATGATGAATTCTGATAAGAATTGTTGATATAATTTGTTGTAAGGCAACAAACTAGATCTAAGAACTTGCTATAGACTCTAAACCCCAATGGATTAGGCACTGATCAAATTGATTCAGCTAAGGAGAAATATATCATAAAATATTATCAAAATGCAGCATCAAATCAAATTTTACTTTTATTTTTTGTAGATCTTCAAAGCTGGCCAACACTTGTCTGCATGGAATGTTTTAGCTTCAGTTAGCCACTATTGTTAAGAACATCTGTAGATCTATAGAAGAATTATTGGCCATTTCTATTTTATGGGATGTGTTTATCAAGGTAGTAAGAATTATGTATATGTTTGAGGATTTTGAAATTATAATTATAATGAAACTAAGAATAATCCTCATACAGTTGTTCCAGTGTTGAATCATCCCTGGGTATACCCACCTTGGTTTTGCAGAGCCAAAAGAGTAGAAAACCAGCTGTGGTTTTGTTGAAGTTGGGTCCAAATACTTTGCATATGCAATTATCAATAAGAATTAGCTAGTCTTTGATTGTGTATGTACTATCATCTTGGTATTAAGCATTTTGTCGCTTAGTAGTTTTAGTGCATTTTAAAACACCAACAAGATTTAGGCACAAAGGAAGAGAAAGTGTAAAGCCTTGAATCATGATTGGCTTCTCCTATTGCAACCATAGAGTCATCCTTGATGCTTTTCACTACCACTGGATCTATAAGAAATTCAACTTTGTGTCCACCTCCATAGTGAGTGATTTGGTAAACTGAAAGAAGGTTGGAGGCAAGATTAGGTACATAGAGAACATCCTTGAACGCTCTATTTTCCATCTCAACTTCAACTTTTCCTTCAAATTCCACTTTAATATCATCCCCTAAAAAGATGTGAGGTACCTCTAAATGTGCCATGGAAGAAAAATATTTCTTTCAAGCACCCATGTGATGTGTGGTACCTGATTCAATAATCTATTCTCCCTAACTAACAGTGTTTGTGAGTAAAGCTTACCCTTTGCTCTTAGAATTTGAAGATGAAGATCCTTTCTCCTTATAAGCATTAGGCAATGGAACATTGTGTTTCTTCATGATGTTCTTCAATTCATAAATCTACTTATGATAACATTGATGTTCGTCATGACCAATCTTTTTCCAATAGGGACACTTTTTCTTTTCCTGATTGGTGTCCCCCTTTTTGTTCATATTAGGAGAAGACTTTCCTTGTTGTTGATTGGATGTCTTTTCTATGTACACTTGTTTTTTATCTTTCTACTTCTTCTTTTTTCCTTTTCCTTTGTTTGAACTTTCACTAGTTGAAGTTTTAGAGGTCTCATTGTTAGCCACAAATGCCTTAGACTTTGAAGATTTGAGAATTCCCATTGTTATCAACTTATCGTGTTCATCCTCTAACAACTAAGCATAGTCATCAAAAGTGATTTTCGTATAGGAAGCCCCTAAGGTAGTCTTTGTGGTATTGAAAGAATAGACAAATGTGGAGTATTTAGATGGCAACTTATTGTAAATGAAATAAATCAACCTATCATCTTTAATGGGACTACCACAATCACTAAGTTTTGTTCTCAACTCATTCACCTTAATGATAAAATCCTAGATAGAATCAAAACTCTTAGGATCTAGGGAGACAAGCTCATCTTCAATCTTGTAGACATCCTCCTCAGTCACTTTCCCATATAGGGTTTTAAGGGCATCCCAAGTTTCCTTCGATGTATCCTACTTTATGATCTAAAAGAGGATCTTGTCTTCAACCCCTAACCTAAGAATACTTAGGGCTTTCCTATCGGTCATTTCCCAAGAATTGATGTCACTTTGAGATACTTGAACACCTATTGATTTAGGAAAAGAACCATCTGCATATTGAGAAACTTCTTTATACATCAATTCACACAATTTTTTAACTAACCATGTGGCGTAGTTATGTGGTGTTAATTTTGGAATCTTAAGATTTCCCCTAATGCAAGAAAAGAAAGATAACAATTGGAAAACAGTTACACAACACCAAGAGACACACCCCCCCCCCCCCCCCCCCCCCCAAAAAAAAAAAGAATGTTGCTAATTTAGGCCTATGTGGACTTATGATTTTTCTTTTTACAACCTCCTCTTGGAGTTCAAATATGGAACTAAGCAATCTAGCTCAAAAATACAACAATTTTGAAGCAATGCAATGCAAAGAAAGGACTTATTTCTAAAAGTGGTATTTTTCTCCACACAATCCTATAATCTAATTACATATCTGGAAATTAGACAAAAAATTATGCACTTTCAAAAAAAAGGAACCTGAAAATATGTCGAAATGAGCTTCCTATACAGCATTTGAAGTTGCAAAATGTAGGACTGGACAGGCATAGTCAACAAAAACTAAAATTTTTGACAAATTCGTGCACCAAAACTAGAAAATAATAGCACCACTAAAACATGTAGGAAATTCTAGCTAAAATAATAAAAATTGCACCTAATTTAGAGTCCAGATGACTGAGATATGGCCTCCCAAAGTTGGACTATCAAATCAAAACTGCATATGGTGAGGGGTCTACCTAGAAAATTGTGAGGTTAAATTTAACATCCAAATGGTCATCACAATAGTGCAATTTGGCCTACTAGTGATGGTCAAATGATCATCAAATTTAAGATATTGTATGGATGACGTCAGTGAAAAAAGACCTGTCTAGATGATGTGGTAGTTCGTATGATGACATGTCTAGAAATTGGTTGTACAAGGGTGCTAACATGTACTATCAACTAGGTGTACGAAGGTACTAACATGTATTGTCAACTAGGTGATGATTTGAATTTGCATATGTGCCAAAAAAATCTCACCAATGGTAGTCGGTGGTCAGGAGTTATCAATGGTCGCCAGAGAGACGTCGAAGGTCTATAGTGCCAGAGTTTGATGACATGGAGGGAGGAAGATTAATGTGTGCCAGAGTTCACCGTTGACTATGCAGAGGTCATTAGGAAAGCCAAAGTGATCGACGAGGATATTGGCGTCGGCGGGAGATATTGGCACCGACAGGAAGGATGTCAATAGGTGGTGTGTGGGACTTTAGTCCCACATGCACCCCACTTGGTAATGTTGGGCTATTTAAATGAAAATGCCACAAACTTTGAATTGGCTTAAGGGTCATTGAAGTTTATGAAGCTCATGGATAAAGTGTAGGCCACCATAGTTTGTAAGGAAATTTTGGTTGTGAAGTTTTCCAAGTGTTGGAATATGCGAGCAATATTAAGGAATATTTCATAGGTGCCAAGATTTGACCACCCAGTTTCCTGCAATAAATGCTTCTCTACAGGCTTGATGGCCAAAAAATTTGTAACAAAAATCTAAAAGTTGTAGAGAAATTCTACAAATTGTAGAGAAATTATAGAGACAAAAATTAAAATAAATACAGATCCAGAAATCAAATGCAAACATCTAAAAGATCATACCAAATTCACAAATTAGGCCTTCAAGTGCCTGTTTGCAAAAAAAATTGCCTCAGTTTTGACTATGGCCTAGGGTAGGCAAATTTATAGTCAAAATTCATTGAAATGATGCTCTAGACGCAATGGTGAGGTCCACTTTGGCTCTAGACACTCCCAATAGCTGCAATACTCCAGATCTAAATCATGGTCCTTTAAGAGGTGAAGCAAAAATGGTCTCCAATGGCTTTGAAATGACATTTCCTTAGCTCTCATACCATGTAAGAATTTTCCTTAGGGAAAAATGACACCAAGATCGAGAAGCACAAACTTAGCACAATATGGACCAAATGATGTATGATCATAATAACAATATGAGAATGAAATTGATTGAATATACACTAGGAGTGCCTCTATATAAAGGCATCTAGAATGCTTCTAGAATGACTAGGAGTTAGTGAAGAGATAAGCTCAACAACTAATCACACATCCACCAGAAGTGGATTATCCCCCATTGTGCATGAATGTATGTTCAACAATGAGAGGATAAGCATGACAAGGTGTATCTCATATAGAGATGTTGTAGACACCATGTGCTTAAATTATTTTCTAACTCCTATGTTGTCAAGAAGACAACACATATGAAAACGCATACTCCTAGGTGTCTAGATAATGCATTAACCTAAGTAAACTTAAGTAAAGTGTAAATAGTAATTAATTATTTACACTAATAGAATTAGAGGTAGAAAAGTTGGGAAAAGATGTATCGAGTTAAGTTTAGATGGTACCTAAGCTCACTTGTAATATGGAGCTTATCTAAAAAAGTTATGAATGAATTAAGAGTTACTGGTAATTATAGAAAAAGTTAATTCTATAGCAGAAGATGAAAACTATGTTTTTGCTGATAATTTCATGAAGCAAAGTTTAGTGGAGCTTGGTCATGATTAAAGAAAGTTATGGCAAAACCTCAGGTAGCATCTGAAGATTAGATAGAAGATCTTGAGTAGTTATTTGATTATAGAAGGTAATTGATAGCATTTTCATGTTTGCAAAGTATGCAATCAATGCAAGTTCAAGTTGATGGAATAAATGGAGTATAGACTTGATTTTTACTTCATTGCGATCACATCCCAAGCAAAGAGCACTTAGAAGAGATTTGTCAAGGCAATTTTGAAGCAAACCCTATTTTTGAAAAGAGGTATTTTATCATTTTTCCGTTGAATTTATTCAATAAAAGTTCATATTTGTTAGAAGCATGGATATGTCAATAGTTCACAATGTTGAGAATGAGGACGAACCTAAGTTGAAGGTTGTTTCTGTGTAACCCATAAAAGGAAACCCTAACTCAACATTATCCATTACTCTGAACAATGTAGTATATTTGGAAGATATAGGAAGTTATCTTAATAGTACATTTGAATCTATTGGTATTGAATATATGAAAAAGGATATGGAATTAGTTTTCAATCAACATATGACTATGGAACCTAAATTTGAACACTTGAAGGAACTAGACATGTTCAAAAATCATTTCTATCGTGAATTGGACAGAATGAGTGGACACAGATCATATTAAGTAGAATACATGATGGGAAATTATGGATGCAAGATAGTATGGTTGATATTTTAGCTGACCTTATTCAAGTGGTAATTGGTCTTGTTAAACAAGGTAGTGTACCTATAGGTGAGAAAATGGTTAAGAAGAAAGTTGAGAGCTACACCAAAGTAGTATATAATGGAAAGGCCATGGTATTAGTACCATTAAGCAAGATGATGTAAGATTCCTATGTAGAATCATTGCCTACTCTATATGTGCAAGTTCAAAGATTGATGAATTATCAACCGGATTCATTTATGCAGCCTACAAAATATGTGTAGAGAAGGAACAAGTAAATCTTAGTGAAATTCTGAGAATGCAACTACTTGAGAACCTAGAAAAGGTCAAAAGGACAAAGAATGGTGTGTTTAGATTTCAGTCACTGATCAATCACATATTCTTTCATGTGCTTAAAATATTTCATATTATTAGTCACAGAGATAATGAGCAGTGATAGGTGTACAATGGAGAAAATCACAATTGTATGCAGAAGAAATTCTATAGATAAGATATTGGATAGTGGAAACATGATAATGAAGACATTTTAGAATGAAATTTGACAGAGATTTAGAGTTGCACTTGCAATTGTAGATAGATTTAAGGAATACATTTTTGTTATGGTTGATACATATTTTACTTATATACAAGCAGTAGAACCTTGGGAAACATTTCTTGATCCCTTAGGTTATAAATTGAATGATGATATAGCAGTTGGATACATTGACTTATCATTGAAATCAAAGAAGGACCAAGCTAAATATAGATTTAAAACCTATGATGAGATTACCCAGTCATCTCATCAGGTATCCTTGGAGAAGGATTCTCACAAGAAAATAAAAACTATAATGAAGAAAGATTTATCTGAGGCTGGTATGACTGAGAGTGAATCACAAGAAGTCAGGAAAACTATGAAGCAATGTATATTGAATGTGCAACATTTGTCAGTATCTATTGCAGATACATCTTTGGAATAGAGCATTCCATATGTAGTAGTATCAGATGTGCAACCAAGTGAACCAAAGAGAAAATCTAAGAGATTAGTGGAAGTTGTAACCACAAAGATTAAAAGGGTCAAAAAACAAGCCACTAGACTAGGAAAGAGACAAAAGATATTGTTGATAATTGTTGAGTCTAGTGAAGAAGAACATCAAAAGGAAGTTAAACAAGCAGAGAAAGTAACAACTTCAAAGCAATCAACAGGAAAAACTTGACAACCCTACAAGCTAAAGATAGAGAAAATAAACTCAGCTATTGCTAATGAGGGAAACTTTGTTCAGATGAAAAAATTCTATGATTGGTATAATAACTTTGAAAAAGATCAAATTGATATCTCTACTATGAGATACATTATAGCCAACAATCTAAAATTGAAAGATATTAAGGGCATAGTAAACTAGAAAGTATATGACAGACTTATTGAGAAGAAGGTTGTAGCTAGAGAAGAAGATTTAGAACTTTAGAAGTTTATGCTAAGGACTATTTGCAAGATTGACGATGAAGAAGAAATCAAGAGATTGTTGAACAATCTAGCACCGTACTTGAGGAACAAGGTAAGACCATTTTTTTTATGGTGGGTGAGAAAGACAAGTTAAGAATTGAAATTGTGGTAGCCATAAGTTAGATGATGGTAGAGTCCAAGGTAGCATCTTCACCAGCACCCAGAACATCAGAAGTATCAATGAGCAATGACACTATGTAGATAGATCAGACCAATGTTACCATTAACATTAAGGATACTAACCCATTTGAGAGTATAGAACCACCTGAATCTCATTTCAAAAATATTGAAGATAAACTAAGGAAAATTGAAGTAGAGAAGTGGCTATTAGAGGAAGAGAAGAGGAGAGTAGGAGAGGCCAAGAAACAATTTCTTGAAGATGAGAAGAGAAGAAAATTAGAGGATGAAAAGAAAAGAGTAGCCAAAGAATAAATGAAAAATAAAATAGAGGAAGACAAGAAGAAGAAATTAGAGGAGGAAGAGAAGACAGAAAGGGAAAGGAAGGAAAGAGAAAAAAGTTGTTGAGATAATGGGTGTTGCACACATTGCATAATATTGTTATATTGAATTATTTTATTTTATTACATAATTTTGCATCTAAATGGATGTGCAACATGTAAACATTCCCATGGTATAAACTTGATGAGTTGTATTGTAACATTGTGATAATATTTGATGTAATTATTTAATATTGGGGAAAAGAATTAAAATTCCAATATTAAATGTGGGGTCAAGGGGTTAGGTAGCACATGGTTTATGTAATGCCACTTGGTAGTTTTGCGAGACTTGCTACTATATAAGCAACCATAAGGGTAGTTTTTGTGTGTGTGGAAGTGAGAAGGAGGAAAAAAAAGGGGAAATAGTGAAGCGGGACAAGGCTTGATAGTTTAGCCAAGGGAGCATTTGTGAAGTTTGGAGGCATGGAAACGGATGTGTGGATTCATGCTTATTTACATAGATTTCTTGGTTGTGACTATGGATTTGAAGGCTTTCATGGTTGTATTGAAATGGTATTTTGTTGAATAATACATAGTGATGGATGATTTTGGAGGTTAGGTTTTTTTCCTCAATGAGAGTTTTCTAGGGTATATCTTGCGTCACTTTTTTTTGGGTATGTTGTCTATTCTCTTGCATGTGGATTTTAATTATGTGTTTATTTCAGATATATTACGGGTTAGTAGAAATAGTTACATTCTTTGTTGCAAGTTTCCTTACAAAAGAGAGGAAGAAGGAAGAAGAGTCAAAGAGGTAACTGAGAAGAAGCAAAGGGAAGATGACACTAAACCTTCTAGTTCATCTACTCCACTTTCACTTGCTAGCCTGGAAACTGATGATGGTGATCAAACTAATTTGATCTCATCCTTATCAAAACTCATTCAAAAGAATAGAATAGTGAAGAGCCTACAGAAAAACTTGATGGAAGTTATTGACAGATTACATAGTACTCTGCTAGTGCAACATACAGAGGTAGATCCAGAACAAAGGGCACAGGTAGGGCTAAAGTCATTTGATGAATAATTTACTAATTTGTTGAGTGTTGTAGAAACAAAGGCACAGATCTCAACTAATGCTAACTTTTTTCGCACCATTTTTCAAAATATTAAGGATGATTTGATTAGTCTTTATACTTGTATCAAGGACCTTCAGAACTATCAACAAGATGGTAAGGTATTGTATAGTAAGTGTATTCCATCTCAAAATCTGACTAAGGATATTAACAGTCAAATTGGAGGAAAAATGAGTGAGCTAGAAGCTATATCTAGCCAGATACAACATCCAGCTAGTAAAATTAATCATTTTGAAGGACAAGTGGCCCGTATTCACAATGATATTAGGAAGCTAGAACTTCAAAAGGAACAAATTTTGAAGAGTATCATAATTTAGAGAGTCTATTGCTCTGAAATTATCTTTTGTTGAGTTGGAACAATGTGTTAAGGCCAAGGACACTTATTCTAACTTTTTGTATTCATGCCTTAATGTAGTTGAGATTGCATCATATGCCTTATGTGTAATTCTAACCTTTGCTGAAGAAGCTAAAGATACATGGACTAAAGGTATGGATAATCTTAAGGTAGATTTTGATCATTTCATGAAGATTCTATTAGTTTAATGCAAAAGTACATAATTTTTTTACAACAATTTTTTTGGACAGTTTTTGACATCGTAATCTTTTTCATTGATGTCAAAGGGGGAGAAGTACATTAAGAAAATTGTAAAGGGGAGAAATGCATGAGAAAATTGCAATTCAGGAAAGTATGAAATCATATTGTAAGGGGGAACATATGTAAAATGAACAAGTTGTAATAGATGTAATGTTACTATATTATTTTTTGTTAATTTTTGTCACTTAGCCAATTTTTACTATTTTTTTGTTATCAATGCCAAAAGGGAAGATTGTTGAAAATTGGCTAATGAGGATATGTAATTATTTTCATTTATGGCAACACGTGATGTACATGCTTATAGGAAACCTTAGAATTAAAGATACTTAGCTTTTGGTACTCATAAAATTGTCTAAATATGAACTTGGTATACAACATTATATTTTTTTGTTTGTAACTTGTTGTTGGCATCATATTATGACTAGTAAAGGTAGATGGAGATAGTATACATGTTGACAATGACATGTATAACCTTGGAAGTTAGTAAAGACTATACAAAACAAAGATATTCATGTTTTAAGTGAAATGGGACAACAGAATTAAAGGAAAGGAATTATTTTGTTTATTATGACTAGTGAAGTTAGATGGAGATAGTATGCATGTTGATGATGACATGTATAACCTTGGAAGTCAATACAGACTATACGAAACAAAGATATTTGTGTTTTAAGTGAAATGGGATAGTAGAATTAAAGGAAAGGAATTATTTTGTTTACAAAATAATTACTTGTCCAATTAGGGCCGACAACCTAGATGTTTACTCTAAGTTGGAAAATTGTATTATGGTCTTAGCCAACCTAGAAGAAATTTGTGTAAAGGCGTGGTATTTATGCAAAGGACATCTTGTTATGAGTAGTGGAATTATGAAGTATTATCTTGAAGATATTGTGTTGAGCAATTGTATGAAAACTTTTGTTAAAGTGATATATGTGAATTTCGTGAAGTTATTTTATGATATGAGATTGAACTATGAAAGAAAATATATTCTAGAAGTCTGATTACTTGTTTTCACAGTGAGCTCTTCTTGTAATTGGAAGTGCATGTTTGAGCAATGGAATCATCTTGCAGGGATTCAATCTTTCCCAACAGAGACTCCTTATACTAAATTTGTTCATTGACTCTTAATGGGGTCCATCCTCTAACAAGAAACTTATATATCAATATATTATCTAGTGGTTATCATCCCCACTAGGGTTTTCCCTTGGCCAAGGTTTCCCTTATTAACAAAATATAGTGTTATGAGTTATCTTTGTGCATGGTTATTGTTACTATTTAGCATTGCTTTATTACTTTGTTATGTATGGCTTAAAGTAACAAATAATATCTAATTGGAAACTAAAGTTTGTAGATTAATTATTTATTCCCCCTCCCCACCCCCCCTCTTAGTAATCCTTATTTTTAACAATAAAAGTGTACACCATCATTTTCCAAGAAAAAATTATTTGCCAAATATAGTTCCTTGTAAGCTCATCATGCCTCAATTGTACCAATCACTTCTTTGATCCAAAAGATATTCACATGTAAGCTTGCACAATACAATACATAGATATGACCATATATAATAATTTACATCCAAGGAAAACATCTTTACTTTATACCAATTCCTAAAAAAAGTTATTGAGTAATCCTTGGTGCTTTCACAATTTGCAATAATAATGTAAGACCATCTTAAGATATTACAATACATGTTACATTATAACTTTACAGTTTATCTAAGATTGTAAAAAAACCATTGGCTTACTGGTGCAGAAGCACCCTTCCAAGGCTCCCACCATCACATTTTTGTTGTGATTGAACTTCTTCTAAGAAGCATGTAAGTAGAATAAGAGATTGAGGTTCATTTAGTGTGTTTAGGACTAGTTTAGGTCCTTGGTCTTTGGAAATGGCAATGCCTCAATGTATATTGTCATCATGTGACTTTTGCCTTATCGTGTGATTAGGGTGTGCTTAGGGTATATAAATGATGTAGTGAGTGAAGTTTGAAGCCTAAGAATTCCTTGGGAATGTTAGAGAAAAAGGATAATCTAATTTCATTTATTAAATTACCTTTTTCCCTTCTTAAGATTTTTCTTTATGCATTTTTTAGCTTTCTTTGTTTAATAATTAATTAGTAATTATTAAATAGATTTCACCTTTAGGTTACCTTTAGTAACTTATTAGGTTACCCTTTCTAGGTTTTGATCTCCTTTTATAAGGATTGATCTCTTTGTATTTCATAATCTCTTCTTCATCTGAATATACAATTTTTGTGTTTTCAGAGCAAACCCTTGCCTCTTTTTGTCTTTTTCTTCTCTGTGACAGGTTTTCTACATGTAGATATTTGAGGGCTTCATGGATTTGATTTGCATATTTTCTCAAATCCTTCATGGTATAAGAGCTAGAATTACTATAACTTGTTTAGTATTTGGAGAAAAAGGGAGAACAAGGGTTTGGTAGATCAAATCTGGTGTTTTTTTGGGTATTTTCTGAGAAAATAGTGGTTACTAATTTTTGGAGCTACTTGAGGCCAAACAGATGTCACAAATGGATCCACAAGGCATCAAAACCCCCATTTCCATATAAAGTTTGTTATTTTAGATAACATTGGTCTAGGAGGCAAAAAAAATTGCCAAGAATGTCGTACAGCCTCTTGTACGCACTTCGACGCAATTTTTTCAAATATATATATATATATGGCCACAGGCCATTTTTTGGCCCATAGATCCTTTTTTTTGGTAGGCAGCAACTTTTTTGGCACTATATTCACTTTTCTGACACAAGCAATAACTTCCTGGCAGCACAACCATCGGCCAGCTTTTTCGGTGCCTGTTTCCTATTTTTTGGTGCCTTGTTCTTTTTTTTAATGATGTCACCAAACTCTACTATCGTCAACACTGGTGCTACCTCCAAGCTACCAATGCTCTACCCTATGGCCACCTACAACATATGCCCACCTGGCCATTTCTACATTTGCCACGTGGTACTAGTGCCACGTCGACATTTGCCACGTGGTAGTGCCACATCATCAGATTTTTGGGGTTGTCCTACCACGTAACATTTTTTTGCTGTGGCGGCCCCCTAGCCATCAAATTTAGGCCAATGAAATTGTGACATTAGCATGAGGTCAGCACTATATTAGCACCCCCTGCAAGCCCCTTAGGTCCTTTTTTGCCCTACTATTTTTTTTTAACATAACTTGAGCATACAGACATATTTTTTCAATCCAAAAAATGCATCAAAAAGCTAGTTCTTAGACAAAAACATTGGTGTAGGTGTTTTTGGGTTTTGATGTAGTTTGGTTGCATATTTTGGTAGTCAAAGTTGAATATTCAATTTTTAACTCTGAGGGACATATCTTGAGCATTCGATCTTCGATTTGGTAATTATTTATATCATTAAAAATATCTTTTCGAGCTCTTTCTAGTGATGCTAGTTGTTTTTCTAGATTCTACTCTAGGCGCATTATATTTGATCTTTTGCATTTTTGCATTCTGGTGAATATCTTGGTTGTTCAAGTTCGGAGATCAATTTTGTTGCTTCAAATGATTTGTCATAACTTGTACTATCTTTTTTATTAGTCTTATGTCTCTTCTGGTCTATTTATACATCATTTGTATGCATTCTTGCAAATGCACTGAGATAAAGTGCCATACTACATCTGTATTTTTCATTTCAATTGTTTGCCTTATTTTTCCTTCTAATTCAAGTAGTGTCATTTGAGGACACTCATACAGATTATTGTATTCTTTGGATTCACTATGTTTTGTGCCTTATTGTACATGCACTACTCTGATAAAGTGTCATTGGGGGGTTGATGTTTCACTTATTTTCCCATCTTCCTTTGTCTAGTGAGTGTCCCTTCTATGACATTAGCCTCATGATGTGTCTGAGATTGATCACCTTAGTACACATGTATGTACTCTTTTGAGCATCTTGATTGTGTTTCCTTGACTTGCAGTTCTTTTTGGCCCATTTTTTCAACTTCATGTCACCTCACCCTTGCTTGCATTAGGGTGGGGTTCTTCTATTGTTTCTCATACTTCCTTGGTTTGTTGGAGTGATCTATGTATTTAGTATTTGATCCTATGTATTAGGCGATTGCAGTGGCTAGATGACTATGCATTTTGGTGAAATGGATCATCTACCATATAGACACTCTTCTTTTCATTCCTACTTTTTGGTTGCAGCCTTCCTTGGTTTGATTGATTAGCTCTTTAGGCTTTGGCATTTTATGTCATTTACATTTTTGAGTTCAGTTGTTTGCCTTTGTTTGCCTCTTGATTCGATGTAGATTACAATCTTTTCTACCTAGTCAGGTTCTATTTTAGTGGAGGTTCTTCAGATCAACATTTTTTTTTGATAGAGCTTTGCAGCTTCTACATGCTTCAGTGATGTTCTTCATGATCATTCTTTGTTCCTATTTTCTAGAACATTCCTCTAGTTGGAGGCTTCTTTAGTCCTTTACTATATTTTTCAGCTATCTCCTTTTGGAGTAGAGTTTTTCCCATTGGGTTTTCTCTATTTCTCTGTTTCACGGAGATTTTGTTGTGATTGGGTACCTCATAAGGCCTTGTTATTGGGACCCAAGTTTTCTTTCAACATTGCATTATAGTTTCCTTGCTCTTTCAGCATTGTCTATAATTGCATTATTGCTCATCTTAAAAGGGGGTTTTAGAGAAAAAGGATCATTTCATTTCATTTATTAAATTACCTTTTCTCCCTTCTTAAGATTTTGCTTTATGCATTTTCTAGCTCTCTCTATTTAATAATTAATTAGTAATTAGTAAATAGCTTTCACCTTTGGGTCACCTTTAGTAACTTATTAGGTTACCCTTTTCAGGTTTCGATCTCCTTTTATAAGGATTGATCTCTTTGTATTTCATAATCTCTTCTTCATTTGAATATACAATTTTCGTATTTTCATAGCAAACCATTTTCTCTTCTTGTCTTTTTCTTCTCCATGACAGGTTTTTTGCATGTAGGTATTCAAGGGCTTCATGGATTTGATTTTCATATTTTCTCAAATCCTTTAGGGAAGACCTAGCAATGGTCTTAGTAATGTTGGAGCAAAAACTACTTGGCCATCAAAAAGTTGCTAGCAACTTTTCCTTTTTAAAGGTTTGCACTAACATTAGTGATTAAAAGGCCCTAACACAACACACCAACCTTGATGAAGACTATTTAAGCCTTGAGAAACCATAATGAAGGGTTGGCATTCATTCTTGTATGACCATAGTATAGTTGCAGCAGATTGTGCATGATTTTACAACAATAATTACTAGTTTTTTCCTTGTTTGGAAGAAAATAGTCATGTGGTTTTGATCTTGTTAGATGAAATAGTTTGTACATTATTTTTTCTCCATTTTATATACATTAGATTAGGTTCTTTCAATGTGTGTGAGTGTTTTGTTTAAATCTTCCAAACTTGATTATGCACTGCCAGTTTTGGGATGTTTAATGGAAAATGGGTTGTAGTTCTTGTTTCCACCACAGGAAAACCTTGGTTCTTTGGATTCCAAGACTGCAAACCCTAATTTTTAAAACTATGCAAGAAAGGGCCCAGCAAACAAGTGCAGATATTTATTTGACAAAGCCCTATGCGAGCTAGGCAATGCCTGACTAGGAGCAGTCAATACTAAAAGTACTCTCAAGAGCGAAAGAATAAATTTCATGACTTTCCCTTTGGAGGGATTGAAGTGGAGTGCATATTTATTCTATTTTGTGGAGGATAATTTTTTTTAAGCTATGGAAGGTGTTCAAAAAGTGAGGATAGCAGACAACCTTTAAACCCTCAAAAACCCTTATTTTTTATATAAATGTTGTACAATTTTTTGGAAGCCTAAGACCCCAAAAATCCTTGACAATGGGTTTAGTATAGAAATTTTCCTTTAGAGTAGGTGAGTTGAATATTTGAGGGGAAGGAGTTATAAGCCCTACTAATCTAGAAGGAGGCCTAATTGGGGCTCTTCTAGTAGCCCTATTTGTGAAGAAACTATGCAATCAAGTGGAAACCCACTCTTGCCAAAGCATTGCAAAGATGTTAAATGATCCAAAACCATCTTGGAACTCACAAAAATCCCTATTAGAGGTTGGAAGGAGTTGGGAGCCTAGAATACCCTAAAGAGCCTATGTAAGGAGTAGGTACTAGAGTTCAATACTTGAGATGCTAAAAGATGAGTTAGTTTAACTTGGTGGGAAGGTTAGGGTAGGCTAGGAAATTCTCTAAGCAGAAAGAAATCCTATAAAATTCATAGGTGTTGGAAAAACACTTGGATCCTAGAGAGGATCAGGCATAGACTAGATAGTATATCCTAGCCTCCCCATCAAATTAGTATCAGAGCCTATAAAGTTGTGGGATAAAGAAAGTGCAAAGCAAGGTAAATGTAGTCACTTAGTGAATCTAGTGATTCTAACATAATGGTAACCAATGCTAAGTTGTCCAAGAAGGTAGAAGAGCAAGAGGAAGACATTAGGTCTTTAAGAGAAAGATTGGCACAACTAGAATAATTGTTCAGCGAGGTCCAAGACACCATAGATAAATTCAAGGACAAGATGGAGTAGAAAGAAGAGAAGGAAGCTAAAGAGAAAGACATTGAGTTTGAAGAAGAAACTCCAACACTAGGCCCTATTTTACCAAAAGAGCCTTTCTTGAGGGCAATCAAGGTAATAAATAGCAAAGCCTTGGGAGGCATTCCTCTATTCAGTGGCAAGATGGATCCTGATCTCATCATGGAATGGATTGAAGGAATGGAGAACCATTTTGAATGTGATGATGTCTTTGATGCTCAGAAGGTCAAGGTGGCAAGTTCAAGGCTGAGAGGTACTACTCTAACCTAGTATAAATTTGTTTAAACAAAGAGGGAAAAAGAAGGAAAAGGTCCCATTGTTACCTAGAAAGGAATGGTGGCTAAAATTAAACAAGCCTACATTCTTGAATACTATGAAATACAGCTGCATAGAAGGAGACAAAATCTGAGGCAAAAAGATATGGATGTGCACTCTTATACTGAAGAATTCCAAAAGCTATGCTTAAGGTCTAAAGTGGTAGAAGATGAAAGTATCAGGTTGGCAAGATATTTGAATGGACTCAAATGGTTTGTTGAAGAAGACATGAGCCTTGTCACTCCTTAAATAGTTCATCAATTTTATCAAATGGCCTTAAAGGTGGAAGAGAAAGCAAAAAGAAAATAGGATTGTACTTCTAAGAATAGAGGAAGAGGTAGAGAGTCTAGATGAGGGAAAAGAGGTGGTTCTAGTAGAGGTGGTGAATCAAGAAACAAAGGGGAGAGAAGACTCTTTGAACAAATTTTAGATATCAGCACAAGAGGATCTTTAGGTAGACGAAGAGGTTTGTAAGAAAATTGAGGAAGATGAGTAGGAAGAAGTACCTCCTACTTTGCCACCATGAAATGTTATCAATGTGGACAGCCTAGACAGCCAGCCTACAAGTGTCCTTATAAACCATCAACCTCAAGTAATGAGAAAAGGTTAGCTTATGCCTAAGAAGATAGTAGCAGCCCATGCACTAATGAAGTTAGAAAATTAGAATTAGAAATGGGTCAAAACTTGATGATTAGAAAGGTATTCATAAGGTAGCCTAATCAAAGTGAACCTAAATAGAGGAAGGCTCTTTTTAGAGTCAGGTGCAAGATCCAAGGCAAAGTTTGCAAGATTATAGTGAATTCAGGGTCAATAGATAACATTATATCAGAGGAAGCAGCAAAGAAGTTGAAACTTAAAAAGTTTCCCTATGCCAATCCCTACAAGGTGACTTGGTTGAATCAAGAGCGAAGTATACTGGTTAATGAGTAGTCATGGGTGGAGTTTTCAATTGGAGCTTATAAAGACAAAGTGATTTGTGATGTCTTGACCATGGATGCATGTCATCTTTTATTGGGAAGACCATGGAAATTTGGCAGGAAGGTGATCTATGATGGAGGAGAGAATTCCATTTCTTTCAAGAAAGATGGAAGGATTTTCAAAATTCAGTCCTTGATAGAGAATGAAAGGGAAACTTCTAAGACACCTAGTGTGTCACATAGTAGTGGAAAAGAGTTTCTTACAAGCTTTACAAGATGAGGAGACTATAGGATGTGCTATTATGGTGAAGCCAAAGGAGGAAGATAAGAAGTTGCATCCAATACCTCTTTAAGTGCAGCAAATTCTTGATGATTTCAAGGACAATATCTCAGATGGTACACTAGCGGTACTACCACCTAAAAGAATAATCAACCATCAAATTGATTTTGTACCTGATTCTTCTTTGCCTAACAAAGTAGCCTATAAGATTACTCCATATTAGAATAAGGAAGTGGAAAGATAAGTATAAGAATTTTTGGATCAAGGGTTAATTAAGAAGAGTATTAGAGTATTAGTCCATGTGCAGTCCTAGTGGTCTTAGTAGCAAAAAAAGGAGGAAAATGGAGACTTTGTATAGATTCAAGGGCTATTAATTAGTTCACTATCAGGTATAGATTACCTTTTCCAAGAATAGAAGACTTGATGGATTGTTTAGGAGGTGCTATGTAATTTACCAAGCTATATTTAAAGAGTGGCTATCACCAAATTAGAATCAAGGAGGGTGATGAGTGGATGACCGATTTTAAAACTATAGATGGATTATATGAATGGCTTGTAATGTCACTTGGGCTTACTAATTCCCTAAGAACTTTCATGAGATTAATGAATGAGGTCTTGAAGAACTTCACAGGCATATTTGTGGTAGTATATCTAGATGACATACTCATCTATAGCAAAACAAAAGAAGAGTACCTTGAACATTTGAGGTTGTTTATGAAGAGACTCTAGGAAGAGAAACTAGCCATTAATCTAGAAAAGTGTGTGTTCATGTAGAAAGAACTTGTTTATTTGGGATTTTTAGTGTCCAAGGGTAATCTAAAAATAGACCCAAGCAAGGTGGAAGCAATATTGGATTGGCATACCCCTAAAACAGGGACTGAAGTTAGAAGTTTTCATGGCTTGGCACAATTTTATAGAAATTTTATAAGTAACTTCAGTGGGATTTGTACACCAATACTAGATACCATCAAAGAAGGATTGAAAACAAAGTTCAAATGGATTGAGGTAGAAGAGAAGGCATTTCAAACATTGAAACAAGAGGTAGCTACAAAACCCATCTTACTCTTACCTACTTTTGATAAGTTGTTCACCATTGAATGTGATGCAAGTAATGTAGCAATAGGGGGTGTATGGAATCAAGAAGGAAGGCCTGTGGCATTCTTCATTGAGAAAATCAATGAGGCAAAGAACAAGTATTTAGCTTATGACTTGGAGTTGTACGCATTGGTACAATGTCTCAAGAAGTGGAGACATTGCCTCCTACCCAAAGAATTTGTTGTCTTCATTGATAATTACACTTTAAGCTACATAAACATTCAAGAGAAGCTTAGTAACATGCATTTGAAGTGGATGTAGTATCTCCAATCTTTTACCTTCACAATCAAGGACAATAAGGGGCAGCTCAACAAGGTAGTAGATGCCTTGAGTAGAGAGCTTTTGATTTTCCAAGAAGTGTAGCTGCAAAGCATTAGAACAACGGGTTTCAAAGATTTGTATGAAGAGGATGAAGACTTCTCCCAAGCCTACAAGGTATGCCTAGAGTTTGAGAACCATTTTCATAGTGAGTTTCCAAATTATACCCTTCAAAATGGATTATTGTTTAAAGGTAATCAACTATGTGTACCTAAGGGATCCATGAGGGAAAATCCAATTCAAGAGAAGCATAATGGATGCTTGAGTGGACATTTTGGTATAAACAAAACATTGGAGTTAGTACATAGATACTACTTTTGGCCTAAGCTTGCAAGGAATGTACAAAAATATATTAAGCAATGTGGAATATGCCAAAGAGCTAAAGGAGGTTCAAGCAATGCTAGACTCTATCAACCTTTTCCAATTCCAAATAGGCCTTTGAAATGTGTAAGTATGGATTTTGTGGTTGGACTCCCTAAAACCAAATAAGGTATGGATAGCATTTATGTTGTAGTAGATAGGTTCTCTAAAATGAGTCATTTCATTGCATGTAAAAATACTCATGATGCAAATTATATAGAACATCTCTTCTTTAAGGAGATAGTTAGGATTCATGGACTCCCTCTGAGTATTGTGTTTGATAGGGATAGCAAGTTGATGGGTCATTTTTTGCAAACCTTATTGAAAAGGCTGGGAAAAAATCTCTCTTTCAACTTAGCATACCATCCTCAAACTGATGGACAAACTAAGGTCATCAATAGGGTGCTTGGTAACTTGCTAAGGTGCTTAACAAAGGAGTATGGGTAGACTTGGGATCTTCTTATACCTCAGGCTGAATATGCTTACAATGATAGTGTCAAACAGACCACAAGAAGAAGTCCTTTTGAGATAGTGTATGGAAGACACCCTAGAGGAGTGAGCGAGTTAAGTGACTTAGGTCCTATGGAGTTAAAAAGTGGACAAGTTGAAGATTTTACTGAAACTATCCAAGAAGTTCAAGAACAAGTAAAGAAAATCATGTTGGAGTCTACTCAAAGAATCAAGGCTAAAATGGATGAGACAAGAAAAGAAGTATAGTTTTAGATTGGGGACTATGTCCTAGTCCACCTTAATAGAGAAACAATATAGCAAGGTTTGCCCAATAAGCTCCAGATGAGAAGAGTTGGTCCATGCAAAATTATAGCTAAATATGGAGAGAATGCCTATAAAGTAGACTTTCCATTAGACTTAGCCATCTTAGCAATGTTTAAAGTTGCAAACTTGATCGGATTTAAAGGAAATATTAGTCAGCAAGGTACAACTCCACCAAGGGTACTTCAAGACATTGACACCAATGCAATGCCCAAGAAGAAGCCAACCAAAATAGAGAAAGATTGGAATCTAGAGTAAGGAAAGCTATAAGGCATCAAGTTTACATGGAGCATCTGATCAAATGGAAGGATTAACTTGAATCTGAAGCCACCCAGGTTGAGGAAGGACATTTCAAGAAGTTTGGTATTGATCTAGCTCTTCTTAACCCCAAAGTTCCTTAGTTTGTGTTGAGGGGGGAGTATGGTGTAGGAGAACACTTCCAAGGCTCCCACCATCACATTTGTGTTGTGATTGAACTTCTTCTAATAAGAATGCAAGTAGAATAAGAGATTGAAGCTCATTTGGTGTGTTTAGGACTAGGTTAGGTCCTTGGTCTTTGGAAATGGCAATGCCTCAATCTATATTGTCATCATGTGAATTTTGCCTTACTATCTATGTAGGGAATGCTTAGGGTATATAAATGGTGTAGTAGGTGAATTTTTAAGCCCAAGAATTCCTTGGGAAGACCTAGCAATAGTCTAAGTCATGTTGGAGCAAAAACTGCTCGGGCAACAAAAAGTTGCCCAAAAGTTGCTAGCAACTTTTCTGTTGTAAAGGTTTGCACTAAGATTACTAATTTAAAGGATATAACACAACACAAAAACCTCTATTAAGGATATTTAATCCTTTAGAAACCCTAACCAAGGGTTGGCATTCATTCTTGTACAACCACAGTACGGTTGTAGTAGACTGTGCATGATTTTACAACAATAATTATTGGTTTTTGCCTTGTTTGGAAGAAAATAGTAGTGTGGTTGTGATCTTTTTGGATGAAATAGTTTGTACATTTTTTATTCTCCATTTCATATGCATTATATTAGGTTCTTTCAGTGTGTATGAGTGTTTTGTTTAAATTTTTCAAACTTGACTATGCACTGCCAGTTTTGGGGTGTTTAATGGAAAATGGGTTGTAGTTCTTGTTTCCACCGTGGAAAAACCATGGTTATTTGGATTCCAAGACTAAAAACCCTAATTTTTAAGACTATTCAAGTAGGGTCCCAATAAACAAGTACATATATTTATTTGGCAAAGCTCTGGGTGAGCTGGGCAATGCCCAACTCATAGCAATCAATAGTAAAAGTGCTCTCAAGAGAAAAAGAAGAAATTTCATGACTTTCCCTATGGAGGGATTGAAGGGGAGTGAAAATAGATGCTATTTTGTGGAGGATAATTTTTTTGAAGCTATGGAGGGTGTTCAAAAATTGAGGACAATAGGCAACCTTTAAAAACCTCAAAAATCCTTATTTTTGACATGAATGTTGTGTCGTCTTTTGCAAACCTAAGACCCCAAAAATCCTTGAGAATAGGTTTAGTGTAGCAAATATACTTTAGAGAAATTGATTTCAATATTTGAGGGAAAGGATTTATAATTCCTACTAATCTGAAAGGAGGCCTAATCAGGGCTCTTCTAGTAGCACTATTTGTGAAGAAATTATGCAATCGGGTGGAAACCCAATCTTGTCAATGCATTTTAAACGTGTTAAATGATCCAAAACCATCTTGTAACTCAAAAAATATCCTTTTTAGAGGTTGGAAGTATTTGGAAGCCTAGAATACACTAAAGAGCCTATGTAAGGAGTAGGTACTAGAGTTCAAAGCTTGAGATGTTGAAAGATGAGTTAGTTTAACTTGGTGGGAAGGTTTGGGCAGGTCAGGGGATTCTCTAAGTAGAAAGAAATGCTATAGAATTTTTAGGTGTTTGGAGAACACTCGGATCCTAGAGAGGATTAGGCATAGACTAGCTAGTCTATCCTAGCCTCCCCATCACTTATAGTCTTCATAAGTTTATGCTCAATGATCATCTAAATGTGCATGCAACATAGCTTCAAGCTTTGTTGAAGTCCACTCAATCAAATTCCATCTCTATTAGGAGATACAATCCAAACAATAGTATCTTCTTTAAAAAGACTTAGTTAGAACGTTCCCTTCACTAAATCCACCATAACTCCATCTAGTCTTCATATGCATTTAGACATATTCTAGAACATTATACCAAGTGTGCAAAATATGATCTTCAATCCTCAAACTACACAAATCTAATCTCTATTTACTGCTTTGTTAATCATCACAGAATAACCAGTATGTTGTCATTAATGACAAAAATGTCATGAATGCAACACACAACCTCTAAGTCATGGCTCAAAAACTACTATGATACTCCCCCATAGGAATAGCATCATAATTCATGCTAACAATCTCCCCCTTTGGCATGGATGGCAACATGGATGAAAAAAATCTAAGTTCCATGAATACCAAATATCTCTTCTACAACTTCTCCCCCATTCATGTTGTGCATGAATTTCAGTTATATTGTAACTTTTCATGCACAAAGGAGGTATTAATCTCCCCCATACATTACAATCTTTTCAAATCCTCATAATCAATCAAATCTTCAAATCCTTTTCATCAATAAATACACATCTCTCCCTCATTGACATCAATTAATATACAATAATGTTTTTTTCAAGTATTACTCTCTCTCAAATATACATATCAAAATATGTTTCATGTATTAATCTCCAAACATTTATATCAGAAGATGTTTTTAATGTGTTATTCTCTCCCCCATTGACATCAATGACAAGAGTATCATTATGTTAATTCTCTACGTAAGATCCGCAATAAGCTCAAGCATCTAAAGACACTATTAAATAGTAGTTACCAAGAGTCCTTTATGACTTAGCTCAAGAAAAGATACTCTCCCATAGAGGAAACATCGAGCATCCAATCTAGAGAAAGAAATAGTGCTTCGTTACAACTAGATTGATGTAAAATCTGCATCAACTACTCAAAAGTAGGTTGGGGAATAACCCCAAGCATACCTCTTAAGTACTCAAATGTGTTATTCACCAAATTTTTTTTGGATATGTCAGCTATTTGCTCCTTCATGCTAACAACTTTATCTTTAAAAAAGTGATACTTAATAGATATATGTTTTGTCTTAATTGAATGTAAAAATAGATTCTTTGACATACTCATTGTACTTATATTATCAAAGTGTATGATAAAAAGCTCTATAAACTCAATCCCAATGTCTTTAAACATTTGTTTCATCCAAATAATTTGATTACAACTATGTTTTATATATACATACTCTGCTTCTATCATACTCTATGAAATATAGTCTTGTTTCTTTCTTAGCCAAGAAACCAAACTTCCTCTCAAGAAAATTGCTCCACCACTAGTTCTTTTTTTGTCATTTACAATTCTTGCCCAATCTACATTAGTCTATGCACATAGAGTAAATCATTTGATTTTTCATTCCATAATCCATAATTAGGTGTACCCTTCAAATATTTTAAAATTCTTTTTACTATTGTATAATATAATTATTTAGGATCAAGCTGAAATCTTGCTACAATTCCAAATGCATTAGCAATATCAAGTATAGTGTGTGTCAAATATTGCAATCCACCAATCATAGATCTGTGATTTTTCTTTACAACATTAGGGGATTCATATTTTTTAGATAATTTATGTTCAGTTACCATAAGTGTTCTGATAGGTTTGCAACTTTCCAACCCATATCTCTTCAACAAGTCTTTAAGTTACTTATCTTGAGATATGAAAATTCCATCTTTGTTATGTACAATCTACAATCCCAATAAATACTTCATCTCACCAATCATAATCATTTCAAACTCTTTCTTAATTTTTTCCTCAAAAGCCTTACTTTTTTCATCATTTCCTCCAAAAATTATTTCATCCACAAATATCTGAACAATTAGTAATCCACTATCAATCTTTCTCAAATGTAAGTTATTGTCAACATTACCTCTGACAAATCCCAAACTTGTTAGATACTTATCCAATCTCACATATTAAGCTCTAGGTGCTTGTTTCAATCCATACAATGCTTTCTTCAATCTACAAACCATATCCGCTTTATCTGTCAAAGGAAAACCATCAGGATTCTCAATGTATACCTTTTCTTCTAGTTCACCATTTAGAAAAGCTTATTTGACATCCATTTGATAAATTGTAAAATTCTTGTTAGCTACATATGCCAAAATCATCCACACTTCTTCTTATCTAGTAATAGGTGCAAAATTTTCTTCAAAGTCAATTCCTTCTTGTTGTGAATAACCTTTACATACCAATCTAGCTTTGGTTCTTACATTTTTACCTTGTACATACATCTTATTTTTGAATAACCATTTAGATCCAATAATATTCTTATCCTTAGGTCTAGGAACCAGTTCCCATGTATTGTTCTTCTCAATCTTCTCTAGTTTTTCTTTCATATCTTTAACCCAATAATCATCTTTACTAGCTTCATCAACAATTTTAGGTTCAACTTAATAAATTAAAGATAGTTCTTCTTGTACATTGTTTCTTGGCATCACCCCTCGGTCCTTGTTTCCAATGATATGTTTAGGATGGTGGTTCTTTCTATTAGGTGGAACTACTTCAACTCTAATTTCATCTCTATGTTTAGATCTATGTTCTTCTCTTTGTTCTTCTCTTTGTACTTCTCTCTTAATTTCATTACGCAAATCAATGTCAGTCTCATATAATATTTCTTGGTTAACATTGTTTCTATTTGGCCTTGGATCATTCTCTTCATCATAATTATAATCAAGTATCCTTTCCTGAATTATAAAATTTTCATCAACTCTTACATTAGCACTCTCAACAATAATCTTAGTTCTCTAATTAAAACATCTATACACCTTACTTTTTAATGAATATCCAAGGAACATACCTTCATCACTTCTTCAATCATAACATCATCATCTCTCTTAATGTAACATTTACTTTGAAA
Source organism: Cupressus sempervirens (assembly GCA_028749045.1). NCBI lineage: Eukaryota > Viridiplantae > Streptophyta > Pinopsida > Cupressales > Cupressaceae > Cupressus > Cupressus sempervirens. Next base: position 490,230,240 of record CM053790.1, read on the forward strand.
TATTATGAGATACTTTATTGAGGTTGTATGTCCAAGCCAAAGATCATAAGGTTTCTTACTATTGTTGTGTCTAATTTTACTATGTTATAGTGTATATTGTTGTATTTATCGCTTCTCTCTAAAATATCTTAGATACATTTTTTTTTCAAACATCAATGCTCTTGTTTCCTTTGTCACATTCTGGTTCCTCCTTTCTAATATCCCATTTTGTTCAAGTTTTTTAGGGGCTGAAAGTTTTCCCTTTATTTCATTATCTTCACAAGAATTGTTAAACTATTTGAAGTAAACTCTCCTCCACTATCATATCTCAAATATCTAATCTTCAAACTAGATGTGTTCTCAACTCTACTCTTAAATATTTTGAATTTCTCAAAAGCCTTTGATTTCTCTCTAATAAATGCTACCCACACCATTCTAGTGAAATCATCAACAAGAATCATAAAATACCTTTCATCATAGAATGCTCTTGTCCTTGTAGGACCACTCAAATCTATGTGCACAATCTCCAACTTTGTAGATGTAGTAAATTTCTCACTTGGAAATGAACTTTTCCTCTATTTTTTCATTCCACATTCCTTTCACATTATGTTAGAAGGTTTCATAGCCTTAGGAAAATATCGAACAACAAATTTAGTACCAAGCTTCATAGTTTTCAAAATTGATATGAAAAAATATCTTATACCACAACCAACTTTAATCCACCTTAGAAAATAAACATGTCATCTCAGTATGATTTAGCTAAGATAGATTACCTCATGTCCTTGTACTAGTACCAATCAATGTACCATCTTTGTCTTTGATAATAAAATCCTTCTCTATAAACTGCAACATATATCCCTTATCCACTAGTTGTCCAACACTCAAAGAATTATGTTGTAGACCATTCAAAACATCTTCAGTGTTAGTCTCTCCATAAAGTGTAATAGATCTTGTTCCTTTTATATGATAGGTTGCATTATTTCTATCTCTAACAATTATACCATTATAGCTATTGAATTCAACAAACTTATTCATATCTCCAATCATGTGATGGGAACAACCACTATCAATAATCCAATCAAATTTCTTCCTTTCAACTTGTGCTACTAATGCTTTTTCTTCTCCAACTTCTTCTTTTTTAGGGCTTTTGTCCTTAATAGAAATAAAACCTATCTCATCATTCTTATCATCAATTTCACTCAAGAATTCTTCTTTTCTATCATTAAATTCCTCATCATTAGAAAAAAGGAAATCCTTAGGCATTTTTGATTTATAGGGATTCTTGTGATTCTTTACTCTCTTAGGATGTTTAGAAGAATAATCACCAAGTTCATTGCAAGTCCAACACATAAAGATTATGTTACCTTTAGGTTCTCTCTTCATAAATAGGGAAAGACCTTCCTTAATCTTCTTGTCTTCTTCAACTTTTGTTCTATTGCTACTAGCATAATCTCCACTTTTACTTACACTCCTTGTCAACATAGGTTGAATAGTTAAATGCACTAAAAGTAGTTTTAACTCTAGGAAATTCTCCACTCTATCTCATCCACATTTCAGTTGACTATAATCTCCCAAGAAGAGTCTCTCTAGTAAAATTAGATGTTAGGAGAATAAATTGTTTAATTATTTGTGTTGTTTTTCTATATGCAGGTGTCAAAGTCTTCAATATCTTCCATATAAATCCATTTTCTTACAAAAATTTCTATTATTCTAAAAAAGTAACTTGTTAAAGATTATTCTTCCATGATTTTAGCATATTGACATAAGAACATCCACTTCTATAATCCAAACTTATGAGCATGATTATCACCTTAAAATGTACTTTTCAAAGCTTTCCAAATTTCATGAACAAGTCTTAAAGATTTCACCTTAGCAAATTCAATTTTAGGAAGAGATAATAATAGTGCTTCTCTAGCAAGCATATTGAACACGAATATGTGTTTCTGAGTTTCATCATAACCTTAGAGCTTTTCTTCTTCAACCATGTCCCTTTTTTTAATAATCAACCAATAACCCAGACCCATGCATAGAAAATGTGTCTTCATCTTTTCCTTCAAATCGTCATAGTTTTAGATTAAGGTGAAAATGGGTTTTGAAGGGACCTAAAACCCTTTAACAAAAGAAAAAGATCAGCATTAAAGACTACCAGGTTTTACAAGGACATGAAACATAGAGTAAAGAAAAAAATATTAAAAAGAACAATATTTTACAAGGACCTGAAACTGCAAGTTTAAACCAAACACACCCAAGTTTTACAAGGACATGGAACCTATAGTTTAAAAAAAAGATAGAAAATAAAAAACAAAACCAAAAAAACCACTTGGACTAGAAACCATGATCAGGACCTACAACAACTCCTTAATTCTCTTTTCCACCTCCTTTCCTACTTCTGTAGTACTCTGGATAATATCAACTATGGGAGAAATAAGGACTCTAGAGCATCAGAAATATTTTTCCTCATACTATGCCTTGTTCTCTTGCTAGGCCCTCCTAGACTCCTCACTCCAACAATGTTAGGAGATATGATCTCCTCGTTACTTTTTTTTCCCAGATTGGTCACCATGATGCAAAAATTGGAAGTAACCTACTCCAGTCTCAGCCTACTATCCTTAATTAGTTGACAGTGTTCCATCTCATAATCCTTTAGTTTGTCTGGAATGTTACCAACTTGTTTCTCTAGGTGAGCTCGCATAGTGTATTCATGGTCCAGCTCTTTTTGAATGACCCCAAATTTTTTCTTGAGTGTCATGATCTCATTGTATAGCCATGAGTCCATAGGGATGCCTTTGATTTTAGCTTAGTAGTATGAAGGAAAGATATATTCATATGGTGAGGCTCATCCCTGCTACCTTCTTCATTCCTTATCACAGTGTCAATGGTATTATTGACCTGGATGTCAGTATTAGCAACCTACTTGTAATTAAGCTTATCTTCCTTCTCCTTTCTCAGACTATGCTCTTTCATGATAAGGACATTACCCTCATTATTATTTTTTGTGTCAATGCCCATTTTCTCCTTAGTGGATTTGGTGTTGGGAGGAGAAAAGTGAACACATTGTTTCCCCTCATCATCCTTTAAAGCTTGAGACCCTACATTTGATTCATTTTTTATGTATTTACTTTCCTCCACATGGTCCTTACTAGTTGACATGCCCTTACTCCCAGAATAACCTTCCAAGTTCTAACTAAGGTCTCTCATTTCAATTCTATTATCATCCTTGGTAGAATTCTTGGGAACCTTCACTTTCTCAATATTTTTCTTTGTAATCTCCCATTTGTGACCCTTTTTGATACTCTTGCTATCACTGGTGCCTTCCTCACTTTTAACCTTTTTCTTTGAGTGAGGTTCATTACCAGACACTTTCCATTTTTTTCCAAAATCAAAGAGGGTTTAACAACCTTTCTTTTACAATATTATCAATAAGAAGGGTTAAACCCTCATGGAGAGCATGATGAGAATCCTTCTTCCTATGTGCTTGGAGGCTTTGCATTGGAGATTACTTCAAGTGAATCAAGAAAGAGATTCTATCTTTATACCTTAAATGATTTAGGAACACAAAATGAAACTTGTGGACTCTCTTAGCTCTACCATCTAGGATAAAATACCCATGGATGCATGATAAAACATCCCTCCAAATTACCTTAATATGGTTTAGGTCATAGAAATCACCATTCTTCTCGAGCTTTTTCTCCTCATTAATTTTAGAGAAATTTTTTTGAAGGTTGCATTCGAGATACTAGTTTCCTTGTTGAATTTTAGACCCTCCGTTGGAAGACCCATAATCTTAGAGATGAACTCCTCCAACAACTTCACAATGACCCCATACAACATTACCCTATATTCAATCCAACTTTTGAAGAAGGAATCTGTAATGTGTGGCTTATACCCTTGAATTTTCTCGATATAAGTTGTGACTTTAGCTTTTTTAAGTATATCCCAAACATTCAAATTCGCCTTCCACTCTTTGTAATTATTTGGCTCTTCTTTCCTTGGTTTCCCTCCCATCTTGAATTTAGCTCTGTACCTACAAATAGACTAATTAACAATAACCAAAAAGAAAAGTAAGGTGCAACTATTTTCCAAGAAACCTTTAACCTTGCATGTGTGCCAAGTACAATCCATAATTATACAAAAGTACCACCTAGGGTTACTCTAAAAAATCTGGCATAAACCCATCACTTCCCTTAATTAATTCCTCAATCTTGTGTGATATTTCCTTCATTAGCATGTGTCATATCATAATTAATAATTTTTGTCATCTCCACTTTCTTTCTTAGGTCATGTTGCCAACTTAATTTTGTTTCCCTATAGACCACTTGATTTGTAATCTAGTAAGAAGCTTTCTTGCCATCTCGAAAGCTATGAGAGATATAGACATTATCAAATTTATTCATAAGGTCTTTTATTTCCATTATACTTCCCTCAATACACCAAGTAATTAGACCCTTTTTATTCAATATGTTAATAATATTAAGAGAGTTGCCTTCCAACCAAAGATTTTGAAAACCAGATTCCACTGCCATCCTCGTAGTGAACAAATCAGTTGTTGCCTCTGCTTTATGGCTAGTATACTTGCCTATAGGTATTGCGATAGTATCCACAACCCTACTATAGTGGTCTCTCAAAACACCTCCACATCTAGCTCTTCCTAGATTCCCTTTAGCAGAGCCATCAAAATTACCTTTAATCCAGCGCATAGGTGGAGATCTCCACTTTACATTCTGTCTCTAATCCTTCTTCTTTTTTATAGTGCCTTTAGAATTCACAAGATTACTTATTTGTATCTCATTAAAAATTTTTCTCTGAGATTTAAAGTTCTCTTTATAGATATAATAATATTTTGACCTAATGCCCAATAAAAAATCTTCTTATTTCTAAAAAATAAATTATTCCTCTCCTTCCAGATACCCCACTAGAGATGAGGTAGAGAAATGTTCCAAATAAAAGTTATATCAACATCCTTCATTTGACATGTCCAGCCCTAATTTTTTTTATCAATATCATTGTATTGAATCCAAGCAAAATTCTAGTAGTTAAGGAGCTCTAGACATTCTAGCTAAAACTACAATTTTTAAAAAGGTGCTTCCTATCTTCAAAGTCCATCTTATAGAGACAACATCTATTCATAAGTAGACTCCTCTCTTTTACAAGTTATCTAGAGTTAATATTTTATTTTGAAGATGTTGGTTTTTTGAAATATCGTGGTTTCAAATTACTTCGATGAGAACAAGATACATCTAGGTGTAGTTATTTCCCATCTGCAACATATCCTTTCAAACACTGGGCCAACTATAAGGATAGACCCTTCTTCTACTTCAAGCTCTACAAAACCTAGGTAGGTGTACCTCTAATTCACTTATATGCTACTAATGCTAAAACATACACTTGAATCAACAACTAGATAAAACCCTTAATCTTCTAAGATTTATGAAAAGATCCCAAACATGAAATAGCAAATAGAATGGCCTAATAAATTGAGAAGCTAAGTGAGAGAATCACATTTCATCTCTTGAATGAAAAGGGAAATAGATGATTATGTTGATTTCAGAAAAATACCAAATATGGAGCAGTAAGAACAAGTTGATCCTATAGCTTATCAATGCCTTACCTATTGGAAAATTCCATGAATCATACACATACATCTATGATACCAATGACATATTCCATACATCAAGATATCAAATCTATCTTATCACTTTGTGAATTAGACATCGGTGTTCATAACAACCTCATTCTCATGAAGTATCCTCTTCCAATAACCAGCAACCCTATCAAATTAATCAAGCATTAACTTGTCCTTTTTTTCCAACAGCAAAATATATCAGACATACAACCTTAAGGGGATTCAAATGGGTCTCATTTCTTTGTCCCTAAACCATATAAGATTGCATATTATAGAGATAGAAGATGAGAAAAAGAATGAAACTAAGGAGACTAAACCACATAAGATTGCATATTACAGAGATAGCAGACGAGAATCGTAATAAAACTAAGGAGATTCTTGCTCATTGTATTCATTTTTTTGAAACTATACATTTAGATGCATGCAAAACAATTCATAAAACCACTAAATAGATCAAAACTAGCTATATTATCTTAACTATTGTTCTTCATACAAAAAAAATATGCTAAAGGATGTGGTGGAATCATAGCTCTAGATCCAACAATGTGGTCTCACAGACAAACTGGAACCAACCCTTACAATGAATCAGAAAGAGAAAGATATAGGAAAGGAATGAAATCTTAGATCTAATCTGGAAGTGACATGTGTCCACTTGAATCTTCATTCCCTACTATTGCAAACTATCTTTTTCTACCCATGAAATATGATATGATTTTCATCATTATTCTATAACATGGAAATATCTCTTATGGATGATGAAAACCCTTGTGTTACCAAAATATCTTATATGTATCTGAAATGCTGATAATACCCTGATTCAACTGACTTGGAGGTAACAAATTCACCCCTAACTACATCATATTGCCTCTTATGTTCATTTAGCTCACCATTTCACTAGAAATAAATCTAAACTGTCCCAATGAAATGAAACTAAAAAGTGGGTACTTGAGACAAAATCTTGTATAACTTGAAACAATGGCTTCTTGTGCGAAAAAAAACTCCAAAAAAGGAAAGTTTGTTCTCTCTCGATTTCGAGGATATAGAATAGTGCCATACTTTCTTACCAAAAACACCTAGAATCTCAGTTTGAATTTCAAGCTCCTATCATGGCTTTGAAACTGCATCTCATTTCAAATATTTAAAATTTTCTAAATTTTGAACTATATATTATAATTCAAATTTATTTAAAAGACTTGATTGCACTTTTAGCAAAGGAAAAAAAATTATTTTATGCATTTTGATTTTTCCCTCCAAATTTTCATCTTTGTCCACATCAGCACCCAATTAGCAGCACCATGTCATCACCTCATCACTGAACCATGTCATCCTACCATGTCATTGGTCACTATATCACATGACACCTCAACATGGTGCCACATCATTGTGACATAGTAACATCATAGCATGTGGTACTATTTGCCATGTCATCATCTCGAGAAGTGTGCTAGATCTAGGGTCCTCTACTACATGTCAATTTATGATTGGTCTATCTGGCACGAGTTGTCACATTCTAGTTGGTCCAACGGGTCTAGTCAACATCCAATCAATATCTTCTCAATTGGCATGGTTGGTCAAAATTTCATTATGGTCGCCAAGGTGGGCCCTCCACACGAAATTTGCAAGGCTTTATCATAAAGCATAAAGCTTTAGACACATTACATGTAAACATGATATCATATAAAGACTTGGATATTCACATCCAAAAAAAATGTGGGATAAAATAGTTCTAAATTCACCTTGATTACGAGTTGGGATTAAGTCTTTCAAGAAACTCTCCACTGTATTACTTTCCCTCTTCCCTAATTCAAACATAAAACTTTATTTCTCTCTCTTCTTCTCACCATTCTCAGATTCAAAGTAGAGATTGACTTGAGAAGATTTTTGAGTGGTGTCGTCCTTCTTAACCTCATGAATCAATATCAATGTCTAAAATGGTTGCATCTACTCACAACTAATGGTGTTAATTTGGGCTCCTTGCATTGGGGTCTACTTTTGCATATGATTTCTCTTCTGGACTCTCATAACTCTAGACAAAAAATTGTTGGGACTTCCCAAGTTAAGATTGTTAGAGACATTGTAGGTGAAATAGTTTTAAAAGAAACCACTTTCTAAAATCTTCAAATATTTGCCCCCTTTCCATTCACTTCTTCTGCAAAATGAATGGCACATCCTCTGTATGGAGCTTCTTCACTAGAAACTTTCATCTACCTTCTCTTCCATGAGCAATCTTTGCCATATTGCCAATGGCATCTCCCCTCACATCTTCACTCATACCTAACACCTAGAGCTTCACATGTCTATTTTATACTTGAAAAGATTCACATGACGTCCCTCCTTAACGTGGATTGGGGAAAGTTTCTCTTTAATATTTGGTAGTATGCTCAACATGGAAAATGAATTTAAACCCTTGCGGCTCTCCCTCTTCTAGACTCGTTAAGATACTTCCCTTTTCGTACTTGCACAAGACCTCCTGTCATGGACTATAGACTCTCATGGCATCCCTTCACACCTTATACATTCTAGAAGCATTGGATGTGGAATGGTGTCTTTCTAAAAAGCTACATTTTGGACATTCCTTGATAGTAAAAAATCATGCCTTACAGTTGATAGATCATGCAATTTGGAGGGGAATATGATTGAAATTTCCATTTATTTTGTTGATGAAAGTTATTAATGCATATGATCATACTATGTGTCTCTATTTCTACTCTACAATCACCCAACTGACAACTTATTACTTCATAAGATTTTTTTTGACCTTCTAAAACAAGTATTGTTGATCCCTCTTCATGAAACTTATATTTTTGAGATAAATGTTTTAAAAAAATCCGTAGAACAAATTGATTGCTAAGTAGCAGAGCCACGATACACCCAGAGATGAGATTGAAAGACCACACTAAAATTATTTCCAAAAATAAAACACAAAAAGGAGGGGCAGAGTAAGGAGAAGTAGGGATATTAAAATATATACCAATTTAACAATTGAATTATAAGAGAATGGAAAAACTTGGGCTATATTGTGTTACTATGAATCGTTCCTAATTGAAAAAGAGCTCATTTTCAATGAAAGTCAAGCTCTTATTCTAAACCTCATCGAATGATCCAATTCCCCTTCTCCCTTTTTATCCCATAACTTTTGATCTCCCCTGATGTACATACCAAGAAATTATAATGATTACAAATCATTATAACTTTTCTTTGAAAACTAATGCCTTGTCAATCTAATGAAATTAGTCGGGCCCCAAAATGGGCCCAGCTAAAAAATTTTCATTTTCAAACACTTGATCCTTCAAACTAATCCACTGACCATCTAGCATTGATTCAAAATAAATTTGACAACTAGATACAATTTTAAAACTCATTTCCACCTCTTTCTATAAATTGTCAACTTCATGCGAAGTGGTCCTCTAACTAGCTTCAAAAGCTAACAAAAACACCTGACCGAGCTCTGAAAATAGGCATACTAATTCTCTGTTCCACATTCTTGCACCATGTTGAATCTCATCTCATGAATAATTCTCAGTCAAAAGATATTGACTATCAAAGTCACCTTCTTAGAACTACCTGCAAGAAGATATGTCAGAAAACCATAAAACACATTTGGATTTGACTTTAAAAATAGGTCAAACTAGAATTTCGGGGAATGGAAACTGGCACATTAATTCATTATCATGAGAAGAGTATAAATCTGGGATTTGGGCTCATTATGAATAACTAGGCAATTTTGGTGAGTGGTCAAAGTGGGCTAATCAAATTTGTAGACTACAAACACTGGCAAAAAAGTGATTTTCTCAAATGGAACGGACTTAGGAAAGTGTGCAGATCAATTTTTCAAGACTTGCAAACTGACAAACTTAAAGAATTTTTAGATTAGAACACAATGATGCAATTTATTCAATCTCACCTATCACAAATTCAGAGTTATGACATCTTGACCAGGGGTACCAATCAATCTGCACCTTTGGACACTAGTAAAACTTTACAAATTGCACATGGAATCACCTTTGAAAACTAATCAAATAGATTCTTCAAGAGCTCAAAATTGAAACATAGAAAGTCTCTAACCTCTAGAATACAAAATGCAAAATGAATTTTCTCATTTTGGTCAACTGGGCTAAAGTTATAACAAGTCAAACAAGGCCTCCCAAAATTATAGACAATTAGCATCAGCATGACAACAGTAAACAACCAACTTTGAGGGATTCAAAACCTAGTCAAAACATGTCAAAATGACTTGAAATATAAAACATAGGTTCTCTAATATGGATATTAGGCACTCCTAATGTGGCAAGTCATGAAATATTACTAGGTGTGAGATATTCAAATGCAAACAAAGACTCTTGTCACTATTTGACAGTTAGGCAAAAATGCAGGTTTGGACATTACTCAAAACAAGACTTCCCAGAATGACTCAAAATAGAAATTTATCTTCATGGGACAAGTGGATATGCTAAATTCAAGGTGCTAGAAACATTGAATACCTCTTAGGCCTCAAAAGGATAGTTGGGTACACATGCATTAAATGCACTTTAAAGGGCTCCAAAGCTTGCATGGTACTCAAATTTGGAAGGTGATTTTGAGTCCCTAATGTAAGAGCATCTTGGGTTTCCTTGTAATCCTGCACCTTTTTGTTCATTTTTTCAGTTGTTGTCGAGTGTCAGTTTCCAATTGTTGTCGAGTGCCAGTTTCTAGTTACTACCGAGCGCTAATTTCTAGTTACTATCGAGGGCCAGTTTCCAGTTATTTTTGAGTGCCAATTTCTAGTGTGTGTCAGGTTCCAACATGTGTTGAGTTACCTAGTGTATATCGAGTGACCCTTCATATGCTAAGTTAACTAGTGTATGTTGAGTGTCAGCATTTGGACGTGATTTTTGAGAGCCGACTTGTGGGATTTATTTTTGATCACGACATTTATGTTAAGATCTTTTCTTGGGATGTGTTTAGACCATTGTTGGGGTCGCCTTCCTCTTATGTAATGCTCTAGAATAATCTATAACCCATTTTGGCAAGTATATATAGCATTTTTAGGCTTAGAGTTAGGCAAGTTTTTAAGAAGAAGATTGGAGAGCAGAACTGAAAGTGCGAATTTGTAGTTGGATCTTTGAATGTGAATATATTCATAATTGATCGTAACCTAGAAGGCCTTACAGTTGGGCATGTATGAAGATGTTTTGATGAATCAATACAAGTATTTATCTCTTCTTCCTCCTTTGGTTGATTTTCTTTGTGTTTTCTTCCATTTTGTTAACTCTTGCAAGGTGGTTTGGATAGCTAGGTGAGCCCTTGGCCCTAGTTATTCCCCCCTTGCTTGTGGCAGTTGGTATCAGAGCTTGAAGTTCATCCTTGTGGATATTTGATCATGTAGAACCCTAATTTGGATTTTGTTGTAGGGTGGTAGATCTATGGATTTGACCTATAACTTACAGAGGGTTATGATCTTGCAGGAACCTGATTTGTCAAGATGGTTCATGGTAGAGGAAATAATGTTGTTAATGCTATATTAGATTAGTCGAGACAAATTGCATCTAGATTAGATGTTGTGGAGACAGCACAAAGGAGAGGAGCACATCTTGATGATGTAAGTGATGATGAAGTAGTAACACCAAACCATAGTCTAGAACCTAAAGAAGATTGAGATGAGGAAAGATTGTTGCAAGTGTTGTCCAGGGAAAATTCAAGGCCTGCTATAGAAGTTGTTCCTTAAGATGGAAAACTTGATACCAATATTGTGTTAGATTGGATCTCTAATATAGAGAAGTTCTTTGAGTATGAAAAAACTCCTAATAATAGAAAAGTGAATATTGCAGTTACTAGTTTGAAAGGTCATTCATCATTGTGGTGAGAGTACTTGCAAACTGGTAGAGAAAGGAGAGGAAAGAAGAAGATCAGAACTTGGCCAAAGATGGTGAACAAGGTAAAGAAAAAATTCCTCCATGTTGATTACCAAGTTAGCTTGTTGAAAAAGATGCAAAATTTGAAACAAAAAGACATGACTATGAAACAATATACCAAGGAATTCTATAGATTGGACATCAGATCTGGACATGTGGATGATGATGTTGAGAAAATTGCAAGGTACATTAATGGATTGAGATCTGGAATTCAAGATGAAATAATTTTTGTGAAGTTGGAAAGTGTAAAAGAAGCATATCAATATGCCTTGAAATCTAAGGAGATCTTGACAAAGAAGCATGAACAAAGACAAAGAGGTAGAAGTGATAGATTCTAGAGAGGCAAAGGTAGATCTTATGGTGAATGTGGTAGATCTAAAAGTTTTGTACAGGATAAAGGAAAATTTGAATGGAAGAATAATGACAAGGGCAAGACCAAATGGAAAAGTGGTAATTCTTACTGAGGAGGTACTAATTCTTACTAAAGAAGAGGTAATTCTTATTTTAGAGGTGAATTTCATGGTAATTGTTTCAGATGTGGTAAGGAGGAACATAGATCTTTTGAATGTAGATCCTCTGAAAGTGGGCAAGGTAACAAAAATGTTTTCATTCAACAAGATGATGAGGTTTCACCAAGTGGACCTAAGGTTGGAGAAAATTTGATGGTGAGAAGAACCTTATGTAATAAGGAAAGTGATGAGGAACCTATTTTAAGGAGGAGTCTTTTCAAGACAAGATGTAAGATGGCTGGAAAATGCTGCAAAGTGATCATTGACAATGGAAGTTCTAAAAATTTGGCATTAGAAGGGCTAGTTACCAAGTTGCAATTGCAGAGGCTAAAACATCCCAAACCTTATCATGTTTCATAGATCAAAGATGAGCATAAGATATTGGTAAGTGAGAAATGCCTTGTGAAGTTCAAAACTGGACATTACTTTAATGAAGTTTTCTATGATATTATGCCCATGGATTGTTGTCATATTTTTTTGGGTAGACCTTGGCAATATGATAGATATGTTGTACATGATGGAAGATTGAATCAATATACTCTTAAGGTAAATGGGAAGAAACAAACATTTTTGCCTTTGATTGAAAGTCCAAATGAGGTTAATTGTACTGCTATAAAAATTTGCATGGTTAATGGAAAACAATTTGAAAAGGAACTAAAGAGGAATTAGGTTTGTTTTGATATAATTCCAAGGAAACCAAGTTTTACCAATGGAGACTGAATGACAAAAAATAGTGTTAACCGAGTGCCAGTCAATGGTGACTGAGTGACAGATGGTAGTATTGACTGAGTGCCAGAAGAAATTGCAGAGTTGCTAAAGGAGTACAAAGATATTGTTGTTGATGATATTTCTGATAGTTTACCTCCAGCAAGAAGTATAATTCATTGTATGGATGTGATTCTTGAAGCTAGTTTTCCAAACAAAGCACCATATAGATTGACACCTAAAGAGAATGAAGAACTTAACAGGCAAGTGCATGAGTTGCTACAAAAGGGACTAATCATAGAAATCTTGAGTCCATGTGTTGTGCCTATTGTATTAGCACCTAAAAAGAATACAAAATGGAGAATGTGTACTAATTCCAAACCCATTAATAAGATAACAATGAAATATAAGTTTCCTATGCCGACGATGGATGACATAATGGATTGTTTGAGTGGAGATAAGTATTTTACCAAGATTGATTTGATGAGTGGCTAGCATCAAATCAAAATTAGAGAAGGTGATGAATAGACGACTACTTTCAAGACAAAAGATGGTTTGTATGAATGGTTGGATATGCCTTTTGGTTTGACTAATGCACCTAGTACTTTCATGAGGTTGATGAATGAAGTTTTGAAAAATATTTTCAGGTAAATTTGTGATTGTTTATTTGGATGATATTCTGATATTCAGTAAGACTAAGGAAGAACATCTTGAGCATATTAGACAAGTATTACAGAGGTTGAAAGAAGAAAAGTTGTTGATTAATCTAAAAAAGTGTTCTTTTATGTGAGAGGATATTTTGTATTTGGTATTTTTTATTTTAGCTGATGGATTGAAGATAGATCTTGAGAAGGTTAAAGCAATTTTGGAATGGCCTACACCTAAGAATGTGGGTGAGGTAAGATCATTACATGGTTTGGCTAGTTTTTACAAAAAAATTATAAAGAATTTCACTGTTGTTTGTAATACTATGACTAAGACAATGAGGGAAGACAAAAAGAAATTCAAGTGGACACATGGAGTTGATAAGAGTTTTGAGACTTTGAAACAAAAGGTTGTTGAATTACCTATATTGGCTTTGCCTAATTTCAAAAAAGTATTTCAAGTTGAATGTGATGCAAGTGGTAATGCAATAGGAGTTGTATTAAGTCAAGAAGGTAAGCTTGTTTTTTTCTTTAGTAAAATGTTGAATGATGATAAAAGGAAGTATTATGTGTATAATCAAGAGTTTTATGCTATTGTTCAAGCATTGAAGAAATGCAGACATTACTTGATGCCTAAGGAGTTTTTGTTGTATACTGATCGAAAAGCTTTACAATACTTGGGAAGTCAACATAAATTGAATCAGAGGCATATGAAGTAGTTTGAGTACTTGTAGAGTTTTACATTTGTGATCAAGCATAAGAGTTGAGTTACTAATAGAGTTGCTAACGCATTGAGTAGAAGATATTCTTTGTTAACTAAAATCAAGGTTGAAGTTCTTGGTTTTGATGAAATGAAAGAGTTGTATGATGTTGATCTTGATTTTTTGAGGCATGGAGAGAGTGCAAAGCACCAAATCTAATAGATCACATAAGTAAGTATGATGAGTATTTCATTCAAGAAGGTATGTTGTTCAAAGTTATTCAGTTGTATATTCCTAGAAGTTCTATGAGGTTGAATCTAATTAAGGAAAAGCATAATGGTGGATTGGCTGGACATTTTGGAATTGATAAGACATTGAGTTTTTTGAAAGAGAAGTATTATTGGCCACAAATGTATAAGGATGTTCAAAAATTTGTAAAGAGTTGTGGAGTTTGTAAAGTTGCAAAGGGAGTGAGTCAAAATACTAGTTTATATACACCTATTTCTGTTCCTGAGAAACATTGGACTGACATCAGTATGGATTTTGTCCATGGATTGCCTGAGATAGTGAAAGGTTATGATTCCATATTTGTTGTAGTGGATAGATTTTCTAAGATGGCTCATTTCATACCATGTAAGAAGACATCAGATGTTGAGCATATTGTTGAACTTTTCTTTAAAGAGATTGTGAGATTGCATGGATTACCAAGAAGTATTATTTCTGACAGAGATAGTAAGTTTGTTGGTTATTTTTGGAAGAGTTTGTGGAAGAAGATGGGTACTGAATTGAATTTTAGTTCTACATTCCATCTACAAACAGATGGATAGACAAAGGTTGTGAATAGGTGCTTGGATAATTTGCTAAGATGTTTAGTTGGAAATAAGCCAAGTAATTGGGTGATAGTAATGGCACAAAGTGAATTTGCATATAATAATTCTGTGAATAGGAGTACAAGGAAGACACCTTTTGAGATTGTTACTGGAATGCATCCTAGAGGTATATCATATTTGAGAGATGTTGTTGGTGAAGGAAAGAGAAGTGATATAGGAGAAGAATGTTTTGATTTTATGGAGTCTTTGCATAAGGAAGTGAAGTTGAAGTTGGAACAAAGTAATCAAAAGTATAAGAGAATGCTGATCAGTCTAGAAGATACCATGATTTTCAAGTTGGTGATAAGGTGATGGTTCATCTAAAGAAAGGAAGATTCCCAGTTGGAACATATAGCAAGCTGAAGATGAAGAAATTTGGACCTTGTAAGATCTTGAAGAATTTTGACAGTGGTAATGCTTATGAAGTTGAGTTACCTAATGACATGGATATATCTCCTATATTCAATATTGTTGATATGTATAAGTATCATGAGTCAGATGATGAAGTTATTGTACCTGATGATTATCTTAAGAAGAAAATTGAAGAGGTTGAATAGATATTGGATCAGAGAGTTGGTAAAAGTACAAGAGGAAAATACTACTATGAATATTTGGTAAAGTGGAAAAATAGACCAATTGAAGATGCCACATGGATTTCTCAATCTGAGTTGGATTCAGCTTAGGTTATGACACTTGCATGATTTAGGAGAATAATTTCTCCCAACCCTGGTTGTCTGATGCAGGAGCATCTTAGGTTTCCTTGTAATCCTACACCTTTTTGTTCATTTTGCCAGTAGCCACCAAGTTTCCAGTTTCTGTCGAGTGCTAGTTTCCAGTTACTACCAAGTGTAAGTTTCCAATTACTACCGAGTGCTAGCTTCCAATTATTTCTAAGTGCCAGTTTCCAGTGTGTGCCAAGTTCTAGCATGTGCCAGGTTACCTAGTATATGCCAAGTGACCCTTCATGTGCCGAGTTACCTAGTGTATGCCGAGTGTCAGCATTTGGATGTGATTTCTACGAGTTGACTTGAGGAATTTATTTTTTATCGTGATATTTATGTTAAGATATTTTATTGGCATGTGTCCAGACCATTGTTGGGTTGGCCTTACTCTTATTTAATGTTCTAGAATAATTTGTAAGCCATTTTGGCAAGTATATATAGCATGTTAGGCTTAGAGTTAGGCAAGTTTTTGAGAAGAAGATTGCAGAGCATAACTGAAAGTGCGAATTTGCAGTTGGATCTTTGAATGTGAATATATTAGTAATTAACCATAACCCAAAAGGCCTTACAGCTGGGCATGTATGAAGATGTTTTGATGAATCAATAAAAGTATTTATCTCTTCTTCCTCCTTTGGTTGTTGTTCCTTTTGTTTGCTTCCGTTGTGTTAACTCTTGCAAGTTGGTTTGGATAGCTAGGTGAGCCATTGGCCCTGGTTATTCCCCCCTTGCCTACATCAGTCCCAATGGTGGCTCTATCTAGGGATGCTTGTCCCTTGTAGGAATGACAAGGATACAAATCTCTAGAAGAAGCACACCACACACTTGAGAACAAAAACTTCTCTTGAACAACTTTATTGAAAGAAAAAACAATTACTCCTAAACTGTACAAATGATGGCCCCAGGCCACTGAACTTCAAAACTTCTTACCTCTATCATATATCTAATTTTCATCTATATTTTTATTTGGTAAGCTGAAAACATCACTTTGTCAGTTTCACCAATTAGATTAACATCTTGAAACAAATCACTTGGCAAAACAAAATCTATGCCTTCATTCTCATAGTGCATGTACAAATCAGCATTGACTTTTGTATCATGCTCACTATGAAAATACTCATCAGCATGATCATGTAAACTATCATCAATCTGAAAACCACCATTTACATATGATTGTTGCATGCTATCAATCAAAAACACGAAGGATTCATATTCTACTTTGTTCAAAAATTTGCATGTGTCAAAATTTTGCAAGTCACTTTGTGTATCTGGGTGTGAGGAGTATGTGAAATCTGATTGTTGCCTACTTGCAGTCATGTTACTCATCAAATCAGATTTATCTTTCACTAAAAACTCTTTACACTCAAACAACTGATTAGTCACCAAGTATGAAAACTTATCTTGAAAGTGATGATCTAAACTATGTTGATCACAATTATTTTCTTCATCTAACAATTTATCAAAATTAACCTTGAACTTATCACCACAAGACTTATCAACACATAAAGAAAATCCATAGTCAAATTGACAACTTTCACTTTTTTCCCCATCATCACATGAAACATCAAAACATATTGCAGTAATACCAACATGAGAAGAATCTAAAATAGTGTGAAAATTCCCTTCACTAACATCCCTTGCATCTAACAAGCCATCATGTGCAAAGACATTTGAGGTACTATTATATACACCTCCAAAACATGGCAAAGACTGTTCGGATTCTATATCTCTTTCCACATCAAACTTTGGGTAAGTAACTTGACCAAATGAAAAAATGTTATGGGGGAAAATATGAGCATCCTCAAAAAGACTTACATTTTTTTTTAAATCACGATCCAACAAAGCTGAAATTTCATCAGGGCTCAAGAATACTGCCCCACAAATCTTCTCCTAGTTGTGATTATCATCTAAATGACATGAAGAACTTACAACAAAAAAATTATTAGTATAATTATTATTAAAAAATTTCATTCTCATTGTGGCAAGAACTACCTCCATTGCTATTATATAATTCCTCAACTTCATATTCATTATAACAAGGTTCATTTCACTTTCATATCCATCTTCCTCATGTTGACTACAATCATCTAATTCATTAACATTCGAATCCTTCTCTTCACAATCAAAAGACAAGTTATTTTTCTCTATGGATTCATTGCATCCATTATGATATCCAACACATTTACCATCATCATCAGAAGACTCAAAATGAATTCTAGTGTCATACAAAACACTTTCCATCTTCTTAATGTATTCTTCAATTCGTACAAGCTTTTGTAATCTTAAATGTGTTGGCCAATTAACTGAATTAGGAAAAAAGACATCTAGGAAAACAATAGGCCAAGAAGATTCCTTAGATCTTTAATCAAAATGCAACTCCATGAGTATTGATTTTTAACTTTACATAAATCTGATAATCTCCTAGACCTCGAACACTTCTTGCAATTTTTCTTATGAAACTGACAATTTGATAACATAGTTCTTTTCTTATCTCTACAATATCTTCAAGCACATCTTCATGACTTGGTAAACTAATTTCAAATCTGAGATCCGATTCCATCTTGAAACAAACTTTCTACCTCTTTATCCTAGTGTTGAAAATCACTAAATAGAGGCAACCATTTTAACACTTGACTTCCATGAAAGAGAAACATGAAAATCAAAATACCTCAAGTGTTGATGCTAAACTTCAATCTTCTGATTTAGAAAAGGTGCAAGACTAAAATGCCTCCACACCACTGATCAAAACCTTGTAGAGCTACCATCTCCATGAAAGAGTATAAAGAAAGCACTATTTTGATTTACTTTTAACACTACTATTTCTTATAACAGCAGATGCAACAACACCTTAAAACTTATCAAGAACTTATACTTTCTTTTTCAAGAGACTATAAAAAGCTCCAGATCTACCCATACAACTAAAAGTCCTTCAAAATACTACAATGAAATCAACTAGGAAACAACTAGTATAGAGATTTAGAGTTGCCACTCACACTTGTGAGAAATAAAACATAGTTTTTCACTTGACAAATCTGAACCAGACCTTTAGATGTAGAAAAAATGCAAATCATCAAACCACTCTTGTAGATTTAAAAACTTGAAAAAGAGAACAAAAGATTTTATTCATTCTTGACTTTGATTTTACAACAACACTTTGAAAAAAAAATCTGGCCTAATTGATTGAAGATGAACACTCTTAACAATACAATTTACACTCAACCTTCAAAGCTACTACTTCAAATGGATAAAACCTTATTGGGAGACATGAATATTCAACAAAGAGATGGAAAACACTTCATGACCTTGCTACTATAGAAAACTTTGCACATGCCTTTCTTTCAACCATATTGAATCTCTCTTTTAGATTCAATACTTCCCTAGCAGAGTCACCATTTTGTTGATGTTTTGAAATATCACGGTTTCAAATTACCCTGATGAAAACAAGATACATCTAGGGGTAGCTACTTCCAATTTGCAACATATCCTTTCAAACACTAGGCCAACTATAAGGCTAGACCCTTCTTCTACTTCAATCTCTACAAAACCTAGGTGAGTGGACCTCAGATTCACTTATATGGTACTAGTACTAATACATACACTTGAATCTAACAAAGAAGATAAAACCCTTAATCTTCTAACACTTATGCAAAGATCCTAGACATGAAATAGCTAATAACATAGTCTAAGAAATTGATAAGCTAAGCGAGGGCATCCTTTTAGCTCTTAAATGAAAATGGAAATGGATGATTATAATTTTGATTCAGAAAATCCCTAAATAGCAGCAGTAAGAACAAGTTGATCATGTAGTTGATCAGTGCATTATCTATTGAGAAATTCCAGCAATTACACACATACATATATGATACCAGTGACATATTCCATACATCAAGATATCAGATCTATCTTATCACTTTTTGAATCAGACATTAGTGTATATAAACACCTCATTCTCATGAAGTATCCTTCTCGAATAACTAGCAACCCTGTCAAATACATCAAGCATTTACTTGGCCCTTTGTTCCAATAACAAAATATATCAGACATGCAACTTTAAGGGGATGCAAATGGGTCTAAGTTATTTGTCCCAAACCTCAAAACATTATAGATTATGGAGATAGGAGACGAGAGTAAGAATGAAACTAAGAGATTCATGTTTATTTGTATTCATTTCTTTGAAACTATACATTCAAATGAATGTAAAATAATTCATAAAACCACTAAATAGATCAGAACTAGCTATATTAGCTCAACTACTATTGTTCATACAAGAGAAATATGTTGAAGAATGTGGTGGAATCATACCTCTGGATCCAACAATGTGGTCTCACAGACAAACTGGAACCAACCCTTACAATGAATCATAAAGAGAAAGATATTGGAAAGGAATGAAATCATGTATCTAATCTAGAAGTGACATGTGTCCACTTGAATCTTCATTCCTTGCTATTGTAAAACATCTCTCATCTTTCTACCCATGAATTCTGATACAATTTTCATCATTATTCTGTAACAAACTCGAAAATATCTCTTATGAATGGTGAAAACCCATGTGTTTCCAAAATATCTGAAATGCTAATAATACCTTGATTCAATTAACTTAGAAGTAACAAAATTTTCCCCTGACTACATTCATATTGCCTCTTATGTTCATTCAGTTCACCATTTCACTGGAAATCAAATCTGAACTATCCCAACTAAATGAAACTGAAAATTTGGTACATGAGACAAAACCTCACATATCTTCAAACAATGGATTCTTGTACCAAAAAAAACTCTAAAAATGAAAAGTTAACTCTCTCCCAATTCCAATGATATATAATAGTGTCATACTTTCTTACCAGAAATAGCCAGAATCTCAGTTTGAATTTTAGGCTCCTGTCATGGCTTTGAAACTTAATCTCATTTCAAATACTTAAAATTTTGTAAAGTTTGAACTATATATTATAATTCAAATTTATTTAAAAGAACTGATTGCACGTTCAGCAAAGGGATATTATAATAAAATATTATTTTATGCATTTTTCCCTACAAATTTTGATTCAAGTCAAAGTTGTTTGACTAAGCTGTGACATGTGTCACACTTTGATTAGCTTGTCTGTTGCATAGTCATCTAATACCTGTAATACCCCAAAATTGGTTCATTACCATGATACCAATTCTGGTCTATTTCTGACCAATCCTAAAGTCCTATTCCATTAGGCAAATTCTTATTCGGCTACTCGCTACTTGACTTAATTGTCAGATGCAAAAAACCCTAATCTACATTCATCATGCTTATTATTTAATTCCTATAGTATTTACTCATATTAGTCACATTAAACCTATTGATTAATATTTAATTTAATTACTAAGCATTTATACTTTAATTAAATTAAATTATATCTTAAGGCTAATGTACTATGGAATTAAATTTATTTAATTTAATAAATGTGCCTATTTTAATTAATTAGACAAAATTATTTAATTAAATGGAGTACTTACTTCTAATTAATTAAACAAAGTTATTTAATTAAATGGGAAGCCATTCCTAATTAATTAAATGAAGTTATTTAATTAAATAAGAAAAGTGTCTCTAATTAATTAAAGGATTATTTAATTAAATAGAAAAGGTAATTATGAGAGTATATCTCATTTTATTATATTAAATATCCCACCAAAATCTCTCTTCAGTTCAAAAAGGGAAATTTCCAGTTCACTATTGATCAAAAAGGAATTAAATCAATTAACTCCTTATTCTACTCAAATTAAATCAGTTAACTCCCTTTAATTTGGGAATCTTCCTTTCTGACTGAACTTCACCTTTAATCCTGACCATTGATTGAAATCGATCTCAACTGTTTATGGATTCCAGGAAAGTCTATTTAAGAGACCCTCATCTCTTCATTTTGGGAGAGGTTGAATGAGAATTTGCATCGAATTCCTACTGGATTGTGCATTCATTTGAGCTCATTACTTTCATAAGATATTCATTTTCTAGTTTAATCTCATTTAGCATAATATGCATACATTTTAGCATAGCTTTCTTTTACATGTTCTTAGATTAAACATGCATACTCCATTCTAGATTAATCTGAATTCTTATATAGATTATTCACATTTTCTTTTAAATCCTTCGTTCTTAGAGGGTCTGGTTGCTTAACACCTCAAATCTGAGGATATCTAACAAGCAATTCCCTTTAGATAGAAGGCAACAGGTCGCCTTGCCGGCTGATTTTTGGATGAACAATCCAATGTTCATCTTGGGATGAATCCGCAAATAAAGACCATGTTGAAGTGTGTGTGTTAGCATAGGCTGCATATTCATGCATACATTTTTGGTGCCCACCATGGGGCCAGGAAAATCAATTTTTCTGGCCTCTTTCTGCATTTTTTAATCATTTTTTTTGTTCTTTGTCCGTATTGTTTCGTATAGATTCAAGAATCTTTGCGCGAAACTATTAATTTTCATGCAAGGATCTAGAATCTTCGCGCAAAGATTCTTTCCATATCACATGAGAAAGTGCCTAAGTGCGCAAAACTTCACGTGACACCTATTTCTTTGCACGAACTGTAATAGAATTTTGTGCAAGTCATAAAACTTCTTCGCACGGACTATCAAGAATTTTGCACGAGACTCTGTTGATAGATGCTATTTTTTGCATTGATTTTCATGTTTTTTGGTTTTTCTGCTAACCGCTCACTATTTCTGATTTTTTTGTGTTGTCTTATTTTTTTGAACAGCATAACAGCGATTTGCAAAACAATTGGAAAAGCGTGATAAAGTTGCTAAAAATAGGTAAAACATCTACTAATCATGTTGCAAGGATTACCAAGTAATTCTCTTTGACTGATAACACTTCATTTGGACCTAAAATGAACATCTCTCATGTCAAGCTTGTGTGTGTTTCCTTCCATGTTCTCATTTTACAACACATGCATAATTTTATACTAGGTTGTGATCTCTATTAGTTTCATCTAGCAAGCTTAGTTACTAGTGATAGATCTAATTAGCTATCTTGGGTTATTGGACTTGCTAATCCGTCAGCCCCTCCTTTCACCCTATGGTTGCAAGATTAGCACCACGTTAAAGGGGAGGGGTCTACAAGAAAGAAGCATTAAATACTCCACTAGGCAACCCTTTTGTGCTTTCTAGAACTCACTAGTTTCTGAGTTGTGGACTCGTGTTAGCTTGTGTGAGGGGTTAAATGTTCCACATCTTTGGACTCACCTCGCATTAGTTAAAGCGTTAACTGTACCACCTTGTTCTCTTTGATTACTTTTGGATAGATTTTCTTTCGAGAATTAACATCTATACACACCTAGTAATTAGACCCCCATGAACACTATTCATGGATCTTGAGGGAGTGGGTTCCTACTGAAACTCCTCTCTACGATGGAATCCTTGTAGGTGGGGAGTATACTTTGAGCATCTCGCAGATAGATGAATCTTCAACTTGTTGATTGAGGCATCCTTTCTCCGGAGAGGTTGATATATCACTGGGAGTTGATATCATAGATCTTTAAGAGATACTCTTAGTTTAGCGTGTCAGATTAATCTATCTGCTTTGATTGGGCTAAAAGTGAAAAGGTGTCAAGACCTTGAATCTGGAAGCTAAGTCCCCTTGTGGTACACTATTGTGAGTCGGTCACCTTTAGAGAGGGTTAACCGTAGCAGACAATCCCTCTACAGGGAAAATTGCATTGATAGAACCTCGAGCAGTAATAGCCATTTTTGACGTGGTAGTGACAACCACTATATAAATGTCCTTGTGGAAGAAATCTCCATGGGTGTGGTTCATTGTGGGTTGTCAGATCTCCCCAACAGCTCTTGAAGATTAAGTTTTTAGACTGTGTTGAAACTTCAGTGTGCCAGGATTGGAGGTCACCCTTGTGAGTCATAAAAGTTGCAGAGTCAAAACATTACTAAAAACCTTGGAGAGGCCAACTTTTCACTTTCTAGGAATGTTTGCAATGATTGCAAAACTCTTTGAAAACATACAAAAATAGCTCTCCTAGGGATTAGCACAAACTAAGTCACTTGATTGTTCATGCACAAGGTTTCTTTTGCCCTTGCTCATTATTTTTAGATGTGCTTGAAATCACTTGCTTGCTATTCTACATGCCTGGTTACTGAAACAATCAAAATTTGTCAAAATCAATTGCTGTTGTAAAATTGGTCTACCTTCTCGCGCAAAATAATTTTGGTCTTGTGCAAAATCATCTAGTCCTTGCACGTAATCATTTTGTTCTCGCGCAAAATTAAACTACTATTATGAGTATTCGCACAGCCCTGTGAACTTCTTCGCACAAAATTAAATTACTGTCACTGACCTTCGCACAAGCCAAAAAACTACTTCACACGGTCTGTGAAACTTCTTCGCATGGCCTGTAAAGGTTTTTCATGTGAGATCTTGTGTCAGCATTACCAATTTGGGTCTATTTTAGCTATCTATGGCCTGCACACTGTCTTTTTTTGCATTTGTTTATCGCTCTCTATCTACAAATAGTCCTGAAACAGCAACACTTCACCTAGCTGAAGACTTATGTCTTACAACTTGACTAGTTTCGTCTCATAAGTAATTTTTTTTGGTCTTTATCTTAATGCTTGTCATACTTTGTGTCGCATTGGTCATAATCTTTGGCTATTCTAGCCTTTAAATCAGACCATTTGTGCCTTAGTGAACAACATTCTTACTATTATCTTGTCCTTTTTGAGACTCAGTCTTAGTGTAGTCCTTGTCCAGGTTCTCATTTTTTGTCCTTGTCTATGACTGTCACAACCAGAAGCAGCAACATGTTTTATTCCTATAACCTTAAATGTGGTCGTGTTAGGGGTCGTAACCATGGCAGAGGTCACTTACCTTTTGTTATGCAATCTGTATCCAGTTCGGTTAGTGAGGCATCTTTACGATCTCCCTCACCTACCAAGTCATCTCAAGTTCAACAAACATTTTCCAAAAATTTGCATAAAATTAGGAATCCTTTTTACCAAGAGGATACTAAGACAGGTAGAGGTCCTACATTCCCAAACAAAATGTATGATTCTTTCTCCAGAGGCCCTTTTGAACACAACATACGAAAACTGAACACATTCCTATAATGACTAATCGTGAACCTAAACATGGTAGTCATAGTCGATATCAAGAACCACCTAGGGATGACAAAGAGAAAGAGAAAGACTATGACACTGATGAGGAACAGGAAGAGGTGGAAATCCTACCTGAACACATAGCAAAATGTTGAAGAGAAAAAAACTTTCAAAAGGTCATGGGAATCCTAATCAACGAAGAGAAAGAAAAATACTTTCTCAAACTTGCCCAAGAGGGAGCAAAGTTACCTTCTCATTTCAACGTAAAAACCATTGTCAAAATTGAAGAAGAAATTGAGACTTCCAAACTCCAAAAACAATTGAAAATTATGCAAGACCAATTGGCTTAGATGATGCATGAGAAAGAGAAACCCATAAAGACATACACATTGGATGCTCTTTGTTCATTTCCATTTGACAAAAGTATAAACATGTCGCCTTTCCCAAAATGACTATAATGAGCCTTTCCCACATTTCAGTCCCAATGCATCTAACGAAGTCCCCACATTCCAGAATGACTATGCTCTTGCCTATTACCTAAATGATATCGAACCTGTAACATCTTCCACTAATGAGCAGAGTATCAACATGACTAAAGCTGACATCAAATATCTTAGTCACACAATTTTTTAAAAAATGCAAGAGGTTTGATGGTGAAAACCACATTGTGGTAGTGTTGGAACCAAAAAAAGTAAAAACAAAAGATGTATCCAAGGGTGAAAACCTCTCTGAGGCACCCACGGATGAGATATTTGATGTCCTTCCTAGTCACTTTTAGGAGAGATCATCAGTGTTAATAGAGCCGACATAGCCAATTAACCTGGGCACAAAAGAATATCCTCATATGATACATCTGGCACAGTCATTGTCACCTGAAGAGAAGGAACAATTCATTTCCTTTTTCAAGGAAAAGAAAATAAATTTTGTGTGGACATACTCTGAGATGCCAGGATTGGATCATGATCTTATCATGCATCATTTGTCCATAGCACCAAGCATTAAACCAGTTAAATAGAAGCTTTGGAAAATGCACCCTCACGTTGCATTGCTTGTCAAAACAGAATTGGAGAAACTCCTAAAAGTTGGTTTCATCCATGCAATTGATTATGTTGAATGGATATCCAACATTGTTCTAGTTTCCAAGCACGATAAATCTATCAGGTTTTGTATAGACTTTCGTGATCTTAACTTGGCATGTCCTAAAGATGACTTTTCACTCCCTAATATTGATATGATCGTAGACATGACAACTGGATATGAGATGTACTCACTTATGGATGGTTTTTCTAGATACAATTAGATAAAAATTGCACCAGAAGACCAGGAGAAAATGGCTTTCACATGTACATGAGGAACCTTTTGTTGGAATGTGATGCCATTTGGTTTAAAGAATGCTGGTGCTACATATCAACGGGCTATTACTACAATTTTTTCATGACATGATGCATAGAACCATGGAGGAATATGTTGATGATATCTTGGTCAAAAGTGCTAAACGCAATACTCATCTACAAGATTTGGGTCCCATCCTAGATTGTACGAAAAAATTCAGTCTTCGGCTCAATCCTAAGAAATGCGCATTTGGTGTCACATCGAGGAAATTGTTGGGATATATTATTTTTGCAAAGGGAATTGAAGTAAATCTAGGAAAAGTACAAGCAATAATGGACATGCCACCACCTCAGAACATCAGTCAGATGAGAGGACTACAGTGAAGGCTTCAATCTATTCGTACGTTTATTTCACAATTGGTGAATAGATCACAACCCTTCACAAAGACCTTACATAAAGGTGTGAAATTCAATTGGAGCCAAGATTGTGAGCAAAGCTTAACAAAGATCAACCAATATCTTCTCAATCCACCAATCTTGATGCCTCCTATGCATGGGAAGCCTTTGCTTTTATACATTTCAATCACTGAAACACCTTTGGGAATCTTGTTGGCTCAGGAAGATAATGACAACAAAGAAAGACCTATTTATTACTTGAGTCGAACATTGGTCTCTTATGAGAAAAACTACAACATTGTTGAGAAAGCTTCCTTGGCAGTTGTCTTTGCTTCCTAGAAGTTGAGACACTACATGCTTACCTACACTACATGGCTTATGGCTAAAATAGATCCATTAAAGTACTTGCTCAGTAAGGCAGCTCTCATAGAAAGATTGGCTAAATGGGTCATGATACTTAGTGAGTTTGATATCCAATATGTTGAACGCAAGGCTATAAAGGGACAAGCAATTGTAGACCAGCTGGCCGAGGCACCCATACAAAGTCTTCTACCAATGAACATTGATTTCCCAGATGAGTCAATTCTAACACTCACACACCATACATGGGTTATGTTCTTTGATGGGTCCTTCACACAACAAGGATCAGGTGTTGGATTGCCCAAAGCGTACAAGATTATGTTTCCTTGTACAAATAACATTACTGAATATGAAGCTTTGATCAATGGTATGAAAATTGCAGCTGAATGGAGATTAGATCAGTTGGACATCTTTGGTGACTCTCATCTTGTTATCAACCAAGTAAATGATGTGTATCAAACAAAGGATGAGAAACTAATTCCTTACAAACACATGGTTGATTACTTGACGAATTATTTTGCACACATCACCTTCCAACAAGTTCCATGCATAGATAATAAAGCGGCTGATGCCATGGCCACTCTGGCCTCCCTACTACAAATGCCAGAAAATGATCTCCGACATGAGTTCTTGGTGGAAGCATTACACTACCCAGCCTATGACACACCTGATTCCAAGATGATTTGTTCTATTATAAGACAAGAATCATCCCGCTACCATCACATCTATTCCTACCGTTGCAATCAAACCATTTTGAAAGGTCTAACTCGAAATGAGAAACGTTACCTAATCTATAATGCTTCACATTATGTCATTATTACTGATGATCTGTATAGGAGAGGTCTCGATGGAACACTCCTTAGGTGTTTAGAACCCAACGAGTCCAAACGTGAACTAATTAATGTTTATGAAGGCATTTACGGATCTCATTCCAATGGCCTGACACTAGCTCGCAAAATCCTTCGTGCTGGTTACTACTGGCCTAAAATGGAGCAAGAAGTTGTTAAGTATGCTAGGTTCTACAAGCAGTGTTAGCTACACGGGAATCTCATTCATGCTCTAGCCAGAGAGCTAATTCCCTCTACTACAACATGGCCATTTCAACAATGGGCTTTCGACTTGGTGGGGCAGATTCACCCAACCTCTTCCAAAGGACATAAGTTCATTATCACGGCTACCGATTATTTCATGAAATGGGTAGAGGCAGTCCCTCTCATAGTTGCTAATGGCAAAACTATAGTGCTTTTCATCACAAACTACATCATCTATAGATATGGTGTACCATCCTTAATCATTACTAACAATGGAGGACAGTTCAAGAATAAAGACCTCAAAGAACTATGCAAGAAATTCAAGATCACACAACATTGGTCTTCCATTTATTACCCCCAAGGTAATGGCCAAGCTGAGGCCTCCAATAAGGTGATCCTCAAAATTCTTCATCACACAGTCAGTAAGTTAGGGAGAGACTGGCATCTCTAGATCAACCCAGCCCTGTGGACATATAGGACAAGCATTAGAACTCCAACAAGCATGACTCCTTTTGCGTTGGTGTATGGGGCAGATGTTGTGCTTCCAATAGAGGTCAAGATTCCTACCTTGAGAATCTCTATGAAAGGCCTTATCGATGATGATGACTACAGGATAGCTCAGCTTCAAGAGCTTGTGTTACTGGATGAACGATGACAAGTGGCATGTGATCATCTACAAGCATATCAACAAAGAATAGCATGAAGCTACAATCGGAGAATTAGGCCACGTGACTTCCAGCTGGGTGACCTCGTCCTGAGAGAGAACCCTAAGAATCAACAACAACGAATGAAAAAGGGAAAGTTCGAACCAAACTGGCTAGGTCTGTACATCATCACTACAATATATGGATCTGGTACTTATCATCTTTCCACAACTGAAGGAGAAGTGGTTAAAGAGCTTGTCAACACTCTCCACCTGAAGCGGTTTTACAGTTGATTTAATCTCAGCAAGCTCTTTGTACATATCTATATGTCCTAAAAAAAATCTAAAAATTGGAAAAAAGTCTTGAAAACAATTGTTACCCTAGTGAAAACCTAGCAATAGGCGCCTTGGTAACACCAAAAAAAATTGAAAAAATCTCAAAAATACAAAAAAAAAATCAAAAAGAGAAAAATACAAAAATAAATTGAAAAAACAAAAAAAGTGCCATTGGTGAAAACCTAGAAATAGGCGTCATGGTAGCAAAAAAAGAGAATCCTGCCAAGAAGGTGAAGACTCGGTAAACAAGCACCTCTTGTTACCAATGCTCCATCTTCTAGCACATCTTCTGGCTATTCTGTATAGTCACTTTTACGCTTTTGCTTTCCTGCTTTCCACTCATGTATCCATGAATTTAGTCTTGTCATAGCTCGGGGGTATTCCCCCTTTAGTGTCACTATTTTTGAGATTCTCCTCATAAAATCTCCTTCGCGGCAATCACCAGTGGTTCTCACTGCGTCTGCCTATTGTCGCTAGTGTCACTCTTTTTGAGATTCTCCTCATAGAATCTCCTTTGTGACAGTCACCAGTGGTCCTCACTGCGTCTGCCTACTCTCACCAGTGTCACTCTCTCTTTTCAAGATTCTCCCTAGAGAATTTTCCTCATGACAATCATCAGTGGTTCTTACTGCGTCTGCCTACATGTCGCTAGTGTCACATTTTTGAGATTCTCCTCATAGAATCTCCTTCGCAACAATCACCAGTGGTCCTCACTACGTCTGCCTATTATCGCCAGTGTCACTCTCTTTTTGAGATTCTCCTCAGAGAATCTCCTTTGTGACAGTCACCAGTGGTTCTCACTACATCTGCCTACTGGCGCTAGTGTCACATTTTTGAGATTCTCCTCATAGAACCTCCTTCATGATAGTCACCATTGGTTCTCACTGCGTCTTCCTACTATCACTAGTGTTACTATTTTTGAGATTCTCCTCAGAGAATCTCCTTCGTGACAGTCACCAGTGGTCCTCATTGCATCTGCCTACTGTCGCAAGTCTCTCTTTTCGAGATTCTCCTCATAGAATCTCCTTTGTGACAGTCACCAGTGGTCCTCACTGTGTCTATCTACTATCACTAGTGTCACTATTTTTTGAGATTCTCCTCATAGAATCTCCTTCATCACAGTCAGCAGTGGTCCTCACTGTGTCTGTCTACTGTCACCAGTGTCACTCTCTTTTCAAGATTCTCCTCATACAATCTCCTTTGCGATAATCACTAGTGGTCCTCACTACGTCTACCTACTGTCACAAGTGTTACTTTTTTGAGATTCTCCTCATAGAATCTCTTTCGCAATGGTCACCAATTATTTCAGCTGTGTCTGCCTACCGTTGCTCAGGTTATGTCTCCAAATTCCTTTATGGAAGATCTCTCTTGTGTTAGTCACCAGTCATCCTGGATGTGTCTACCTACTGTCACTCATTCCTTCTTAGGTTCTTCATCATGAAGATTTCTCTTTGACCTCAGTCACCAGTCATTCTGACTGCATCTGCCTACTATTGTCACCTTACTAAAGAGATTTCTTTCAAATGTATTCTGGACATTGACACTTGACATCAATCTCAAAACATTGAACTCAAAAATGATATACTTGTTTGCATATGCTGAGCTTTTTCTTTGTTTGCTTTATTTTTGCTTTATCATATCTCCTCGAGCAACTCGATGATGTCATCTTCGACTAGAGAAGTAATGACTGGGGGCATGATCTTTTCTTGGCTTTCTATTTGTGGTTTAGTTTCAACAAGTTGATACGTTCCTATAAAAGGGGTGTCCACTATAAGAGCCTCCATCTCATATTGGATGACCATGTGTACCTCGACTCCTTTTATACAGATACGTTAATGACATTGGTTCTTCTCCTTGTTTGTTGGAGTGAACTCTTCATGCTATAGTACATACTGATACTCGTCCTATTAAGTGAACGTATAGGTCACTATGAGTATATCTAGCACACTTCTGTCTCAGATTACGAACGCAAGGGTCATTGCAGACAGTATAAATACTGAGTACTTAGCATAAGATGGATCTCTCGTGTGTTTGGTGTTTCTGTTATGCAAGAAACATGCAGGTCATCCTAGTGTCTATGCTTTGATGCTTATGTTAACTTGCTACATTAAAAGGGACAAATGTTCTAGTCATTCTGGCTTCTTGTGCCTCGAATGCTTACATTTAATCCCGACAAACCAATAACATATGTTATATTCATATTTCCATGATTGCAATGTCAATGGGAATCGTATAACATAGGAGATTTATTTTAAATCTGGTGATGATTAAATATCAAGGCTTGGTAACCAAACGTAGGGTTGCATTTAATAGTATTGCATTACATACTTCATTTGCATAAGCACGCAATTCAATGGTCATTCTATTCATACTCTACATGAATCAGATTCCTCCACGGTTGTACAAGCATTTGGGGCCCGTTTGGTTGCTGGAATAGGAATAGAAAGGTTGGAATATGTTTTTCATTTTCTATTTGGTTCGTCACTTGGAATAGGGAATAGGAATACATATTCCCATTTTGCCTCTAAAATGAGCTTATACCCATTCTAAAAAATACCTGTTATTGGAATAGCCATTCATATTCCCACTATTACATGCCTATTCTCCATTCCTATGCCCATGACCAAATGGGCCCTTGGTTCGTTGATTCATGCTCCTCAATGGAATACCTGTGACTATCAAGCAAAAACATGCAACACTATATGAGATGTCAGTTCATACATATGCATTCTATTTAAGTTCATCATTCATCTCATGTACATCAAAGTAAAACAAAACAGGCAATGACATGTACACAGGAATACTCGGCTCAAGATCTCGTATATATATATATTAAAAGAATGAGTCAGTACAAAAATGGGCGCTACTCGAGCGCAATCGATCAAAAATGATACATGTGGTGTTGGCACACCAATCGATACATAGCCAGGGATCAAAATCAAAGATCAGGCACAGAGCGTCTAACTCTATCCTAAACCCTTGCCTCTAGGAGGAGCAAGGATAGCAAGTGGCAAAGGCGACAGTGGCATATCTAGCCGGACAGGAGGTCATGCACCCCTAGACTCTCGCACATACTGCGAAAATCACTACACCTGAAGTGTCTCATCAGGTACTGCACTTGTATATGTCACATAATAGTACGTTTCCTAAGCTAACTAGAAGCGGATCTCATCTTGTGCTAGCTCTAATCTATGCTCTGCAGTCTTGGAGCGCTCTCTCCAAAGATCAATGTCCCACTATTGCTCCACCAACTGCGCATCTCAGACCGCCACCGCAATTTGTAACTCTCCCAACTGTCGGGAGGCCTAACGAATCCACTCTCGATATCACCATACCATGTCCTGCACCCCACCTACTGGCTGATTCGGCATGTCCTCATCTACCATCTCTGGTGCCTGCTACTGTGGAGGTGCATGTGGCTATGGTGGCACCTGCTGCTATGGAGCCTCCTGCTGAGGGGCCTCCTCCTTTGTCCTCTACCTACAACGCCAACTCTGTCTAGTCCCATTGCCCCTTGCACTTGGGTCTGATCCCATCTGACGTGGGGGAATCTGCATCTGTTGAACCCAGTGCCAGACTCGTGACTGCTGCTATGGCTGAACTGGTGGCTATGGTTGTGCCTACTGTTGTTGAGGTGCTTGTCTCTTTGCTTGCCTTGCCATCCCCACTGGATCTATAAAATGTGGGAACGGATGGCTGATCAAAAATGCCTAATATGCAGGTGTCATCTTGGCATCTGCTACCTTTGGCAGGAAGTCCCACTGAACTACATCTATGCTACGAATATCTATCATGGATCTCCCTGGATCCATCCGTGCTAGCTAGCCCCACTCAACATCCTTCTGCAACTTGGCATAGGTGCAGTACTTAGCAAAAATATCCTATGGTCGGCCATACTACCGCCACACTCATGATATCACAAATCTCTCAATAACTGATGTCATCCTACCTGCCAGAGGTCGAGAACTGAACATCCACGGCAACTCTCTAGGAGCATCATCCCAGTCCTCTGTCTCTCACCAGGGTCACCATAGAACAGACACCAGGTCATCAAGACATATCCTCCACTGCTCTATCTTACCCAGGTGGGCCTGGTTAATATGCCCTCGATATCTGCAAATATAGGCTCCATGGGCTCTCGGGCATCCTCAAAAAATGACCTACATATGGGAAGATGCTCCCAGGCCTAGATCTGTAACGCATATACTCCAACTACCATGGTCTTCTTGTTGTGGAAGACAACCTCATGCATCTCATGAAAAAGGTGAGCTAGCATGCACTGACCCCACCCAAAAATCTCAGGTGCCTCTAGCATCCTGCAGACCATGACTCCCCACCCGTACTCCAAACCATGTTGTCCTCTGTCAGGACATAGGAAGCAGCTCAAAAATATAGCCAGCACTGATGCTAGCCTGTGCGTGGGTCCATAAGTGTGCATCAGCTCATCCCAGCTAATAGCCCTGCCTCTCGGTAGCTCCCTCCCAAATAT
Source organism: Cupressus sempervirens (assembly GCA_028749045.1). Taxonomy (NCBI): domain Eukaryota; kingdom Viridiplantae; phylum Streptophyta; class Pinopsida; order Cupressales; family Cupressaceae; genus Cupressus; species Cupressus sempervirens. Next base: position 490,263,533 of record CM053790.1, read on the forward strand.
AATGGACAGTGTGTTTGTCCCTACTTGGGGCACTGTATCGTAGACAACCTGGGCACCATGGAAAGGAATCCACAAAATCCTCCATATATCCTCTAGAGTGATAGTCATCTCACCCATAGGCAAGTGGAAGGTGTTTGTCTCTGAATGGAAATGCTTAACCAATGTAGTGAGAAGGATGTGATTCACCATTGCGGCTGGAATTCAACACAAAGAAGACAAACCCAATCGGAAAATGTGTGCCCGATCAGCATCATCAAGACTTCGCAATAACTCTCCATATGGCGGATAGTTTGATCTAAATTCAACATCACCAAAGACCTCTTGCACACACAACAAGAAACAATAAAATAAACAATTAGTATAAAGTCAAAATGATGCATCAAAACAAATTAAAATGCAATTTTTGAGTGCAAAAATCAAATTTTTAATCATGACTGTCATTGGATTTCGTGCAAAATTTGAGAAATCTCGTGCGAAGTTCTTCTAGTTTCGTGCAAAATCATTCTTTCTTTGTGCGAAGAATCATGCCTTCGCATGAAAAAAGAGCTTCTTGCATGAAGAAATAACTGCCTACGCGAGAAAAGAGATTTTCGCTCTAGAAATGAATCGCCTCGCACGAAGAATCTCATTCTTCGCGCTAAACCTAATGTCTCCCACGTGAAGATCCTCCCTGCCGCACGTGAAGAAACAACGAACCATGTTTCTTCGCATGAAAAAAGAATATCTTCGCGCGAAAGCCGATAGGTCTCACACGAAGAAAGATTTGACCACCTAAAAAACAAGCTAAAACATGCAATAAATGACCTCAAAATGCGTAAAAGTGAAAGTACAAAGGAGGGGAATCGATGACTCACCGGTGGTCCATAGTTTGTTGGGCGACTATGACGTCTGGAGTGCTCAAATCGATGATGTCTCATGCTAACTGCCATGTCTCTCTCAGAGCTCAAATCAATAGAAGATAAAAAGCACAAATGAATTGAAAATAACCCCTTGAGCCCTTATATAGCTGTTGACCCAAATTTTTCAAAGTGCTCAGGTTTGAGCAAAAATCACACCCCTAGCTAATTGGACCGTTCTGGATCCATTTTTGAGATCAAATTCAAAATTTGACACACCTAAGAGCCTCAAAAATGCATTTTTAAATTTTGGAGACCAATGCGATTGAACGCTTGTGCAGCCCAAATCTTTCTGATACTTTATGATTCTTGAAATCCTTTCAACTTTACATTCTTCATATTTTCAAAAATCATTTTTTGAAATAGTCAACTGTGGCTAAATCTGATTAACTTTTGGTCAAACTTGGTCCTTGCGACTTTGCAAAAATTTCAAATCAACTCTTAACTTTTCTTCAGATCATTCTGATCTCTTCTACATTCTGCTACAACTCAAATTTCTTCTGTATCTATTGCTATATTATTTCACATCTATTTCTGGTGTGTCATCTTTCAATTTTTCTCCCGAGGGGGTAGGATTATTACATCATTGAATACTTATTGCTTGGGGCATCTCGTTCCCATCTCATGTCCTCATCACTTAGGGCATCTCATCACTCGGGGCATCTTGTTCCCTTCTATATGGCATCTTTTCCATCTATCTTATCTTTTCATCAATTGATCAATCTTATAACAACTCTTCTCAAAGTTTGATGGACAGGTATTGGGACAGTCTAAACCCCTTCTCCTAAGGATCAAGCCTCATTCTCAAGATGATTATACAACTCATGATTGGACCTTGTTATCTTCTATCAATCTCGGGTATCTAGGTGTTTTACCTGGATCCTTGAAGGTTAAGCTCCAATCTGGAGATAATCTTCTAAATGCTATCAATTTCAGGTATCTACATGTTCTATTTGGATCCTTGAAGATTATGCTCTAGTCTAGAGATAGTCTTCTAAATGCTATTACTCTCAGGTATCTAGGTGTTCTACCTGGATCCTTGAAGGTTAAGCTCCGTTCTGGAGATAATCTTCTAAATGCTTTCAATCTCAGGTATCTAGGTGTTCTATTTGGATCCTTGAAGATTACGCTTTGTTCTAGAGATAGTCTTCTAAATGCTATTACTCTCAGGTATCTAGGTGTTCTATCCAGATCCTTAAAGGTTAAACTTAGTTCTGAAGAAACCTTTTAAATGCTTATCAATTTTAGGCATTTAGACATTCTGTTTGGATCCTTAAAGATTACGCTCTGTTCTGGAGATAGTCTTTTAAATGCTACCAATCTTAGGTATCTAGGTGCTCTACTTGGATTCCTTGGGATTAAGCTCTCTTCTAGAGATAGTCCTTAAAATCTTATAAATTAGTCTTTGTGTCATCAACTTCGAAACCAATCTCATCTTCGCATCATGCTTTCTGATTTTCATCATGCTTTCTGATTTTCTTTGAATTGAGCGTGTTGCTCGCACATTCATTCAAAGAGGGGCAAAATGTAATACCCCAAAATTGGCTCATTGCCATGATACCAATTCCGGTCTATTTCTGACCAATCCTAAAGTCCTATTCCATTAGGCAAATTCTTATTCGGCTACTCGCTACTTGACTTAATTGTTAGATGCAGAAAACTCTAATTTGCATTCATCATGCTTATTATTTAATTCCTATAGTATTTAATCATATTAGTCACATTAAACCTATTGATTAATATTTAATTTAATTACTAAGTATTTATACTTTAATTAAATTAAATTATATCTTAAGGCTAATGTACTATGGAATTAAATTTATTTAATTTAATAAATGTGCCTATTTTAATTAATTAAATGAAATTATTTAATTAAATGGAGTACTTACTTCTAATTAATTAAACAAAGTTATATAATTAAATGGAAATCCATTCCTAATTAATTAAATGAAGTTATTTAATTAAATAAGAAAAGTGTCTCTAATTAATTAAAGGATTATTTAATTAAATAGAAAAGATAATTATGAGAGTATATCTCATTTTATTAAATTAAATATCTCACCAAAATCTCTCTTCAGTTAAAAAACGGAAATTTCCAGTTCACTATTGATCAAAAAGGAATTAAATCAATTAACTCCTTATTCTACTCAAATTAAATCAGTTAACTCCCTTTAATTTGGGAATCTTCCTTTATGACTGAACTTCACCTTTAATCCTGATCGTTGATTGAAATCGATCTCAACCATTGATGGATTCCAAGAAAGTCTATTTAAGAGACCCTCATCTCTTCATTTTGGGAGAGGTTGAATGAGAATTTGCATCGAATTGCTGCTAGATTGTGCATTCATTTGAGCTCATTACTTTCATAAGACATTCATTTTCTAGTTTAATCTCATTTAGCATAATATGCATACATTTTAGCATAGCTTTCTTTTACATGTTCTTAGATTAAACGTGAATACTCCATTCTAGATTAATCTGCATTCTTATATAGATTAGTCACATTTTCTTTTAAATCCTTCGTTCTTAGAGGGTCTGGTTGCTTAACACCTCAAATCTGAGGATATCTAACAAGCAATTCCCTTTAGATAGAAGGCAACATGTCACCTTGCCGGCTGAATTTTGGATGAACAATCCAATGTTCATCCCGAGATGAATCCGCAAATAAAGATCGTGTTGAAGTGTGTGTGTTAGCATAGGCCGCATATTCACGCATACAATACCTGCCACCTAGGTGTTAAATGTCATTGTCTCATTGGTCCCTATCCTGTCACATGTCAAGATGTCAATATGTTGCGATAACGTGGCACCATGTTGACTAGGATAGCGACATAGCAATTAATGATGTGGTTGCCATGTGGCAGGACATGGACCAATGAGATAGTGACACATGGCACCCAGGTGGCAAGTGTCATGTTATTGTGCATTAGATGGGCCAATCAAAATGTGACACATGTCACAGCTCAGTCAAACAACTTTGACCCAAATGGAAATTTGGAGGGAAAAATCAAAATGCATAAAATAATATTTTTTATTATTTCCCCTTTGTTGAATGTCTAATCAAATCTTTTAAATAAATTTGAATTATAATATATAGTTCAAACTTTACAAAATTTTAAATATTTGAAATGAGATGCAGTTTCAAAGCCATGACAAGAGCCTAAAATTCAAACTGAGATTCTAGGTGTTCCTAGTAAGAAAGTATGGTACTATTATATATTGTCGAAATTGACAGAGAACAAACATTCCATTTTTGTAGTTTTCTTTTGCATAGGAAGCCATTGTTTCAAGTTATTTGAGGTTTTGTCTCAAGTACCCTCTTTTTAGTTCCATTCAATTAGGATAGTTCAAATTTGATTTCCAGTGAAATGGCAAACTGAATGAACATAAGAGGTAGTATGAATGCAGTTAGGGGCAAATTTTGTTGCCTCCAAGTCAATTGAATCAAGGTATTATCATCATTTTAGATATTTTGGCAACATAAGGGTTTTCATCATTCATAAGAGATATTTCCAAGTTTTATACAGAATAATGATAAAAATCATATCAAATTTCATAGGTAGAATGATGAGAGATGTTTTACAATAGCAAGGAATGAAGATTCAAGTGGACAAATGTCACTTCCAAATAAAATCTAATATTTCATTCCTTTCCTATATCTTTCTCTTTCTGATTCATTGTAAGGGTTGCTTCTAGTTTGTTTGTGAGACCACATTGTTGGATCCAGAGTTGTGATTCCACCACACTCTTTAGCATATTTCACTTGTATGAATAGTAGTAGATAAGCTAATATAGCTAGTTATGATCTATTTAGTAGTTTTATGAATTGTTTTGCATGCATCTGAATGTATAGTTTCAAAGAAATGAATACAAATGAGTAGGAATATCTTAGTTTCCTTCTAATTCTCGTCTCCTATCTCTATAACCTACAATGTTTTGAGGTTTAGGGACAAAGAATTTAGACCCATTTGCATCCCCTTAAGGTTGTATGTCTAATATATTTTTTTTTTGGAACAAAGGGCCAAGTAAATGCTTGATGTATTTGACAGGGTTGTTGGTTATTTGAGAAGGATACTTCATGAGAATGAGGTCTTTATGAACAATGGTGTCTGATTCACAAAGTGATAAGATAGATCTGATATCTTGATGTATAGAATATGCCATTGGTATCATAGATGTATGTGTGTAATTCATGAAATTTCCCAACAGATAAGGCACTAATTAGCTACAAGATCAATGTGTTCTTACTGCTGCATATTTAGAGATTTGATGAAATCAAAATTATAATCATCCATTTCCCTTTTTATTTAAGAGCTAAAAGGATGCCCTCACTTAGCTTATCAATTTATTAGGCCATGTTATTTGTTATTTCATGTCTGGGATCTTTGCATAAGTGTTAGAAGATTAAGGGTTTTATCTACTTTGTTAGATTCAAGTGTATGTTTTAGCATTGGTACCATATAAGTGAATCTAAGGTCCACCCACCTAGGTTTTGTAGAGCTTGGAGTAGAAGAAGGGTCTAGCCTTATAGTTGGCATAGTGTCTGAAAGGATGTGTTCTAGATGGGAAGTAGTTGCCCCTAGATTTATCTTGTTCTCATTGGGGTAATTTAAAACTGTGATGTTTAAAAATACCAATAGAAGTAAAGTCCAAAAAAAGACATTGATTTTAGGAATAAGCCCTTTAATCCATGCTTTAGCCCACATTCGAGTATTTTCTTTGTCCTTTGATTTGAAAATAGATGAGACCTTGAAGCATCCTCTTGGCTCAATCCCCCAAACCAAAGTATCTTCTTTTTTAGGGTAAAGGCTTACAACAATCAAGGCCAACTGGATGCTGGAAAAATTTTGATTAATCACAGCAATATTGACCCATTTACTATGAACCCAATAATTCTCCAAAAATTCACCATAATCCTATTTACACCTATTAACAAAAGTCCTATCATCAAAATCCTCAATCAAAGGATGATCCAATAGCCATTCATCATCCCAAAACTTGATCTTGCTCCCATTACCTACTTTCCATTTGCATCCTTTGTTTAAAATATGTTTAGCTCCTTGAACCACATTCTAGATTGAAAAAGAAGAAGGAACAATAGGGTAGGAAAGAAAATCAGAAAAGGAAGGAGCCTCATAAAGGTACTTATGTTTCCAAATAGAACTCCATCCCTTGTTATCATGATAGACTCTACAACCTTGTTTAGCTAATAAAGCTTTGTTCATACTTCTAACTAATCTTATACCCAATCCCCCTTCCAATTTAGGTTTGCAAATATTTTTCCAAGTAATTAAGGTCATTCTCTTCTTTTCCTCTATTCCAGACCAAAGGAAATTCCTTTGAATTTTATCAATTGCATTAGAAAATTTTGTTGAGATCTTAAAGGGGCTGTATATGTTGGAATACTCTGAAGATAGGCTTTGAGGAGAGTGGGTTTACCAACTTGACTTAGCAAATTACCTTTCTAGCTAGCTAGTTTCTTATTGAATTTCTTTATAAGATCCTCCCAAAAACTCTCTAGAGGGCTCAACACCAAGGGTAATCCAAGACAAGTACATGAAAAAGATCCTATAGAGCACCCAAGAATATTAGCGATCTTTCCCTTTCTAGCAGCTGGAGTGTTGATAAAAAATAAGGAACTCTTGTTTTGATTAATTAGTTGTCCAATAGCAGATGAGTAAAGGTTAAGAGCCTTTTTAAGATTCCTTGCCTCTCTAACATCATCTTTTCCAAGGAAAATGGTATCATCCACAAATTATTCATGACAATAGATAAGAGGATGAGACGAGGATCTCAAACCTTGAATTTCCCCTTTAGAAACCATCTTCCCAATATATCTCCCCAGACAATTAGCCATCATAGTAAAAATAATTAGAGATAAGAGGTCACCCTGCCTCAACCCCCTAGAGGGTTTTAAAAAATTAGTAGAGCTCCCATTCACTAGCACAACAACTGAAGTTGTAGAAACCATCTGCATTATAAGCTTAGTCACATTGACACTAAAGCCAAAAGACATTAGGATCTTTTGGAGAAAAAACCATTCAACTCTATCATAAGCTTTGGCTATATGAAATTTCATAATAAAACCCTGATTGTTAGAAAGAGATAAGGAATGTGTATTTTTATGCACAAAAATAATAGAGTTAAGGATTTTTCTACCAAGAATAAAACCATTTTATTGCTTAGAGATCAAGATTGGAAGAATGTTCAACAATCTCAAAGCCAGAACTTGTGAGATGATTTTATAAATTGAGTTGCAAAGACTAATAGGTCTGAACTAGTCCACAGAATCAGCTCCAATCTTCTTTGGAATTAGACAAAGGAAGGTAGAATTAATTTCCTTCAGTATTCTTTTAGCCCCATAGAATTCTTTAACAACATCACATGCATCTTTACCAACCAATACCCACTCTCTGTGAAAGAAAAGCATAGGGAAACCATTCAGCCCTAGGGATTTGTCTCCTTTAAGTGAACAAATAGCTTTATAGATTTCCTCTCCCTTTGGGATAGCACAGAACAATTTATTCTTCTCCTTTGTGACCAAAGAAGGGATAGTATCTAACAACTCAACATGTTTAGTTTAGTCAATATCAAGGTCTGAAGACAACAATGTCAAAAAAAAAGGAAACCATTTCATCAGATTTCCTGCTCATTAGTGATTTTGTGTCTTCCTTTAGTGAGATTGGGAATATGGTTTTTGTCTTTGTGTTTCAGAGTGGATAGATGGTCATATTTCTATCTCCTTCTTCAAGCCAAATAGATCTAGACCGTTGTCTCCCGTAGGTCTCTTCTTTAGAAATTATGTCATGATACTCCACTAGTTTCTCATTTTCTTCCTTTACCAACTCCATCAAGTATATCTCCTATTGGATTTTGTCTTGGATTATTTAAGGTCTTCTTTAATAAAAGATTTACTCTCAAAGATATTCCTAAAATGTGTTTTGTTCCATTCTCTAACTTTCTTGTTAACATGTCTAAGTTTTGAAGCCACATGGAATATAGTCGGTCCTCCAATGTTAATGTTCCACCATTCCACAAGTTGATCCTCAAATTGTGGATGCTGCATCCACATTCTCTCAAATCTGGATGGGGAATTTTTCCTAGTTTTACTAGCCTCTGCCATAAATAAAAGAGGGGTTAGAAGCTATCTTCTAGATTTCCTTCAGCTTGCACACAAAATCTTTAGTCCAGTCTAGAGATATAAGGACTCTGTGCAAATGAGCTTGGATGCTATCATTTCCCACTTTTTGATTACTCCAAGTAAACTCAATCCCTTGAAGATCTAAGTCCATTAATCCCTCCTTGTTCATAAAATCCACTAAATCAAGTTTCCCTTTCAGTTGACTAGCATTACCACCTTTTTTCATGCTCATAATGAGGAACATTAAAATCCCCCAAAAAAAGAAATCTACCATTATAGTCAACACTCTTTATCTTAGATAAAGAATCACAAAAAAAAAAAATTGAAGTTATTTTTATTAGGCACATACACATTAACTATATAACAATAGTTATTCTGGGCATAATACTTTAACTTAACCACCAATAAATGTTTATTAGCATCCAACAAATTACCAGAGAATAAATATTGTTTCCACAAGATCATTGTTCCTTTAGAAGCACCTTTAGAACTACCTGCCATAATACAATAATTTTTAAAAGATTTAATCTTTTCAACTTTTTCTTTTCCCATTCTAGTTTTTTGGAGCACTAAGATATCAGGTTTGTGCTCTCTAACAAAATTTTGAACAATATCAAGTTTATGAATATTGTTTCCCTCTAATATTCTAGGTGATCACTTTCATAATAACATTTTGGGAGTAAAATCTAGAATAGTTGCTTGTTTTCCATCAGCAATAATCTATAAGCTTTCACTTTCTCTTGTCTTCCTAGTAGTTTTCCTACCAACTTTCTCAGGAGTTCCAACATTCAATTTCAATTTGAGTGAAACAATTTCCAGTTTACTTCTCCGGGTTTCAACTCCTGAAGATGAAGGGTTAGAGTTTGGTTTTTTCTCTATTTTCTTCCTTTGACCCTATTTCTATTTAGGTTCTACCTTGACAAAAAATCAAATCATATGTTTTGGCTCTAGAACATCTTCAAGAATCAATAACTCTTGTCCTAAGGGTCTAGATAGGGTCTAGAGATCTTCCTTCTATACCTCTTCCAAAACTTCAAACTCATCGAGTTGACCACTTCTTTCCTCAAGGATTTCTCCTTCTTCTATCTCCTATAAAACTTCAAAACCTTCCAATTCAAGATCTTTATGTTGATAGATTACCATTTGCTTCATAGGATCTTCACACTCCTCTTTTTCCTTAGTCCTAGAGACTTCATTATTTTGGGATTTCTCCTCTTCTTCCAACAGCTTCTCCTTACTTTGAAAATCTTGAACTGCTTCAATTGCAACCACCTTTTCTAGTATGGTTTTAGGTTTCCATACCTTTTTTTGTTTGGGTTCCATATTTTTTCCCCAATCACCATCTTTGGTTTGTTTTTAATTTTCATCGGACAATTTTTGGCCCAGTGGCCCTTTTTTACAGACAAAGCAAGCATTAGGAAGGTCCTCAAAGACTATCTCTTGCATCCTTTTCCCAAATTTTGAATTTAATTTCACTTTCTAGGGTAGGTTTCTCAAATGAGAAACTTTCACATAGATCCAGGCACAATGAAGTTTAGACCTTGTAGCTGTCCCATCATCAATAGATATTAGCTCACCAAATGAACCTGCTATACCCTTAAATATGTGTTCATTTCAAAACTCAAGTAGAAGTCCTAGTAATCTAACCCAAACCAGAGTAGTAAGAAAAAAGGCATCAGATAGATCTATATTGGGTTCCCACTTATTGATTGTAAGAGTATTATTGCCAAATCACCAAGGACCACCACATAGAACCATATTTAAATCTTCCTTAAACATAAAGACAAAGGAAAAGAACCCATTCATCATTAGTGCAATATCTACTTGACCACGTAGAGGCCATATCCTTTTAACCATGTTTCTAAGAACATCAACTTTTGGACATGTCCCCAGAAATTTTCCAACTAGGGTAAACTCCATAGTTGAAATAGAATAATCAACAATTGAATTCAGGGTGAAATTTTGAAACTCATCTTTTCCCTAGCAAGATTTGGAAGTAACAGCAAGAAAAGATGACTTTCCTCCTACCTTTCTTCCAAAGAATGAAGACCATTTGCATTGACTTGTTTCCAACTCATCCTTCTTTTGGTCCTCGACATGTAATCCCTTTGCATCCTTTCCCACATCTACCAAAATAGTCCCCTCCTGCAATAGATAGGACACTCGACCAGAGGGTCAAAATAATAGTTATCAACAACCCCACATCTTCTAGAATAGAAACCAAGCAACACTTTATCTTCTTCTTTCTCCAGACCATTAGCACCCATCCTTGAGACCCCAACAATCCTTGTCAAGTTCCCCACTTTCAGATTCCCTACAATGATAGGATCAGTTCCTATTGCTAAATTCTTGCCTCCCACATTTCTTCCTATGAGAGCTCTCCCCATTTCAAAATTACTTTCCTAAAATGCACCATAGATATGATTAAGATATTAAGATTTTCCTTCAAGGACCTGATGCTCTAATACCAATTGTTAGAAAGTAAATTCCACCAAGATAACCAAGAGGGGTGGTGGTGAATCAATTGTGCAATTTAAAAAACTATCAATATCCTTATTAATTTTGAAAGATCTAAATAGTAGATGAAACAACCATACACAATAACACCAGATCTGTTGACTAAGGAAAGCCTTGATCAAAGGGGAAACTCCAGTGGGGATGATAACCACAAGATTATGTACTAATATAAAAGTTCCTTGTGAAATAATAGACCTTACTAAGAGTCAATGAAAAACAATTAGTACATATGAGTCCCTATTAAGAGACTTTGAAACCCTATTAGAATATCCCAAACATGTTAGGAGTTGTGCCAACCTTGTTAGTAGTTGAAAGGAAGATAGATGGACCCACTATCCAAATAGCTTCAATACTATCCTCGCTGAATAATAAAAGTGTACATCAATAGGCCAACAAAAAACTTATTTTCCAAATACAGTTCCTTGTAATCTCATCGTGCCTCAACTACACCAATTACTTCTCTGATCCAAAAGCTATTCGCATGTAAGCTCACACAAAACAATACATTGATATGACCGTATATTGATCACACTTTACCCAATGAAACCATATTTCCTATACATCAAGTCCTAAAATAAATCATTAAGTCAGCCTTGAGGCATTTCCAATTTACAATAATAATACAATACCATCTTAAGATATTACAATACATGTTACATTATAACTTTACACTTTATTCAAGATTACACACAAACTATCTGCTCACAGTCTTCATAAATTTCCACTTGATGATCATCTAAATGTGCATGATTAGCCTCACCATCCTCAATGTCTCTTCAAGCTCTATCTGATTCCACTCAAATAAATTCAATCTCTTTTAGGAGATGCAATCCAAACAATAGTACTCACTTTCTAGAAATTCTATTTGAATGTTTTCTTCACTAAATCCATCATAACTCCATCCAATATTTATCTATTATGGATCATTTCCCCATTCCAACATATGAAGTGACAATAGACTGCAACTCCTCTAATAAGAAATTATCCCCTTGAGTGGGCTGAGTGGAGCATAAAGCATACATATCTAGATTAGAGGCAAAATACCCATTTTTACTAAGAACTAGAGTTTCAGAGGCGATTGGGATGACAATGAGGGAATAGTCATGAAGAATTTATTCTTCACTCAATAAATTCATCTTGTGGATAATAGGAGCTTGAAAAGATGACTTCTTTGGATCCTCTAAACCAGTATCAATACAAGGGCTGACTAGAAGTGCAGAGACAACTTCTTCTCTACTCTAGGGGTATGTGCAGGATCATGGTGTGCCAAAAACTGGCGATGTGAAAAAATAAGAGTTTGAACACGTCTAAAAGCGCTTCAAAATCTGCTCTAACTTTTCTTCACCTATCCAGGTACCAAGCCTGAAAGGAAAGGCCGAGCTTTATTGGATATCCGATCTAATATCGGATATCAGATATTATCGGATATATAATTATATATCGGATATCCAATAATTATATGACATTATTATTATAATAATATAAAAACATTATATTATAATAGTATAATACATTATAATAAAATATTATTATAATATAATATTATTATAATATTATAATATAATATTGTTATTAAATATATAATATAATATTATTATGATAATAATAATTATACTATAATATAATAATTATTAAATATATAATATAATATTATTATTATTATAATAATTATACAATAATATAATAATAATTATACAATAATATAATAATATTATTATTATTATATTATAATCGTATAATATTATACTATAATAATAATATTATATTATAATAATATATTATTATAATGTATTATATTATAATAATATAATATAATATTTAATATTATAATATAATATAATACATTATAATAATATAATATTATAATAATATAATAATATAATATAATATTTTATATTATAATATATAAAATATAATATAAAAATATATAAAATATCATATAATATAATATTTCAAAGCTATATATAAAATATAAAATATGTTATATATCTTATATATAAAATATAAGATATGAGCGCGATCGGATATCCAATCCAATATCGAATATCCAATACTTGTAGCATACATTAAAAAAAAGAATAGACTTGCGGGCCCTTATTTCTCACATTTTGAGGGCCAGTATTAGCGCGCGATCGGATATCAGATACAAGATCGAATATCGAATATTAAGGTTTTTTTTTTGTTTTTTAAACTAATTTTTAATCTAAATTTGATAGATTTTAGCATGATTTTGTTTGTTTTAGTTGAATCTAGGGTTTTTTTGAAAAAAAAAAAAAAAAAAAAGGTTAAAATTAAGGTTTTTTTAAATATATATTACGTTTTGCAATTCAATAGGAATGGCTGATCAGAATGATGACACTGAGGCAGGGAATAATATTCCTCTTAACCCCCCACCAAACGATCCAATACCCCCACAAAACCATCCACCAAACGATCCTCTACCCCCTCAAAACCCTCCTCGAATCAAGGATTTGATAAGTGAAAATCTCATCGAGTTGAGAGGTTTGCATAGAACATATAATAATGTACTCGCATTGGCTCCTATGTTATCCACATTAAACACCATAGTGGATAACATTGAAACCCTTACAAACCAACAAAATGCCGCTCTTCATTGGCATGATCAAATGCATGAGATGTTTGATGATGGTTTGGATTTTGATGAAGTTGCGGCCCTCAACATAAGCAAAGACAATTTGGCCAGCCTTTTTGCGAACCCGAAAACAGGTTTACCAGTTGACCCAAAAAAATCCAAACTATCAATTGAATGGTGCACAAATGACTCCATACGTGCAAAGTTTTGGGATCGTTGGTGGATGGTCTTTGATATCCCTCCACATGGAAATTTAGACATACCATTTTATTTCGTTAGAAAATTATATACTGAATTTTTGTTGAAACTTAAAGTGAACTATTGGAGCATGAAGCCCAACATGGGCTTAGGACTAGGAGCTCCTCAAGATAGACCCTCTTCCTAGCAGAAGAAAGCTGGCACTTTTGTCCCCCCCACTGATATCTCCCCTCCTCCTCCAGTGCAGCATCTAGATATTATGATAGAGGCTAGCTCTCAGACTATCAGAGCCATTCATAGGCTGAGTAGCCTAATGATATCTCGGGCTAGGTAAATCCTAGCTCCTCGTGTTGATGATGCTGGTGCTAGTTCATCATCAGCTAGCTCATCACATGTTTGTGTGCCTCACACTTGCATTACATGCAAGAATATTTGTCTGGGTCCCATAGGTGATCTTCCTGAGTATCATTTTGTATTAGACAAGGATACACCAGACACACACGTAGAGGCTACAGACCCTGATGCGAGAGAGGAGGGGAATGCAGAGGCATGGACTCCTTCAGCGTCGGTACATGTATATATTTTTTTGTTATGACATATGTGATTTAAAGTTAATTTTTATAATAGAGTAATTTTAATTTTTAGCCATATTGACTTTTATATGTATGTGATCTTCATTCACGTTTAGTTGATGACCGAGGAGGATTTTAGATAGATTGATGATGCCACACTCTCGGCCATTTCATTTGGCCTTGAGACATCTATGGTACATTATGTTGTGTTCAAATTTTTTTTCTATTTGATATTGTAGCATAAATGGTTGCTAATCTTTCTTTTATCTTGCAGGTAGCACCTGTCCCAGAGGGACAAAGTGCGGAGGGTGAGCCAGCACACATTGACAAAGGAAAGGTAATTAGGCGCTTTCTATTTGATTAAATATCGATGCATTCTTGTAAAATTTTTGTGGTAATCCCATTTAATTACATTCTTTATTGTATATAGGGCGTCGCTACTGGTGATGAGCCTATACAAATTTTGCATTGTAGACCATCAGGGATTTCCATTCACACTGAGAGCCCCATTGTATGTATAAGTATCATTTATTTTTTATTATCCTTATCTTCATAAATAAATTCAAAACTAATTTTCATGATATTAACAACTACTATTTTGTATCTCATAGGAGACTCTTAGTGCACATGAGGTCCGACGAGACAGTTATGTAGATTTGATGATGCAGCCACTCACTCCTAAGGAGGAGCCTACAATAGTAAGTTGTAGTTTGAATTCATGATTAAATATGTTATAAATTTCGCATGCTATGAATTATAATGTTATAGTTTAAATTGTAGATTCATCTAACAAAGGTATTTGAACATATACAGCCCACAATCAAAGAGGTACCAGCATTGCCGAGGGCATACGAGAGGACTCCCGACTGGCGCAGGAGGTCGATGAGAGAGGTATTTATTATGAAATTTTGATAGTATTGATCTCCATTACAAAAAATATCATTATGCATTTGAGTAATTCAATGTTAGATACGTAGAATCATATAAATTTAGTAGTCTAACTTTGGGTTTTCCTTTTTTGTTTATTTAAGAGGCATCTGATCCACCTAGTGCAGTGAAGAGGTTGTATTTTGATCATCCACCAGCACCCTAGGATAGTATAGTTGTCATAGGATGCATCATGAGACATTTTGAGATGGCATATGCTACATTGCATACAGAAACATTGATATTATACACATTTTGATGGCATGATCAGCCACATTTTGTATATGGATCTATGTATTTTGATATATATTTGAGTACTTTGTCTATGGATACATGATCTTTGATATATATTTGCGTTGAAATTTTTCTATGGATACATGTATTTTGATATATATTTTTGTCATTTATGTGCACAATGATATACATATTAATTTAGTATCTAGTATTGTTCAATTTATCGTGGATCATGTGTCATGCCCTAAATTTTACTAGTAAAAACACAACAATTTTTTTAATTTTTTTGTAGCTTATGAAGTCGCATAAGAAATTACATATTGTAAAACAAGGTTATCATTGAATAGGATTTCAAGACTCATGTGGATAGTGTCATCCAATTGTAACATTTTAGTCACAGGTGGTTTTCAAATAGATTGGATGACAGTCTAGTTCAAGTTAGCATCACAAGTCAAAAGAGCAAGTTCAAGATACAACACTCATAAATTAGTGAGGTAATTCATATCCTAACGAGCCTTTGATACTAATATTCTATTAGGGTCTGTCGGTTATATCATATGGACTAGGTCGTGATTGTAGCATGTAAGGGAAGGGGATCCGAATTACTTATTATCCTCATTACCAATGTACACACATTCATTAATCATTACAATATATATTAATGTGATAATTACTATATGGCATGGAAATGTAGTATATCTTAATCGATTAAACACACGTATCTAGAGAATTTAGATTTAGTACTCATCACAAGAGCACCCTTAGTCAAATAAGAAAATGTGCACTTATCTACCACACTATATCGGATCTAACCATTGGAAATTAGAAAAGATATGCCGTGAAGGTAGCTTCGAAGTCTACATGATGGAGAAGGGGCCACTTGTACTGATAGTATCCATCATTCAACAAATACTATACACAACTTATGGAATAAACAATTTGTTTTATGTGCCAAACGTGTATCATGTGCTTGCATCCATATCTTACAGGTTACATGTCCTCTCAAAGATTGGACCAATACTGAGTCATTTTCTCCCTCTTTACTCTATTTAGTCATCCTTATGCATTCTATCAACATTGCTTCCTCACCAAACTAGCACTCACTACAGTTTCCTACACACAAAAATTACTATTTCAACACATAAATTAAAGTCACTCTAACAAAAGACAATTACTAACTATCTAGCTCATCAACTACTAACTAATCTAGCTACATTGCCATGCTTTTACATTTACTATTTTAATTACTATAATTACTATACTATTACATTTACTTTTTACATTATTACATCTAATTATTCACCATAAGCTTACTTTCTCACTATCAATATTATTATTATCAAAGCATGTTAAGATTCAAAGTAGTTTCATAGTATGAATTAGTAAGCACATAAAATGAGGAACTCTTAGTAAGTCTAAGGGCCAATTCAAAGTACTTAACTCAATAATAATTCATGATCAGTATTTAAACACATCCTACTTAACTCAATAACAACCATTCTAATATCTCCCTAAGGCTCCTAGGACCCCTAGGGACATATCTCGTCATTTAACGAGTCAAAAGGGATCATAGGTCAATCTATGACCCTCTTTCACACATATTAACCATTGTAATATGTCATCAATTAATGATTCGAAGGGGGTCATAGGTCATCCTATGACCCCATTTGACCCATATATACCATTCTAATATGTCCTTAGGGGTCTTAGGACCCCTAGGGATATATGTCATCATTTAATGGGTCAAAGGGGGTCATAGGTCACCTTATGACACCATTTAACCCATATTAACTATTCTAATATGTCCCTAGGGGTCCTAGGACCCCGAGGGACATATCTCATCATTTAATGGGTCGTGGGGAGTCATAGGTCACCCTATGACCCCCTTTCACACATATTAACCATTATAATATGTCCCTAGGGGTCCTAAGACCCCTAGGGACATATGTCATCATTTAATGGGTCAAAGGGCATCATGGGTCAACCTATGACCCCCTTTGACCCATATTAACCATTATAATATGTTACTAGGGGTCCTCGGACCCCTAGGGACATATCTCGTCATTTAATGGGTCATGGGGGGTCATAGGTCAACCTATCAACCCCTTTGACTCATATTAACCATTCTAATATGTCTTTAGGGGTCCTAGGACCCCTAGGGACATATCTCATCATTTAATGGGTCGTGAGGGATCATAGATCAACCTATGACCCCCTTCCACACATATTAACCATTCTAATATGTCTCTAGGGATCCTACGACCCCTAGGCACATATCTCGTCATTTAATGGGTCAATTTGATCCATATATACCATTCTAATATGTCCCTAGGGGTCCTAGGACCCCTAGGGACATATCTCATCATTTGATGGGTTGACCTATGACCCCCTTTCACACATATTAACCATTCTAATATAGGACCCCTAGGGACATATGTTGTCATTTAATGGGTCAAAGGGGGTCATAGGTCACCCTATGACCCCCTTTGACCCATATTAACCATTCTAATATGTCCATGGGTCAAAGGGGGTCATAGGTCACCCTATGACCCCCTTTGACCCATATTAACCATTCTAATATGTCCCTAGGGGTCCTAGGATCCCTAGGGACATATGTCATCATTTCATGGGTCGTGCGGGTTCATAGGTCAACCTATGACCCCCTTTGACCCATATTATCCATTCTAATATGTCCCTAAGGGTCCTAGGACCCCTAGGGACATATCTCATCATTTAACGGGTCAAAGGGGGTCAGTCAAAGGGGGTCATAGGTCAACCTATGACCCCCTTTCACACATATTAACCATTCTAATATGTCCCTAGGGGTCCTAGGACTCTTAGGGATATAGGTCATCAATTAATGGGTCGAAGGGGGTCAAAGGGGGTCATAGGTCACCTTATGACCCCCTTTCACCCATATATACCATTCTAATATGTCCCTAGGGGTCCTAGGACCCCTAAGGACATATGTCATCATTTAATGGGTCAAAGGGGGTCATAGGTCACCCTTTGACCCCCTTTAACCCTTATTAACCATTCTAATATGTCTCTAGGGGTCCTAGGACCCTTAGGGACATATCTCATCATTTAATGGGTCGTGGGGGGTCATACGTCACCCTATGACCCCCTTTCACACATATTAACCATTATAATATGTCCCTAGGTGTCCTAAGACCCCTAGGGACATATGTCATCATTTAATGGGTCAAAGGGGGTCATAAAGGGTCATAGGTCAACCTATGACCCTTTTTGACCCATATTAACCATTCTAATATGTCTGTAGGGGTCCTCGGACCCCTAGAGACATATCTCGTCATTTAACGAGTCATAGGTGGTCATAGGTCAACCTATGAACCCTTTCGAAAAATATTAACCATTCTAATATGTCCCTAGGGGTCCTAGGACCCCTAGGGACATGTCTCATCATTTAATGGGTCGTGGGGGTTCATAGATCAACCTATGACCCCATTTCACACATATTAACCATTCTAATATGTCCCTAGGGGTCGTAGAACCCCTATGCACATATCTCATCATTTAATGGGTCAAAGGGGGTCATAGGTCACCCTGTGACCCCCCTTTGACCCATATATAGCGTTCTAATATGTCCCTAGGGGTCTTATATCTCATCATTTAATGGGTCGTGGGGGGTCATAGGTCAACCTATGACCCCCTTTCACACATATTAACCATTTTAATATATCCCTAGGGGTCCTAGGACCCTTAGGGACATATGTCATCATTTAATGGATCAAAGGGGGTCATAGGTCACCCTATGACCCCCTTTGACCCATATTAACCATTTTAATATGTCTCTAGGGGTCTTAGGACCCCTAGGGACATATGTCATCATTTCATGGGTCGTGGGGGGTCATAGGTCAACCTATGACCCCCTTTGACCCATATTAACCATTCTAATATGTCCCTAAGGGTCCTAAGACCCCTAGGGACATATCTCGTCATTTAACGAGTCAAAGAGGGTCATAGGTCAACCTATGACCCCCTTTCACACATATTAACCATTCTAATATGTCCCTAGGGGTCTTAGGACCCATAGGGACATACATCATCAATTAATGGGTTAAAGGGGGTCATAGGTCACCATATTATCCCGTTTGACTCATATATACCATTCTAATATGTAGCACCCCTAGGGACATTTATCATCATTTACTGGGTCAAAGGGGGTCATAGGTCACCTTATGACCCCCTTTGACCCATATTAACCATTCTAATACGTCCTTAGAGGTCCTAGGACCCTTAGGGACATATCTCATCATTTAATGGGTCGTGAGGGGTCATAGGTCACCCTATGACCCCGTTTCACACATATTAACCATTATAATATGTCCCTAGGGGTCCTAAGACCCCTAGGGACATATGTCATCATTTAATGGGTCAAAAGGGGTCATAAGTCAACCTATGACCCCCTTTGACCCATATTAACCATTCTAATATGTCTCTAGGGGTCCTCGAACCCCTAGGGACATATCTCGTCATTTAACGGGTCATGGGGGGTCATAGGTCAACCTATGAACCCTTTTGACCCATATTAACCATTCTAATATGTCCCTACAGGTCCTAGAACCCCTAGGGACATATCTCATCATTTAATGGGTCATGGGGGTTCATAGATCAACCTATGACCCCCTTTCACACATATTGTCCCTAGGGGTCCTAGGACCCCTAGGCACATATCTCATCATCTAATGGGTCAAAGGGGGTAATAGGGTGACCCACATATACAATTCTAATATGTCCCTAAGGTTCCTAGGACCCCTAGGGACATATCTCGTCATTTAATGGGTCGTGAGGGGTCATAGGTCAACCTATGACCCCCCTTTCACACATATTAACCATTTTAATATGTCCCTAGGGGTCCTAGGACCCCTAGGGACATATGTCATCATTTAATGGGTCAAAGGGGGTCATAGGTGACCCTATGACCCCCTTTGACCTATATTAACCATTCTAATATGTTCCTAGGGGTCCTATGACCCCTAGGGACATATATCATCATTTCATGGGTCGTAGGGGGTCATAGGTCAACCTATGACTCCCTTTGACCCATATCAACCATTCTAATATGCCCTTAAGGGTCTTAGGACCCCTAAGGACATATCTCGTCATTTAATGGGTCAAAGGGGGTCATAGGTTTCACACATATTAACCATTATAATATGTCCCTAGGGGTTCTAGGACCCCTAGGGACATATGTCATTATTTAATGGGTCAAAGGGGGTCATAGGTCACCCTATGACCCCTTTTGATCCATATTAACCATTCTAATATGTCCTTAGGGGTCCTGTGACCCCTAGGGACATATGTCATCATTTCATGGGTTATGGGGGGTCATAGGTCAACCAATGACCCCCTTTGACCCATATTAACCATTCTAATATGTCCCTAAGGGTCTTAGGACCCCTAGGGATATATCATGTCATTTAATGGGTCAAAGGGGGTCATAGGTCAACCTATGACCCCCTTTCACACATATTAACCATTCTAATATGTCCCTAGGGGTCTTAGGGACATATGTCATCATTTAATGGATATGACCCATATCAACCATTCTAATATGTCCTTAGGGGTCCTAGGACCCCTAAGGACATATCTCGTCATTTAATGGGTCGTGAGGGGTCATAGGTCACCCTATGACTCCCTTTCACACATATTAATTATTATAATATGTCCCTAGGGGTCCTAAGACCCCTAGGGACATATATCATCATTTAATGGTTCAAAGGGGGTCATAGGTCAACCTATGACCCCCTTTGACCCATATTAACCATTCTAATATGTCCCTAAGGGTCCTCGGACCCCTAGGGACATATCTCGTCATTTAACGGGTCATGGGGGGTCATATGTCAACCTATGAACCCCTTTGACCCATATTAACCATTATAATATGTCCCTAGGGGTGCTAAGAGCCCTAGGGACATATCTCGTCATTTAATAGGTCGTGGGGGTTCATAGATCAACCTATAACCCCTTTTCACACGAATTCCTACGACCCCTAGGCACATATCTCGTCATTTAATGGGTCAAAGGGGGTCATAGGTCACCCTATGACCCCCTTTGACCCATATATACCATTCTAATATGTCCCTAGCGGTCCTAGGACCCCAAGGGACAAATCTCGTCATTTAATGGGTCGTGGGGGGTCATAGGTCAACCTATGACCCCCTTTCACACATATTAACCATTCTAATATGTCCCTAAGGGTCCTAGAACCCCTAGGGACATGTCATCATTTAATGGATCAAAGGGGGTCATAGGTCACCTTATGACCCCCTTTGACCCATATTAACCATTCTAATATGTCCATGGGGCAAAGGGGGTCGTAGGTCACCCTATGACCCCCTTTGACCCATATTAACCATTTTAATATGTCCTTAGGGGTCATGTCGTCATTTCATGGGTCATGGGGTGTCCTAGGTCAACCTATGATCCCCTTTGACCCATATTAACCATTCTAATCTGTTCTTAAGGGTCCTAGGACCCCTAGGGACATATCTCATCATTTAACGGGTCAAAGGGGGTCATAGGTCAACCTATGACCCCCTTTCACACATATTAACCATTCTAATATGTCTCTAGGGGTCCTAGGACCCCTAGAGACATATGTCACCAATTAATGAGTCGAAGGGGGTCATAGATCACCCTATGACCCCCTTTGACCCATATATATGATTCTAATATGTCACTTGGGGTCCTAGGACCCCTAGGGACATATGTCGTCATTTAATGGGTCAAATGGGTGTTAGGAATAAGGTGTCTCTACCTTGGATAATTCCTATTCTTATTATTTATTTTGTAAAATGTATTTGTTGCAAATAATGTTGATGTGTCAACATGTTGAATTGTGTATAAGGAGATCATAGCTAAAACGGTTATGACGGATTCCTATGACACGTAAGAGCTATGTTAGGAAGATTCAATGACAGGTGAAGACATGTGAAAATTGATAAATTTTGAGTACTGCACACTCTACCCCAATAGTAGGGTTCCTATTTTCTCGGAGAATGGTAAAACCCTAATACAGTTACATTTGGGAGTAGCCCTAAACTGAAGCACATGTTAAAAGTGTTTTTAATGTTGCGAAGAGGTTGTATGTGAGAAAGTGTATTGTTGGTACTGTGATTTGCTATTGGATTCTTCTGTTGTCACTGTTGAACTTGCATTGCAAGTGTATTGTAACCTTGTGTTGAAGATAATAAATTATGTAGGTTCTGGAGGGGTGGGGTTGTTTTACCGAAAGGTTTTTCTCCACCGAAAAATCTCTGTGTTATGTGTTTCTTTCTCTGTCTATTTTCCTTATGCTTGCTTGGCTGAAATATTGTTGTTTACATGATATTGAATTTGTAAGTGTAAAAGATTTTAATAGGATTTGCACCATACTTCTCTTAAGAGATTAGTGTAGGAAGCTATTTCTGCACCTAAGTTTCCTTACAAGGGGGTCATAGGGACCCATATTAACCATTCTAATATGTCCCTAGGGGTCCTAGGACCCCTAGGGACATATCTTGTCATTTAATGGGTCGTGGGGGATCATAGGTCACCGTATGACCCCCTTTCATGATGCAGAGCCACACCTTGGAAAATTCAGGAGGAATCAATCAATCAACTGAGTTGCTTCAAGGGGCATCTACAACCTTCAGGATCACACACAATATATTATAACCACCCATTGTGATTTGAACCAACTATTCTTATCATTATTATTATTATGAAAACACAACCAAAGATACCTTAGACTCAACTCATAAGACTCCTATAACCATCCACTAGATTCAATAAACAAAACTTTGAAAATAAATCCCCCCAAAAATTTATTCTTGCTGCCTCTGAATAGACCTGCACTCAAACATGAATAACTTTCAAACCAGAAAAGATTTACTCAATCCAACCGTTGAGATTTGGCGTAACTAGGTTTCAAACAACATATAAAATTTTTAGAGAAATCCAACGGTTCAAACCAGAGATATTGACCACGCATCAGAGTACATTTTTCTGCAAAACATTGCTTCTTGTTGTCTCTAGATAGGCCTGCACTCAGACATGAATAACTCTTGAACCAGATCAAAACTCTTCAATCGCTCTGGTGAAGATGGGCGTAATTAGGCCTATAATAACATATCCAAAGCTCATGAAAATTCAACGGTGCATTTGGGATATATTACCCATGCATTGAGACTAATTTTCTGCAAACATATCGAATTTGACCCACAACTAAAATTTTTTAATCTTCTGCAAACTCTCAACTTGTTTCCGGTGAGAAGATAAGAAAAATCCGTTCAAAACTCAGACCATCGAAAACTTGCACAAAGACAAAAATGAAAAAAAAAACATTCCATATCTCTCCAAATTTGATTCGTATCTTACATAGCCGACTGGCTCACCCTTAAAACTGACTTTCTTTTTTCGATTAAAGGATGTCAAACGTTTTCTTCTTATTTTAGAAAAGAAGAACGTCTTCTATCCAAAAAAAAGATAAGAATCTAAAACATTTTTTCTACCAATATTAGACAGTTGTTTTCTAAGTCAGGAATATTCCAAAAACTGCCTACTACCTATTATTGGATTCTAAAAATCATTAAACACTCCACCTACGAACTAAAAAAAAACTATTCTAATTTAAGATCCACACACCTGGTCCTAGGTGGCTATATCTGGAGAGCTTATCGAACTGCTACTCTAGGTATGCCACCACATGTAGGACGTTATTACAAACTTCAAAAACTAAAAGCATTTAAAACATAACATTAAATTTCCTATTACATTTTCAACAATGTTGCCTCCTATAGCGTTTCTCTTCTCTGCCACTGCAGCATACTCCCCTGTAGAATGAATCTCAAGTCCTCTTGAGATGATGTGTTGTAGAAATGAATCTCATTCTTCTTTCGAACTTTCCAATTTCTTTGAACTAGGATGAGCATATCTACAAGAAAAACAAAAATAATATCCAACTTCTCCACCTTGTAGCTTTGATTCTTTAATGCTGTAAATGTCACAGAAAATTCTGCAGCATGATTCACTATACATGAAATCTGCATCCCTGCATAAACATTATTAGAAGAAAACATATCATCAGCATTAAGATTATTTGAGTTTTTTTTTTGAATATGAGCTTCATTATACACCATGTAATGTGCATCATATCTATCTTCATCAATAGTAACCATAAACTTATCTGCTTCTTGACTATCAACCACTTTCACATCTTAAATCTTAAGAATCGTATTTATCTCTTCTTCCTTTATTAAACATTTATCATCATCTTGATCTTCTGTAGTAATCTCACTTTCAAATATCTCTTTCTTATTACAACTTTTCTCAAGAACAATAATAGTATTGCACTCTTTCCTTTCTTCTTGAAGCTGAGTTTCCATACTACCGCCATGCCTTTTTCATTCTCCCACAATGGCTGCAAATTTTTCCCATAAATCAGATTCTTCTTTAGAACTTGCTGTTACACATTCCTTAGCTTCATCTTCATGCCATTCCTCTTGACATTTTTCTTCATTATACATATTTAAGGCTTCATCAGTTGCCTCCAAAATCTTTTCCATAGGAGTACCTTCCAACATTGTACTCTTCTCTATTTTCAAAGGACACATTATTGTTCCAACCATAACTTTATCACACTCAAATCCTATAGGATTTTCCTCTTTATTCTTCTCATCAACATTTACTTGCTGCACTCCTTCTTTCTGCATTTTATTTTCTCTCAACTTACCTTCATTCTCTTCACGTTTCCTTCGCAAACTTTTTATTTCCTCTTCTATATTGCTTACCTCTTCTCTTTGTTTTCTCATTTCTTCTTCCTCTCTTTTCTTCTTTTCTATCACTTCCACCTTCAAGTTTGAAGACTCCATCTCTGAATTTTCTTCCTTAGTCTGATTTTTAGCATCATTCTATAATTTGTCTTTGAGTACAGGAACCAGTGCAAAGAGTGGGCTCTTCTTTCCTTTCACCTCTTTCAAGAATTCTTTCTTACCCATCATCATAACTTTGGCTTCTGCGGTTTTGGATTCTTCTTGACTTGGCTCAACCAAAGGTATCAGTTCAATGACCTTTCCATTCTTTGTAATAGTATACGTATTCTTCACTCCATCATGATGTGCCTTGAGATCATATTGCCATGGTCTGCCGAAAAGTAAATGGCATGCATCCATATTAACAATATCAAACAATAATCTATCTTTATAGGCTCCAATCTGAAATTCCACCCAAGCTTGCTCTTCCACTATAGTATGTTGCCCTTTATTTAACCAAGATATTTTGTAAGGATACGGGTGTTGTATTCTTGGTAGCTTTAACTTTTCCACCATTTCAAGAGACACAAAATTTTTTGTAGAACCAGAGTCTACTAGTACCTTACAAAATTTTCCCCCAAATTTACAGGTAGTTCTGAAAATGGACTTCCTTTGTGGTGGTTCTTCTTTGACAGGCATTTTTAATAGTGTTCTTCTTATCATAAGTTCTTCTCCCTTTTCTAGATAACCATAACTATCTGAATCTTCTTGTAAATTCGCTTCTTGTGCCAGGTGTATTCTCCTTTCACCATGAGTACTAGAGCTTGCTTTTGCTAGACATTTGTGTGCCATATGACCTTCCTGATTACAGTTGTAGCATCTTATTGGTCCATTTGTCCTTCCTGGTGATCTTCCTCTGAAATTTGGCCTTCTACCTGTGAAACTTCTTCTAAAATTATCAAACTTATTATCTTCATTATGCATCTCCGTTTGTGGCTGAAAATTTGGACTCCTTCCACTAAATGTACCTCTTCCTCTGAATGGTTGTCTTCCTCTGCCTCTGTTATTATTTTCTTGTCTCCTTTTGATTTTCTCTTCCACCTTCAAAGCTAGCTGATAGCACTTAGCTACGGTGTTAGGACTCAACGACTGCAACTCTTCTTGTATGTTCATCCTCAAACCATTTAGGTATCTTGCTACCTTGATACTCTCGGGTTCTGCAAATTTTGACCTTAGACTTAACTTCTGAAATTCTTCTGTATAAGTACAGACATCCATATCCCTTTGTCTAAGATTCTACCTTTTTTTGATGCAACTGTACCTCATAGTCTTCAGGGAGATACGTCTCTCTTATCATTGACACCATCTTCTTCCACGAACAAATTTTTCTTTTATCCTCCTTTACCCTTTCTTCCTGTACAAAATTCCACCATGTAAGGGCTGCTACCTTCATTCTAGACTTAGCCAACTTAACTTGCTACAACTCTGAAACTTTCTCGCATTCAAAATGATTCTCTAAGGCTTCAATCCATTCCAACACTAATTCAACGTCCATCTTTCCTATAAACATAGGTAACTCCACAGGTTTTCCTCCCAAAGCCTTTAAAGCTTTAAAAAATGGCTTCTCATTCTCGGATATTCTATCTTCTTCACTGTCGGGTACGTCTTCCTCTTCTTCCATTTTTTCTTTCATTTCTTTCTTCTCAACTACATTCTGCATATGTTCCAACTTACTGGCTAGTTCTGCCACTATCCCCTTCAAAACTCTATTCTCTTTCTGGATAAGTTCTTCTTGCTCCTTGACTTTCTTCACTAACTCTGCATTGGTCACCATCTTGCTTGACCCTATTGAGGAATCTTGATCAGGGGCGTTCAACATATAACTTCACAACCTACAACTCTCAAGCTCTGATACCAAAAATGATGCAGAGCCACACCTTGGAAAACTCAGGAGGAATCAGTCACTCAACTGAGTTGCTTCAAGGGGCATCTACAACCTTTAGGATCACACACATATATTATAACCACCCATTGTGATTTGAACCAACTGTTCTTATCATTATTATTATTATGAAAACACAACCAGAGATACCTTAGACTCAACTCATAAGACTCCTATAACCATCCACTAGATTCAATAAACAAAACTTTGAAAATAAATCCTCCCAAAAATTTCTTCTTACTGCCTCCAGATAGACCTGCACTCAGACATGAATAACTTTTGAACCAGAAACGATCTACTCAATCCAACAGTTGAGATTTGGCGTAACTAGGTTTCAAACAACATATAAATTTTTTAGAGAAATCCAACGGTTCAAACCAGAGATATTGACCACGCATCAGAGTACATTTTTCTGTAAAATATTGCTTCTTGTTGTCTCTAGATAGGCCTGCACTCAGACATGAATAACTCTTGAACCAGATCAAAACTCTTCAATCGCTCTGGTGAAGATGGGCGTAATTAGGCCTATAATAACATATCCAAAGCTCATGAAAATCCAACGGTGCATTTGGGAGATATTACCCATGCACTAAGACTAATTTTCTGCAAACATACCGAATTCGACCCACAACTAAAACTTTTTAATCTTCTGCAAACTCTCAACTTGTTTCCAGTGAGAAGATAAGAAAAATCCGTTCAAAACTCAGACCATCGAAAATTTGCACAAAGACAAAAATGAAAAAAAAAACATTCCATATCTCTCCAAATTTGATTCGTATCTTACATAGCCGACTGGCTCACCCTTAAAACTGACTTTCTTTTTCCTATTAAAGGATGTCAAACGTTTTCTTCTTATTTTAGAAAAGAAGAACGTCTTCTATCCAAAAAAAGGATAAAAATCTGAAACGTTTTTTCTACCAATATTAGACAGTTGTTTTCTAAGTCAGGAATATTCCAAAAACTGCCTACTACCTATTATTGGATTCTAAAAATCATTAAACACTCCACCTACGAACTAAAAAAAAACTATTCTAATTTAAGATCCATACACCTGGTCCTAGGTGGCTATATCTGGAGAGCTTATTGAACTGCTACTCTAGGTATGCCACCACATGTAGGACGTTATTACAAACTTCAAAAACTAAAAGCATTTAAAACATAACATTAAATTCCCTATTACATTTTCAACAATGTTGCCTCCTATAGCGTTTCTCTTCTCTGCCACTACAACATTTCACACATATTAACCATTATAATATGTCCCTAAGGGTCCTAAGACCCCTAGGGACATATGTTGTCATTTAATGAGTCAAAGGGGGTCATAAATCAACCTATTACTCCCTTTGACCCATATTAACCATTCTAATATGTCCCTAGGGGTCCTTGGACCCCTAGGGACATATCTCATCATTTAACGGATCATGAGGGGTCATAAGTCAACCTATGAACCCCTTTGACACATATTAACCATTCTAATATGTCCCTAGGGGTCCTAGGACCCCTAGGGACATATCTCGTCATTTAATGGGTCGTGGGGGTTCATAGATCAACCTATGACCCCCTTTCACACATATTAACCATTCTAATATGTCCCTAGGGGTCCTAGGACCCCTAGGCACATATCTCATCATTTAATGGGTCAAAGGGGGTCATAGGTCACCCTATGACCCCCTTTGACCCATATATACCATTTTAATATGTCCCTAGGGCTAGGACCTCTGGGGACATATCTCGTCATTTAATAGGTCGTGGGGGGTCATAGGTCAACCTATGACCCCCTTTCACACATATTAACCATTCTAATATGTCCCTAGGGGTCCTAGGACCCCTAGGGACATATGTCATCATTTAATAGGTCAAAGGGGGTCATAGATCACCCTATGACCCCCTTTGACTCATATTAACCATTCTAATATGTCCCTAGGGGTCCTAGGACCCCTAGGAACATTGTCATCATTTCATAGGTCAAAGGACCCTATGACCCACTTTGACCTGTATGAATGATTCTAAAATGTCCTTAGGGGTCCTAGGACCCCTAGGGACATATGTCGTCATTTAATGGGTCAAAGGGGGTCATAGGTCACCCTATGACCCCCTTTGACCCATATGAACGATTCTAATATGTCCCTAGGGGTCCTAGGATCCCTAGGGACATATCTCATTATTTAATGGGTCAAAGGGGGTCATAGGTCAACCTATGACCCCCTTTGACACATATTAACCATTTTAATATGTCCCTAGGGGTCCTAGGACCCCTAGGGACATATGTCATCATTTAATGGGTCAAAGGGGTTCATAGGTCACCCTATGACCCCCTTTGACCTATATGAACAATTCTAATATGTTTCCCTGGGGACATATGTCGTCATTTAATGGGTCAAAGGGTGACCTATCACCCCCTTTGACCCATATGAACGATTCTAATGTGTCCCTAGGGGTCCTAGGACCCTTAGGGACATATGTCATCATTTAGTAGGTCAAAGGGGGTCATAGGTCACCCTATGACCCCCTTTGACCAATACGAATGATTCTAATACGTCCCTAGGGGTCCTAGGACCCCTAAGGACATATGTCATCATTTAATGGGTCAAAAGGGGTCATAGGTCACCCTATGACCCCCTTTGACCCATATTAACCATTATAATATGTCACTAGGGGTCCTAGGACCCCTAGGGACATATGTCGTCATTTAATGCGTCAAAGGTGGTCAATGGTTGACCTATGACCCCCTTTGACTCATATATATTAATAACATATATATATGTATATATGTATGTATTACGTTATTATAATTAATAAAAATATTACGTTATTATGTATATATTAATAACATACATATTAATATAATAATATATAATACATATTATATATATATTATGTTATTATATTTAGTAAAAATAATAATAATATAAAATTATATTTATAGATTCATGTAATAAGATTAACATAATATATTATTATATAATAACAAATTATATCTTATATCTTTACATATATATATATATATATATATATATATATATATATACTAAAATACGTCTTTACATAGTAATATAAGTGAAATAATTTATAAATCATAAGCTATAACTTTTAAACGCAGTTTTCCCTCCAAAATGGGTTGGGATTTGAAATTTCCCACCCAAATTCTGTCGAAGCATATCGGATATCCGATTAGACTTGGTATTTACCAAGCCTACGCGGTCAACCCAAAAGACGTGTTTGAAGAGGGTTTTAGTGATACTCAGACTTCGGGTAGCCATCTGACAATGTTATTTTGATCGAAATTGAATGAAATGAAAAGGGTTTTTTAATATCGCTCTCGACATTCCATCAATATAATTTCTGTCAAATTCTGAGATCGATAAATATTTATTAGTTAATTATCAATGAAGATTATTGTAAAGTGTTGATTGACATACTGATTGAAAAATAGCTATAATTTTCAAACGGTATAACATTTTTTAAATCTAAAAGTTGCGTCACATTCTATGCTCTGCCTAGTATAAGAAAAAAAAAATTGGTAAAATTTTCTATTAGTTAACGTGGTTAGACACGAGACTTTTTTTTTCGAAAAAGTTTTGGTAGAAAATTCATATTTAATTATTTATTTGGAATAAAAATACCAAAAAATATGTGTCACATCCAGGCATGAGTCTATTTTTCATATCTATAATTATATTAAAAAATTATCATCATTTGATTTTGATTAAGGTGGTCAGACATACATCTACTTTTTATTTTTGCCCTAAAATTTTTGTAGTACTGCATTAAAATTCAAACTTTTGATCAATCAATTATTTTTTTCTCCTAATAAGGCCTGGTAGTTTAGAAACTACATTCAATTTCCTACAAATTATTTTCTTACAACTTTTTGGTATAAAGTCCATAACCACTTTAAAATTATGTGTCAAGTTGACATAACCTTGATTTGTTGGTTTTTCACTGCCACTTAAGGCCATAGTTTGGTTGACCATGATCCCGCACATACCCCTAGGTGGGAATGGAAAAATTCTTAACAAAAAAAGAAGAAGAGACCTTGATAATAATAATAAAATCCTTCAAGGAGCGTAGGGCCAATTGTTGAGCATTTAGTAGGTGGGGGATGCTAGATGAGGACTTTGGGTTAGGCCCAAAGTCAATAGATTGAAATCTCGTTAGAGTCGTAAGTTCCTCTTAGGAGGCCTATACATCCAATAATTTGGGATCTTCTGATGGTTTAACAAACTGGACTTTCAACGCATCAAGAGAGGCTCTAAGATTATTAGATTCATTCAACCATTGAGACACTTGAGGATCAAGGGAAAGTTGGGTGGATTATTTCTAGGCTCGACTAATAATGGACTTAAGCTTTGGTGGTAGCTTATGGGGGATCTGAGGTACTTTGGTTTGAGTATTTTTGTTGACAAAAAGAGGGTAAGCCTTCTTTTTATGTACCTTCATTGTGCATAAATAGAAGGAATTAATTCCTCCCATGTAGACAATAGGGCACAATACAAGTGAATTTCCTTCATCTAGGCAATTTTTTTTGAGCCATCTATGCCAAAATAAATGGATATGAGGATTCTGATATCAACATTAGGGATTAGGGTATCTGATTGGTCAATTTTGAGGACTTACCAAGTGGCTTGAATAGTTTCACGATGAAGTTCCATACAAAAGAGGGCATATTCCTAATTGTTAACCATCTTGGACTGGGGAAGGCTAATACTTCATCATTGATAGAGTCAAGAGACCATGACAATGCCCTGAATTTAGCATTGCCTACTTTCTAGAATTATTTGTCAACTATATCTTTTTGAGAGTTAGGGTTACAAAAAATCACAATGAACCAACCTTTTTGAAACATTTGACAAAAAGAAAAATGATGCCCTAAAAATCTATGACCCAAAACTCTTTGGAACTAATCATTAAGGAAGTTTTCTTGAAGGTAGATTAAGAGGGACGATTTCAACAAAGAAATGGCAATGTTCTTTAACCTATTCTTTTCTTTATCTAACTCCACTGTCATCTAGTCATTAGATTTAATAACAAGGCAGGGTGAAGAAGTATCCTTACCTCCATCTCCATTTTTGGCGGGTTGAGGGGCAAAGTCCAAGTTGTCCGTAATGAACTTGAGGTCGATTGGGATGTGTTGGATGCCTTGAAGTACTTGTTTGAATGAGATTTCTCCTCATTCATAATTCCTATTGCCTACACCTTCTTTTTGTTCTCCATGGAAAGCAATGACACAATTGTGTGAAGCGGTCCAATTGAAGCTTGTACTTGAAGAAAACTTGGCATTATGGCAAGGAAAAGTAGTCGGTATTAATTGTTTGAGCTAGTTGGTTTTCTCAACCCAAGGGGAAGTCAAGGCCATTCAATGTTGGTACGAAGGGATTTAATGAGGGATCTATGGAGGCTAAGTTGCAGAGCCCTCCCTTGTTCTTGAATTTTGGTATAACATGCTTATAGTTTACATAGTACATATTTATGTACTTATCTTACATGCTTGTACATACTAACATGATATATCTTGGAAGTTACTTGATTTATCTATCTTCCTAAAAAAAATCTCACCTTGAGGGAAACATTGAGGGCATCCTATTGGTGTTATAATTATGTTAATGTATTATTACATCTTGAAATCATGTTTCTTGATTGTTTCACAATATTATAATTACAACAAATTATCCCCTTTCCTCCAAATTCTCACATCCCTTGTGTGCATATATAGCTTCATCGTATGCATATTATTTATATGCCATGTTATAGTTCTATTTCATCTATGACTTCATCACACACACACACACACACACACACACACACACACACACACACACACACACACACACACACACACACACACACACACACACACACACACACACACACACACACACACACAAAATCTATGTATCACCTATCTTCAAACCATATTTGTATCTACATTTTGATAAATCCTACCATGTAAAAATGATGTGCATCCCATTACATGTGTGTTAATCAATGATGTTTTTACTTTTCATTAGAATTATTTGTGTGTGTGTGTGTGTGTGTGTGTGTGTGTGTGTGTGTGTGTGTGTGAGAGAGAGAGAGAGAGAGATTATTATTAATACTTATTTAAATGGATGTTAATTTATACTCATTGAAACTTTTTATTTTGTGTAGAGAAATTCCCAAGTTAAAGTGTTCTTTTGTGACAATGTGTATATATAATTAAGCAAAGACAACACCTACCTCTATAGCAGGAGATCGCTTAGTCCCCTCTATTTTACTGCAAAGGGGTAGGGTTGATCTTTTTTAGACATAATATGCAAATGACACATCCACTCACCCCTGGGGAGACAGGGCTCCCTCCTTATTCTCCCAATTTATGGCACATTTATACATGCATCTTTTATTTAAGTTTGAATATTTACTTTTGATTGGAATAACCTTGTGTTCTATCAAACAATAACCTAATCCAATAAAAGAGGTGTACATATAATTACATTTTTGTGAATAGCCTACTCAAATTAAAGATATCTGAATGTTCTAAAACAAAATCTTGGTTAAATTTCTTATCAACTATTTTGAAGTATTAAAGCTCGTG
Source organism: Cupressus sempervirens (assembly GCA_028749045.1). Classification (NCBI taxonomy): domain Eukaryota; kingdom Viridiplantae; phylum Streptophyta; class Pinopsida; order Cupressales; family Cupressaceae; genus Cupressus; species Cupressus sempervirens. The sequence continues at coordinate 490,296,882 of CM053790.1, forward strand.
AAATGTTCTATCAATCAATAACCTACTTTATCAATTAGGATTTTGGGGATATAAATGGACCTCAAAATTGACTTTGAAACTTTAAAAAATAAGAATAATAATACCTTCAAATCTGGACATGATCTCGGGTCAAAAATTTTCCAACATTGTGATGTTGCTATCAGGATTTAGCTACATAGTTTTTTAGTCAAACTCATTGACTCATGTTTCATGAGTAGTGTTCCACACAGATCCATCTCTCATGAGAATAAATAGAGCACTTAATGCTCATTGGATCTAGGTGATTCTCATAGAGGTGAAGCACCAGTACTTCCCGAGAGGTCACCCATCCCAATACGACTCCAACTTGAGTGCACTAGGATGCTCACTCTATTTGCTAACATTTTTCATTTCGACAAATATATAAGTTCAAGGGAAATTATAACCCATAAGTGTTCAAATATAAACTAAACTTATTTTAAAACAAAAACCTTTTGTAATTATTCAAGGTTGAGATGTATTTTCTAATAACATGATTGCTTGATGCATAAGTGATGGCATCCAATATTATTAATTCAAATAACAAGATTGCCCAAAGAGACGATCATTACTTAGTATTATCTAATGTATTTGTGAATAAACCTTGTCATTTCTAATAGGTTTGGATATTGAGAATGATATGAATATGAATATGGCCAAAAAATAAATAAAATTACATAAATGATTAGATTAATTTTGAATAGATTATCTAAATGATAAATTAAAATTCAACCTAAAGAATGGAGCAAAGATTCTAATAGTCCAATCTTGATTTGTTTGATAAAATCCCTAGCTTTGATATGGAACTAAATCAATTAAAATTTATCATTATAAACACCGAGAACAAGCCTTAGAGCTAGGCAACTTGTTTCTATTTATTATTATTTTTGGACATAAATATGACCCCTTTGTAACATTAATTAGGTTGACTTTATACCCAAGATTCATTTATTTATCAATACAAAATAATTAATTGCTTGTATAATATTTATACAGGTCTGATTTATTGCTCTAAAATAATGTGCTACTTATATATTTTTCTTATTTATTTAATTTTAAGTGATCATGATTGTAAAAACTTAAAGAACGCTATGTTGAAGATAATTATGTTTAAACACAAATGAAGTGGGCCGATATAAGGTAAATAAGTATCTCTCTTGTATAAATAGAGATCTAATAAAATGATTAAAGTTAATAAAATTCCAATTTAAAAATAGTACTTTGAATAAAATACTTCTAGATAATAATCAAACATTTATCTTATTTAATTTAGTAGAGGTTTAACCTTGTTTATTGGATAGAATATTATAAATGGAAATAGAAACTAGAGTTTAGATGTAGGTCTTAAATAAAGAATTAGGAGGATTACAAGAGGAAACCTTTGAACAAAATATTTAGCATTGTGTGATTTTTGCTAAGAAAGGTTGCGTCATAGTGTCCAAGTCTAAATGATGTAGTTGGATCCCCTATGTACGATTCTTTAAACTAAATTTTTCTTCATTTTTGGACCTACTTTTAAAATGTTAGTCATGTTTAGTGGGACTTTCTTAAAGACAAATGCAAGGTCCTTAATTTCTCAATCACAATTAAGCCCTTAGTGAGGAACTAAGTGTTGCATACATGTTAAGCTTGATATTCTTACCTAATGGTATGCAATGTTGTCTACACATGGAATAAAAATTGGAGATGTCTCTGAACTCATAAGTGTGTTTGCTTGTGTGAATTAGACTAACAATTACTTTTATATAAAAGATAACTTCTTTGAATGCAAAACAATAAATTTAAAATTGTTCATTGAATTTTGAGATATTCTTATTAAAAGAACTTAATTGCATCATGTATATAGAAACTTAATTGCCTAGATTAATGCCAAGTACCCACATCCTTCTATCTTCCACAACATTTTATGTCTCTTAAAGGCTCATGGTTGTTATACTTTAGCATCACTTTGTGTTTCTTTAAGACGTGATTGTAAATTCACATAAGTTTCCTCTTAAAAAAACTTAATTTCTCTTGCACTTAGAAACTTCATACTTCACTTTATGTGAACTACCCATGTCCTTCCTCCCTCATATTTATCACTACATTTTATGTCTCTTAAAGGCTGCCGATGATTCTAAATTAACACTACTATTGATATCTATCCTCATTGAAAAAACTTATTTTAATCATAAACTGATTTATCCTATTTAATATGAAGACCTTGAACACCATTTTCTATTTATTAAAGACCTATGATTATAAATTCACACCACTTTCCCATTAAAAGCTCAACTTCTCTATGCATTACTTTGTAAGTACCCATGTCCTTCCTCTCTCATGTTATCTACATATTTACCTTGAATGCCATATTCTATTCATTATAGACCTATGATTATAAATTCACATCACTTTCCTATTAAAAACTCAATTTCGCTATACATTACTTTGTAAGTACCCATGTCCTTCCTCTCTCATATTTTCCACAACATTTCAATGTCCCTTAAAGACTCGCCATTGTGAATGTATGTAATGCACCTCCAAAGTTTAGGTAAGCATCCATAATGATAAAGAACTGGTCCCCTCAGCTAAGGCAGAGGAGTGGTTCCAAAAGAAGTAGCCAGTACCTTTCACCATGTGACCACACAGAGAGCCTATACTACCTCGGAATCCCCTGATCTGAATAAAATAATACTCTCGCGTACATTACACAGTAATTACTTCAACCAAGAATCAATCGTGATGTAATGAATGAAGGAAGGAAGGCAACCAGACGGTCTATGAGACCCACTGCTTAAATTTCTAACTAACTGGGGTGCCCAAACTCCATTGCGGGCATATGATTTCGCCATAATTTGTCGGGCTTTTCTTAATGTAGAAAAAGGGTTTAAGATTGAAGACTACTCGAAAGGTCTTACCAACACATGCAAATCTTGAAAGCAATAAGAAGAAAACAATGATGACCCCACTGCATTGTGCGTCACGGAACTCACTAAGCCGGTGGAACAGCAAAGTATGATATGCCAACAAGACCACATTTGTGAATAAGTCTGCTACTGTCAAGTTATGCAATCATTGTCGCCTTTGGAACCCTGCTTACTGTACATATCCGTGCCACGGCGGCAGCGTTTAACTCTCCCACTTCAATTTTCTGATCGTCGTAACTCTAAAAAACATCATAACTTTCTGATAATGACTCTGCAAGCCTTTCCGACCAGAAACTTTCTTACTTGCTCTCATTCAGCTGGGACCAGGTTTCCATGACAAATTTCTTTGAGGGGCGGCGCCTTTTTTCTCAAAGATTCGGTCCACTGTAGTTCTTTTATTTTTTTAGTTATTTTCATTGTCTTTTTTTTAATGATAAGAGGAAGGTACAATATTCTCTTTAAAATAAATAGTAGAAGTATATTTTACCAAGGGAGAGGCAATTTTTTTTTCCTAATTTGTTTTATTCTTTTTACGTTTTAATTGGCTATTTAGCCTATTAGGAGAGGCATATATTAGGTAATATTGGGTCACGTCTAAAATAATGACAAAAGAATACTAAAAGGGTCAAGTTCAAAAATGTGAAATGTGAAAGCAATTAAAGTAAAAAAATTGTCAATGGTTTATCAAGGGCTCAATGTGTAGAGTATGACAAATTGTAAAAGAAAAATGATTGAACAACATCATGACTTAGTTGATAAGTAGGAAATATGTTGAAGGATTTTTAAGTGGGTTGGCAAGTGAAGTGGTTTTAACCTTGGAGGGAACTCCATAGTTAAACATATTTGAGTTGGACTACTTGATTGCATGACCTCCTAAGAATGTCAAATATTTCATCTAGATGTAGTGAATGCTAGGTGTACGATTCCTTCTCTTGAATCTTATGAGCCAATACTCATAAAACATGGGTCGATTAAATCCTAATAGCAATCTCATAATCATGGCATAGTCTAAGTATTAATGTATATTTTGTTATAGTGTCTCATCCTAAATTGTACACACTTATGATTAGATGCTCTATTATGCCCCAATTTAGTTCTTTCGAGATTTCATGCCCATTATGTTTGATCCAACTCCATACTACTTACCATCAACATTTTCTCTACCTTCCTCGTCCATCGACCCAACCAACATATTCCCCTTGGCTTTCTCTAAATTCAAATCAAGGTCCCCTCTCATTGCTTAAGTAGGAAATCTAAATTCTCATTGACTTTCATTGACTTTTGAGCTCTAAAATGTTGTGTGGGGTCTATGAGCAACCTATCTCTCCTCATTCAGACATTGCACGAGTTGGAATTCATGAGCTCTCCTACAATTTTGCATTCAAACTTTCTCGATAAGGATTTCACTAAGACATCCTATGAAGATAATCTTCTCCAATGTAGCAAAACAAGAGGACCATTTTTCCATCAACATTCATTGATCCATTATTCAAGTTAAGAGTCAAACGAGTATTACAACATTGAATATCTTTAAGAAGCATTTGCATATTTATGCATTTGTGAAGGCATCCTTGATTCTTCTCAATGTACCAAGATCCAAGAACTACATACAACTATATTCAAGCAATTAGAGGGATATCTATAGACATTAGGACATCAAAATTTAATTGTGAAGTAATAATCATTTACATAGTAGATCTAATATCACTTAACATTTACAAGATTTTCTTTCATTTATATTTCAAGAACGATTCTTCAACTAGGACTTGAATGAGGAAAAGCCATTTCCACACAATTTTTTTTTGCAAGTGCAAGTGCAAGTGGCATTCACATTGGATCAGATTTGGGAAGCTCAAAACCTTGTGTGTACTTTATGACTGAAAATGGTCAGAAGTGCAAAGAATAGGCTAACCTAGGTGACCTAATCCTAGAAAGGGCCAACCCAGGAAAGGGTGCGTACACCAAGATGGTGGACAATATATTGGAAACCACCCTAAAAAAATAACCTTTAATAACTCGATCTAGTTATTTTAAATTTTGAAAATTGACTAGGTTTGGTTACTAAGTGTAACCAAAATATATTAAGAATAATCCTGATTGAGTTTTCAAACCTAGTCAAGATCTAAGGGATGAATTTTTTTTCAAAATTTGATTGAGTTATGGAGAAGAGAAGTTGCAATTTTACTTATTCAAAACTCAATCAACTTTTGAAGAAATAAAAAATAGGGTCAACTCTTTGAGCTATAACTTTCACATCTAGAGTTTGATTGACTCCATTCAAAATGTGTTGGAAAGCTATTAATGATCTCTACAACATGATGTAACTAAAACAATCATTAGAAAATGATATTTTATTTTCCATCCATTTTAATCAATCATGGTATACAACATGCAATCTTTATTTCCCAACCATGCATTGAATTGGTAAATAAGAGCGCTAACATGCTCTCTCTCTCTCTCTCTCTCTCTCTCTCTCTCTCTCTCTCTCTCTCTCTCTCTCTCTCTATCTATCTATCTATCTATCTCTCTATCTATCTCTCTTATTAAGAGAGATAGATAGAGAGATAGATAGATAGAGAGAGAGAGAGAGAGAGAGAGAGAGAGAGAGAGAGAGAGAGAGAGAGAGAGAGAGAGTTTGAATCCTGTAATGAAGGTTTGATAAGTGAGGTAAATACTTATATTTGTCTTTCTTTCTACATGATTTATCTCTTCAAGGTTGATTCCTCAATAAGGTATTGACCAATGAAATTCCCTCCCTCTCGAAAAAATACCTTTTTCTTGCTTGCAAATATAGATTTACAAGTTTTGAAGCCATAAAACTTGGATTTGTAGAGTAGGGTTTCAAGTTACAGGTTCAAATCTATGGTTCAAAAATTCATGCAGAGAAGGTAAGGGAAAACCTCATCCCTTACCCAAGTAATCCCTAATCCCTTTTTGACCTGGACCTAGGAAGTAATCCCTATCCCTAGACCCCAAACTATCAGAATCTGGAAATCTCAGATGGTCTCAAATCTTGAACATCTCCAATTTTGGCCCATTTTCTAGATTTGAGTGGATCCTCATTTTTTACCCTGGAGGTGAGTTTTGTACTTCATTTTTCACTTCATAAAGTCTATATTGACACCTTTGATATGATCAATAGAAGTTTGTTCATTATTTGTGTCTCAGTTAGTCAATTTACTCACACTTCATAATCACCTAACTCAAATCAATTTACATCAATATAATGAAGGGAAAGTACCTGGTTAGAAAGTTGTCCTCTAAGTATAGATCTTGATTAGGGACTTAGATTCAGTATTGACACTGTTCCTTGACTGGTGTCAGTCTAGCTTGAGCCCATTTGAAGGATTGTGCTCAAAGGTCCTTGTTCCACTTTCCTAATGTGGTATAAGAATTCACACATAATAAAACCACACCAAATCCATAACTATTTTTTTTTTTACATTACAAACATTAATTACAAAATCAATCCCATCCATTTTTTTTAGAATTATTCTATTTTTATTTGCTTGTATACCATTGCCCGTTATCTAATTTGAGAAAACTTCCACAAAATCAAGGACATTACCAAGATAAAATTACACCATTTACTTGGTTTATGAAAATAAAGTACAAAAATGAAATCCTTGATTTCATAATTGATTGGCTAGTGTTTGGTTTGGTAAGATTGTTGATATTTATCAATGGTACAAGTCCCATAGAAAATATTGAAGATTAATGGATGAGATTCAATGAGATGCAATAAGAGAAGATAGCTCATTGCATGATGTAGTTAGACAAAATAAATTCATCAATGAAACTCATAATTCAATGTTAGTTGAGAGGTGGAAGTGGAGATAGAATTAAAGATTAAATAATAAGCACATGAGAAGATAAAAAAATGTTTTATTTAAATTTTAAAAAGATAAGGTTAGAAAAATGGATAACTAAATAAATAAATTTAATTTAATTATAGAAGACACAATGAGTAAATTAAATCATAAAAATAATTATTTAATTTTAAAAATAGAGAAAAATATTATTATTATAAAAAAAAAAACCTTAAAATGAATGCGAACAGAAGAAATTAAAGAGATTAAGAACTCAAATGATTATATTTTAAGCCGATAGTTTTAGCCAATAGGCTTATATGTGGGAGCTTTGCTCTCTGAAAGATAAAATTGATGCTGGAAAATTGTGAGCCTGTTGCCTATAAGATATTTCTTCAATAATAACAAAAACATAAATAGAAAGTTCCCTTTTTTTTTTATCACTTCTTATCTCTATTTTTTTGGGCTTACCAAAATCTTGTTTTGAAAAATCAAAAACAAGCAAATCTTCAAATTTTAGCACAATATGGTAAAAATGCCCATTTATTATTATGTTGTATAGCTGCAATTTGTATTTTTTATGTTCTTTAGAAGAATCTAGGAATTAATACAAATTAAATTGATAAAAAAATCATGGAAAAGGTCACTGTAAATTTAGGCACACCTAGAGAGCTCTTGCATGGCATGCGGCATTCCTTACTAAATGGGGTTTAATTTTCTACTTTAACAAACCCCTGTTTCATTATATATGAAAATGACCAGGGAACATTTTAATCAAGGGAGGAAGAAATTATTTCATTAAACATTTTGAGAGTGGTTGTGGGTTGAAAGATTGGAAGGCATCTAAGTTAATTCTTGTTACCCAGATATTTTAGTGGGAGAGTTAGTTAAATTAATTCCAGAGAGAGAGGTTAATTCCCACCTATACTAAAATCTACCTCTCTCCATGTACTTTTCTCTCTCCGCATACTACCTCTCTCCACGTACTAAAAATTCTCTCTCCTCGTACTAAAAGTTTTCTCTCACCACGTAGTCAAACTATCTCTCACTATGTATTACCTCTCTCCACGTACTAAAAATCCTCTCTCTTTACATACTAAAACTTCTAGAAAGAGGTTTGGGTTTTTGTTGTGGCTTTGCTTGAAATGTACATGTTGAAGACAATTATTAACTTCAGAAAGGAGTTCTTGGTAGGATATGTAGAGCATCACTATCAAAGCATCTGTGTGTTTGATAAAACATCGCAATCCCTCCTTACACTCACGGCATTGTTTGAACAAGAACCAAGTGGAGGAACATATTTTTGGCTGAATGTCTTGGTCCAAAGAAAGCTGCAGATGGAAGCATAGACAAGGCACGATAACTGTTTGACTACAATTTTCAATGCAAATATGGGTGGTTGGGGAAAAGATAAATTCCACAAGACTCAATGTAAAACATGCATATACAAGGTGTGTGACCCGTTTGAAAAAACCATCACTCATTTCTCCAACCCACGACATTTAATGGAAACATAGATAGAGCATACAAATTGTTTGTTATATTGCCTATGCAATGATAATCATGTTGGAGGTGTAGAAGAATATGGCATTGGGAGAGTTGAAAGTGTTTAACTAAGGATTCCAAACCTCAGCCTACAACCTAATTCCACTAGTCAAGAGCCTCTTTTGATTTTGGCAATGAAGATGTGGTTTTGTATTTGCAGAATCTAAAGTCATAACAAGGTGATTGCTTCACTTGTCAATATGCAGTGGGAGGAATCTCAAATGACAAGGCTTGTAGATTGTTTAGCTAAATGCTTTGACCATGCATGTGAACCATTTAGCTAAATGTTGTAGTAGAGGTGTATGAACCATTTGATAGAATCTTCTCAACGACACATCCAAAGGAAAGGAAATGAGTGAAGAGAATAGAAACCTCTTTACAGGACGGTATTCATGCAACAAGTGGTGTTGTTGAGATGTTCGAAGGTGAATCTTATCCAATGCAATTGTGGGCATAGAGAGAATACAAACCCTTCGATAAAATGTTCTCCTCACAAATCTACGACTTTGATAAAACTTAAACCAGGCACAGGAGCTATTTGATATGAGTCTTACATCCTCAGCTTGACCATGAAGCAAGACACAAGAACTATTTAATAGAATAATCAACTCAATTATAGACAAGGCATATGCAAAAAAAGAAAAAGAAAAAGAAACCATGGACAAGGCATGTGGATTATTTCATGACTTTCTCTTCATCCTCCCAAAACTGCTTGTGTTCTCGTAAAATTGAGAGTTGCTCACATTTAGATGAACTGATGTAGATATCATCATATGAGATAATATGATTATAGGATATGCGCAAAATAGATTTTTCTAAAAAATTATTGATGCAGGAGCATCCAGAGGTATAAGGGCAATCCTGTGTCACCCAAAAAAATGTACTTAGACTTAGTTTCTATTTTATGTCTTTTCATTTTTGGATACCCATTTGGCTCAAATAAAGGTTCCAACTCTCATAGTTCAACTATCAGTGCATTTAAAAATCCTGAAAAAATAGGAGCATGCAATTTGACCATCATTTTGGTGACCTAGAAGGTGTGACTTGGCCAGATGAATGTAATCGAGATTTAGAGCATTCCAGAAAAAGAATCAGGTCAAAAGGCCCCACGGTTTGAAAGTTATTGCAGTTTTTCGAGTTTTGGAGACCCCCTAAGAATGCTTCAAAGTCAGGTTTGGGGCATTAAATGACCTCGAAAAGGGTCAAAAAATGGGGGACGAGTGAATCTTGTCCATAGGGCTATAGAGCGCTTCGAGAGCTTTCCGAAAATGTAAACGGTTCGTCAATCGGAGTTACGGTTCAAAAGTTATGCCTCCCGGAAGTTCGGCTACTGTTTCTGGATTCTTCTAGAATTGCACCGACTTCTAACGCAGCTTCCGGAACCTTCCATTTTGTCGGTGGATGCCTACTAGCACTTTCTAGAATGTACTCCTAGTCCTTAACCCTCCGGGGTCTATTTAAGGAGATTTCTGGCATTGTAAAAGGCAGTTCGGATTGGAGCTTGAGAGGAGGTGCTAAAAGGAGAAATATTCTCCAGATTTATGCTATTGTAAGCCCGCAAGGCATGTTTTGAGTTTATTTTCTCTGCACTGTTTGTACCAGCTTATTTTCTCAGTTAATATAATTTCCCCTTTCTATTGTGTCTATTCTGGTTGTTGGGTTGTGTCCCCATCAAGTGGTATCAGAGCGGGTTTTCCTGAGTGTGTAGACAGAGCACCGACTGTGAGGCAGTTTTCACCAAGACTGTGTGGTTGTGGGTTCGAGTTAGAAGATGCCTCCACGAAGAGAGCGTGGTGGAAGGGCTAGAGTTGTTCATCCTGAGGAGGTTAGAGCCCTCTAGAGACAGGTACAAGCATTGCAAGAGGAGCTTCGTAGAGGAGCAAATATTGCCGCAGATGATAATAGTGAGGATGACAATGAAGAGGAAGTAATGGAAGTTGACGGGGAAGTTCTGAATCCTGTAGAGGAAAGGCTTTTTAGGGCCATTTCTAGGTTTGGGAAAAGACCTACAATTGAAGTGGGTATATTTTCGAGAAATTTGAAACCAGATGAGTTGATCGATTGGATCAATGAACTAGACGAATACTTTTAATATGAGGATATAAGGGACCCAGATAGGGTTAAGTTTGCAAAGGCCAAACTAAAAGGCCATGCCAAAATCTGGTGGCAAGAGATTCAACTGGAAAGACTTAGAAGAGGAAAGGAGAAGATCACAAGATGGGATCGCATGGTGGACAAATTGAAGAAGCAGTTCATTCCTGTGGACTACGAGCTTGATCTGTTTAAGAAGATGCATGGGTTAAAGCAAGCAGGAAGATCAGTCCAAGAATATACAGAGGAGTTTTACCGACTCTTGATTAGAGCGGGGCATGCAGAAGCAAATAAGGAGAAGGTTGCTCGTTATATCAGTGGGTTACGACCTAGCATCCAGGAAGAACTAAGTCTGGTAAGAATGACCAGCGTTGAAGAAGCATACCAATTTGCCCTACGAGTTGAAGAGAAGCTGAGTAAAAGGTTTGAAGGAAGACAAAGAGGGCGCGGTCAAGGAGGAAGGGGAAGCGGTAGATCATATGGAGGCCACAATGAAACTCAAAAGAAAAATGAAGATGAGGGTACTAGCAAGAACCAGAGGAATGAGGGTTTTAACCGCTCTCGTGATCAAGACTTTGGAAATCAAAGAGGAAGAGGTAGAGGACGTGGGCAAGGAAGAGGAGGCTTCCGTGGTACCTGTTTCCATTGCAATGAAGAAGGTCATTGTGCCTTTGAATGCCCTCAACGACAAGGAAGGACAGATAGGAGAGCTGAGGGCCAAGCTAGGGTTGCTCATGTGGATGAGGATGCACAATCATCACATTCAGAGGATGCAGAAAGAGGAGAGACCTTGGTAAATGAAAGAGTCCTACTAAGTGGTGAAAATGAACCAAGACAACGGAGGAGCTTGTTCCGTACCAGATGCAAGTGTGAGGATAAATGTTGTGATGTGATCATTGATGGTGGTAGCACTGATAACTTGGTATCCGAAGAGATGGTCTCTAAGCTGAAGCTCAAGAGGGAGAAACATCCCCAGCCCTATCAGATTTCTTGGGTAAAAGATGATCATAAGGTCCTGGTAAGTGAACAATGTTTAGTAAAATTCAAAATTGGGAGTTACCATGATGAAGTTCTTTGTGATGTTATTTCGATGGATGTTTGCCATCTATTGTTGGGTAGACCATGGCAGTTTGATAGACATGCAATACATGATGGACATGCAAACACATACTCTCTGACAAAGGATGGAGTTCGCCACAAATTGAAGCCCATGAAAAAGGAAGGTGAAAAGGTATGTAGCAGTGCTAGGATTTGTCTTGTTGATGGAAGGAAGTTTTTAGATGGCATGAAACATCAGCGCATGTGCTATGCTTTGATTCCTAGAAAAGATAAAGAAGGTAGTAGTGAAATACCATTTGAAGTTTCAGATTTACTAGGAGAATTTGGAGATATTATCTCTGATAATGTTCCAGATGGATTGCCACCAGTAAGGCAAATCAGTCATCAAATAGATCTGATTCCAGGAGCTAGTTTGCCTAACAAGGCTGCTCACAGGATGACTCCTACTGAAACAGAGGAGCTAAATAGACAGGTTCAGGAGCTGTTGAGGAAGGGCTTGATTCGAGAGAGCCTGAGTCCATGTGCAGTACCTGTAGTACTCGCACCAAAAAAGGATGGAGAGTGGAGGATGTGTACAGATTCTCGAGCTATAAATAGGATAACCATCAAGTACCGATTTCCTTTGCCAAGGATGGATGATCTTATGGACTGCTTGAGTGGAGTTGAGTACTTCACAAAGATAGATCTGAAGAGTGGCTATCATCAGATACGGATTCGAGAAGGAGATGAGTGGAAAACAGCCTTCAAGACCAAGGAGGGTCTTTATGAGTGGTTAGTCATGCCCTTTGGATTGACGAACGCCCCAAGCACCTTCATGCGGCTCATGAATGAGGTACTTAAGAAGTTCTTGGGAAAATTTGTTATTGTCTATTTGGATGATATTTTAATTTTCAGCAAGACTTTGGAAGAACATTTACTGCATATTCGTAGTGTCCTCGAAAGGCTAAGGGAAGAGAAACTGTTAATTAATCTAAAGAAGTGTGTCTTTGCAAAAAGGGAGTTAGTCTATTTGGGATTTGTTATATCACCTGAAGGTCTCAAAATGGATCCAGAGAAGGTAAAAGCCATCTTGGAATGGCCTACTCCAAGGTCTGCTACTGAGGTAAGATCATTTCATGGTCTGGTTAGTTTTTACAGAAAGTTTATTAAGAATTTCAGTGGCATATGTGCACCTCTAACTGATACAATAAGAGGGGATAGAAAAGAGTTCAAATGGACTGCAGCAGCCGCGAGAAGTTTTGAATTGCTAAAGAAGAAGGTGACTGAACAGCCTGTGTTGGCACTTCCAGATTTTAGAAAAGTATTCCAGGTGGATTGTGATACTAGTGGTAGCGCTATTGGGGCTGTATTAAGCCAAGAAGGTAAGCCTATTGCATATTTTAGTGAAAAATTGAATGATGCAAAGAAGAAGTATTCTGTTTATGATCAAGAGTTCTATGCAATAGTTCAGGCCTTAAAGAAATGGAGGCATTATTTATTGCCAAAGGAATTTGTTTTGTATACTGATCATCAGGCATTACAGTACCTAAATAGCCAAGGTAAATTGAATCAGAGGCATATGAAGTGGGTAGAATTCTTGCAGAGTTATACATTTGTGTTAAAGCATAGAAGTGGAAAATCTAACAGGGTTGCAGATGCATTAAGTAGGAGACAATTGTTGCTTACAACAATGCAGGTTGAAGTAGTTGGGTTTGATGAACTCAAGAATTTGTACCTTGAGGATCCTGATTTTGCTGAAGCATGGAAAGCTTGTAAAGAACCTGTTGCTGTAGATAGAACCAAGTGGTTAGACTATTTGATTCAGGATGGCATGTTGTTCAAAGGTAGTCAATTGTGCATTCCAAGGAGTTCCATGAGGGAAAATCTGATTAAGGAGAAACACAGTGGAGGGATGGCAGGACATTTTGGTCGGGATAAGACCATTGCCATTCTTAGAGAACATTATTTTTGGCCTCAAATTACACAGGATGTGAAGAAGTTTGTACAGAGTTGCCAGGTTTGTCAAGTGGCCAAGGGGTTTAGTCAAAATACTGGCCTATATCAGCCATTGCCTGTTCCATCAAGGCCATGGGAGGACATAAGTATGGATTTTGTTCTTGGATTGCCAAGGACCCAAAGGGGTAATGACTCAGTATTCGTGGTGGTTGATAGGTTCTCCAAAATGGCACATTTCATTCCATGCCACAAAACTCATGATGCTGTCCATATTGCAGACTTATTTTTCAAAGAGGTGGTAAGACTACATGGTCTTCCAAGAAGTATAGTTTCTGACCGAGATACTAAATTTGTGGGGTATTTCTGGAGGACATTGTGGAAGAAGTTGAGATCAGACTTGAAATTCAGTTCCACGCATCACCCACAGACTGATGGCCAAACAGAAGTGGTAAATAGAAGTTTGGGCAATTTGCTGAGATGTTTAGTTGGGGATAAGTCCAAGGGATGGGATTTGATTCTACCACAGGCAGAGTTTGCTTATAATAACTCTGTAAATAGGAGTACTGGAAAATCACCATTTCAAATTGTATATGGGAATAGCCCAAGGATTGCACTAGAATTGAGGAAGATAGAACAAGGGGAGAGAACAAGTGCTGAAGCTGAGGAATTTGCTGAACACATCAAGCGTCTACATGAGGAGGTTCAAGCACACATTATCAAGATGAATCAAGAGTATAAAGCTAGGGCTGATGCAAGGAGAAGACATAAGGAATTCCAAGTAGGGGATCTAGTCATGGTGATTTTACGAAAAGAAAGATTTCCAGTTGGTACTTACAACAAGCTGAAAATGAAGAAATTTGGTCCCTGCAAAATTTTGAAGAAACATAACTCAGGAAATGCATATGAGGTTGAGCTGCCAGATGGTATTCACATTTCTCCCATTTTCAACATTGCAGATTTGACAGAGATCATGATGATGGTACTGATGAGGAGCTGGTTTTAGAGCCATGTCCAATTCCTGCTTCTAAGAAGGAGGAGATAGAAGACATTCTAGATCATCGTGTGGGTAGGAGTACCAGAAACAGGCAGTATGAAGAGTATTTGGTCAAATGGAAAGGATGACCGATCGAAGACTCAACTTGGATTTCAGCAGCTGAGGTTTCCCATTTGGGATTTCCTCTACCATCCATAAAGTGACAGGGTCACTTTTCAATCTACCCTGGGTGTCTGATGCAGGAGCATCCAGAGGTATAAGGGCAATCCTGTGTCACCCAAAAAAATGTACTTAGACTTAGTTTCTATTTTATGTCCTTGCATTTTTGGATACCCATTTGGCTCAAATAAAGGTTCCAACTCTCATAGTTCAACTATCAGTGCATTTAAAAATCTCGAAAAAATAGGAGCATGCAATTTGACCATCATTTTGGTGACCTAGAAGGTGTGACTTGGCCAGATGAATGTAATCAAGATTTAGAGCATTCCAGAAAAAGAATCAGGTCAAAAGGCCCCACGGTTTGAAAGTTATTGCAGTTTTTCGAGTTTTGGAGACCCCCTAAGAATGCTTCAAAGTCAGGTTTGGGGCATTAAATGACCTCAAAAAGGGTCAAAAAATGGGGGACAAGCGAATCTTGTCCATAGGGCTATAGAGCGCTTCGAGAGCTTTTCGAAAATGTAAACGGTTCGTCAATTGGAGTTACGGTTCAAAAGTTATGCCTCCCGGAAGTTCGGCTACCATTTCTGGATTCTTCTAGAATTGCACCGACTTCTAACGTAGCTTCCGGAACCTTCTATTTTGTCGGTGGATGCCTACTAGCACTTTCTAGAATGTACACCTAGTCCTTAACCCTCCAGGGTCTATTTAAGGAGATTTCTGGCATTGTAAAAGGCAGTTCGGATTGGAGCTTGAGAGGAGGTGCTAAAAGGAGAAATATTCTCCAGATTTATGCTATTGTAAGCCCGCAAGGCATGTTTTGAGTTTATTTTCTCTGCACTGTTTGTACCAGCTTATTTTCTCAGTTAATATAATTTCCCCTTTCTATTGTGTCTATTCTGGTTGTTGGGTTGTGTCCCCATCAATTATTGAGAAACTTCGGTCATTCCAATAAAGGATGTGTACAATTTATTTGATACAATGTTACCATAGACGCGTCGAGCTTCCCAAGTTTTAATACACTTCTCTCAAATAGATTATAGACACTATACATGAGTATGGACTCCCAAGATGATCACTTGTCTACGAAGTTATGTGTTTCAACTCAAGCTTGAGATTTTGCAATGATGTGATTGCATAGCATACAAGTCACTCCTATTGAAGATGGTTATGAATGAAATCGATTGTTGGATATCTGCATATGAAGTATGAAGCCTTATTGCCTCTATTAAATATCCAGCATGGCATAGCTATGATAGGGAAGTGTTGAACTAAACTTGGGAATACATCTAAAAGCATATGGAGTTTTGATAAATTGTGTTTGGTCTCATACCTATTGTGGAAAGTAAGATCCTTACCAAACAAATAAAGATTCCAAATAGATCTCTAAGAATTTTATTTGATAAATTTAATTGAATTGGTTACAAGGAAATAAAAAGTTAATTGAATTGGGGGATGATGATTCCACTAAAGCGTTGTATTTGATTGTATGTTCATTCATTGACAACTGATTTCTTTTTCCATCAATCATCTACTTATCATGGGTGTCAAGCATGGAGAGCACATGAGGACAATCATTCAACCAAATGAAGCTATAAAGTCACCAGTCAAGACAAATTTAGTAAAATATAAGCATGGCAATTGTCTGACAAAATGTTGGAATATGAATACAAAACACAAAGCTTGGACAAGGCACTGTCTCATGTTTTAAGATTGTTGCGAAGATATGTCACATCAAGGAATGGTATGATACATAGGCTTTCCTATGAAATCAATTCTTTGGGCTCAATGAATAGTCTCATTCTTTTTATGTAGATACGAGGAGAAGTTCAAACAATAGCTACTTTTGAGAAGACTTTCAAAGGATTATCAAAAGCAAGGCATATAGAGATAAAAATTGGCGTCAATAAGATCATTGATGTTGTTCTCCTCTAAGGTCATGGTTTTCAAATTATCTTTTTGTAAAAATGACTTATGTTATTTCTTGTATCTCTTAAGTTAGGATCTTAGCTTTCTTTTAGTTAAGGTTAAGCTTTAGAAGTCGAATTTTACATGAGTTAGAGTTAGTTTTCAAATGCATACCAAATTCAAAACTCTAACTTTTGAGGTAGTTACAAACCCAAAAGGTTGGTTATTCTAGAATAGCTATAAATTCTCGAATCTCAATGTAATAGGGGAATTTTTGGACTTGGAGACAGGGAACACTTGTGTTTTGATAACAAGGCAATTTTTGGAAAGTGTGTACAATTATTGTTCTTGTAATTAGTCATTTCTTATGTTCTTGGTGCTAAGAAATAAAGAAAAGTACATTTCGCATTCTCTTTTCTACTAAATCTAAATTGTTGAAGTGTTGATTCATTAGTTTGAATATTTTCATGGTATGGTGTAAATATTTACAAATCACTGAATCAGCATTATTTTGATGATAGCTCTCAAGCATAGTTCTTGTTTGTTTTCATTAGTAGTCTACATCAATTTTATGGAAACATTGAAGTCGTGTGGTGCATTCGTCATCAATAGTTTCCATTCTATATTCTAAGTTGTAATTGTCTTTATTTGAAAAATTAAAAAATTATCTTACAAGGGAGCTGCCCCTTTCAAACATAGAGGAAGATTGTAATATGGTAATGATCGATTTCAGTCTCTCCAACTGTTGGCACAGTTGTCACTGTTCATAGCGCCAACAGGGTCAGTTTTAGAAGTAACTATCACAATGACAAATCTATTTACCAACAATTCTCTAGAGCCGAGTGAGTTTGTAGCTTACTAATTTTTGGTAGTTTAGGAAAATGACAAAGAGGATTGAGTGTTAAATATTTTTGCATGGAGTATTCTTAGCAATAGATAGAGTTGATTTATTTGATTTAGTAATGTTGTTATCACATTGATTCCCAATTTAAGAGGCTCTGTGGTTATTGAGGCTCCATGCTCGTAAGAATGTTTCATGTTTTAGATTTTATATCCTCAATTAATGTTGCATTATACACAATTTTTTATAATATATGATTTTTCTTATGATTTGTTAGTCTATAATTTGTGGGAGCAAACTAAAAAAAATATGGTAGAAAATTATCATTATCACTTTCTTTGTTTGTCTTATTTTTCTAGTCATGTATATGTTTCGTCAATAATACTAAACAATTATGAAAGCAAAACTAACAAGTTAGTTTTGTGCTTTTTCCCCTCTTCTTATCTCTACTTTTTTTAGTTTATCAAAATCTTTATTTTACTCATAATAGCTTCCCCACATTCTCTATCTTTTTAATATGATTTATTTTGATTTTTGGATGCATTATTTACATTATTTTCTTATTTCTCATTATTCATGTAGGAAAATAAGAAACAATCAAGTTTTCATTTTTCTTATTATTATTTTTCACTTTCTTATATCTTTTTGGTATTCTTTTGACTTATTTTAAAAATATCAAAATAAAATTTATAATAAAGAAATATTAAAGAAAAAAAACTTTAGTTGCTTTAGAAATTCATGGGATCAATCAATTTTGAAAATTAGAAAAATTAAATACATACTATTATAAAATTGCACAAATAGAAAAATATGATAATTACTTATAATTTAAAAAACTCCATGTTTGTTTCAATAAACTATTTTTTTTTCTAAAATAGATCTATATTTTACTTTTTGTAAATCAAACGTATATTGATTATAGAAAGTTAGTTTTTAAATCTATTTTTATTTATAAAATTAATATATAACTATGAATATAATATATATTTTTTGAAATTGTAATAATCTCGATTCTCAATATCAACAATTTTATCTTATTTTTCTTCGCTCTATGACTTTCCAATTTAGAGTGTAACATTTGACACTAATATTCAAGATTTAGATGTCTTTTGTTTGTCATGTACTTTCTATAAATAATATTTTTTTCCATAAAAAAATAAATTATCAAATCGAAAATATATATGTTCTATAATGAATATCTTTTTATGTATTTGATTAACATTCTTAATTTAGTCGTGCTATTTGCTTTGTTCCTACAAATTAAATTTTGGATGGAAAATTTGTCAATTAGTTGGAAAAGTTGTCAATTTGGTCGGAAAATTGTAAATCCTTCCCGTTAATTATTTTCTAGCCAGTTTTTTTTTTTTTTTTCTCACCCTACTTTTAACTCTTATTTAAATATTTATTAATTGTTATCTCCACTTTTAACTATTGTTTTTAATTTTCTATTTATTTAAAAGAATAATTACTTGTGATCTCAAATTAGATCATGTTGTGATCTCTATTTATTTAACTTTTGATTTTTAAAATTGATTTAGAATTTAATTTTTAAATTAGTTTAGTTTTTTCTTTAAATATTATTTTTTAGTTTCTATAATTTATTTGGTCAATAGAATATTTGTTAGAGATGTTGCAATTTTTTCATATTTTTCTTATTAATTTTTGATGATAATTTTTTTGTGGATTTTTTAGATGATTATTTTTTCATATTTGATAAATTTAATTTAAATAAATAATATTTATTAATTTATTTAAAATATTTTAGTAAATACTATATTATTTTAATTAAAAATTATTAATAATCTAATTTGTTCACATATGATTATATTTTAAATCTCCACTTTGAACTATTTTCTTTCTTTTCCTATTTATTTAAAAAATAATTACTTGTGATCTCCACATCAGTTCATATTCTTGATCAAGTGAAACAAGTTTTTTACAGGAATTCCTGATCCACATTAGTTCATATTGTGATCTCTATTTATTTAACTTTTAAAATTGATTTATGCTTTGTTTTTAAATTATTTAAATTTATTATTTATTATTTATTAATCTATTTAAAATATTTTAGTAAATATTATGTTATTTAAATAAAAAAAAATTAATAATCTATTTTAATCACATAAGATTATATTTTTAAAAATAATTTTATTATCGAGCACCTATCAGCTACAAAAGCGTGCAACTGATAGTTAATTAGTTTCTAAATAGGAAAATCTCATGACTTATTGACTTATCTTTCAACATGCAACTACTCAAAATAATAATATTAAAATACAAACTTATCATAATTTAATAATAAAAAATAATTTAATTACACAAAAAAATATAGAAAATTAATATTTTTTAAAACAAAATAAATAAAAAAATCACTTTCTACAATTACAAAATTAATGACATATTATCTATAGTGAAATACTCTATAGCTATATTAGATTATCCAATCAAACGAGACTTCCACAAAGGACATCCAATGAAAAAAACAAGTAATTTACTAGAGAGCCTAATGATAGTCAAATCGAATGTGGAAATCTGAAAAATCTATTCTAATGCAAACTCACCCATTCCTATTAATGCGAACAGATTTCCACAATCCATGATAGATATACCGAGTTTCTGAATTAGATGGAAAAATCTCCACACAATCTAATCCACAAACTCAGTATAACTCACCTATACCTGTTATTGTATTGGTCTATACTTACGTGCTTGTATATTATTAGATCGACTAATAAAATATATATATTTTATATAATATATTCATAAGGATCTATGATACAGTCGTAAAATAACGATCACAATTTACCCGAAAAAAATACAATTTTTACATCGGACAACTTTTCAGTATAACGATTGACATGTTGCCAGTGAGAGAAGTTAATAGTTTCACGGGAGGCGAAAGAAGCTACGAAAGAGCTGAGGTGGCCCACCGCCCGTCCACTTTTCAAACTGCATGATTGAGAAAAAGCCCATCGTCTGTTTGCATACTTTTATTTTCCTTATTTTTATTACTCCATGTGGACTCATTCTGTAGTTGACGCGAGTGCCAGAGCAACTTACTCATACGGCTATATCTTATAATTTAAAGTTCCGCTCTTTGCTATTTCTAATGCGGGCTTATAATTTAAGCTCTGTAATTTACGATTTCTAAGGCGGGATTAAATCTTATCTAGTAAAATCCTCCCTAGACTTCTTCGCATTGATAGGCGCGGGGCTAACAATGGAGAGGATTAATCCCACGAACGTATGGACAAATCTGCAACTCTCCGTATGTTGCACGGTAGTAAAGGCGGAGCTAGTGGATCCCTTGTGATCCGAGCCCTTTGATGAAATTTGAAATTCCATGTTTTGTTGGATAAATGCGAGATTGCCAGATTCAGCGTCGAATTCGAGACGTAATTAGTGCCGCGTGAGGGTGGGCGCGGGTGATGGGATCGATAATAGTAATTTTATAACAAATTTGGTCTGTTTCCAATACCAAACACAATTTGATGCTGGTCTGAATCGATTTTGATGTTTTGGCGCCCGGTGAAATGGTTTGTTTTTAGAGCTTTGGTTGTGCTTGGAAGGTCCTTTAGGATTTGGGGAAAAGATACAGAAATAGGACTGGCGGTTGTTTCAGATCAAAGTACGAGTCGAAGTTGTCTGGATATGAGATTGAAGCGGGCCGTGCTCAGATCTTATGGCTTCTTCTTCTGTTCTTCACGGCTGCACAGATGAACAAAGATGTTGAGATGAAATCGCACAGACAAGCAGCAGGAGGCGGCGTTTGCCCTGCTTTGTGGAAGCGTACTTTTCTGGTGTGTTTTGTTCTTCTGTTGCTGCTCTGCCTCTGCATTCAGCACACTTTTGTGGCTTTTCATCTGCATCTGAACACGGGATTTGTAATCCGGGGCAGCGAAAATGACAGCCTTGGGTTGGGGCTCATTCACGAGGTGTCCCCCAGAGTGAAGCTCAACAGGGGATCCGTCATGTACGCCATGAGAGAAGTCGGTTTTGGGGGATTTGATAACAATAATGAGTCCTCTGCAGGCAAAGAGGGCTTTTTAGGGAAAACTAAGGAGCAGGTTCAAGTGAAGATCAGCTGGACCAGTCCCAGCTTAGATAGGCCTCCTTTCAATGTCACGGAGGAGGAGAGAATCAAATGGTTCAGAAATAATTTGCGCAGCTTCAAGATCTTGCATCCTGATAAACTCTCTGCGCAGTTTTCCGGCAAAGTTAAGGGTTTCTTCAAAAATTGCAAGCCGAGATTCTTCATGACCTGGATATCGCATCCGAAATCCTTCGGCCCGAGGGAGCTTTTGTCGGTGGAAAGTGTTTTCAAATGGCATCCGTACGCTTGTCTGCTGATAATCTCCCGGACGATGGATTCAAAAAAGGGGGAACAAATTCTCCAGCCATTTGTGAGCCGAGGGTTACGAGTCATGGCGGCGGCTCCAGATTTAGGGTTTCTGTTCAAGGGCACGCCGGCGGAGGAATGGCTTAGGGTTGTTTCAAAGGGGGACATAGATCCTGGAGAAATCTCGTTCGCTCAGAATCTTTCCAACATTCTTCGCCTTGCGGCTCTGTACAAGTATGGCGGGATTTACATCGACAGCGACATTATCATCCTGAAGCGCCTATCGAAGCTGCGGAATGCAATCGGGGCTCAAAATGTGGATCCAGAGAAGGGGACTTGGAATCGTTTGAACAATGCGGTTCTGGTGTTCGACAAAGGGCATCCTCTGGTGTGGAAGTTCATCCAGGAGTTCGCCCTCACCTTCAATGGCAATAAATGGGGGCACAATGGCCCTTATCTCGTTACACGCGTTGTCACTAGGGTTTCCAATCGCCCTGGCTACGATTTTCATGTTCTGCCGCCCATGGCGTTTTACCCTGTGGATTGGACTCGGATCTACAGATATTTCAAGCGGCCGGACGTCAATTTGGGGAGTAAATGGATCAGTGCGAAGCTGTTGCAGATGGAGAATGAAACGTATGCTGTGCATCTCTGGAATAAACAGAGCAGGCAACTGCAAGTCGAAAAGGACAGCATTATCCATCGTATCTTCAATAAATGTTGCATTGTTTGCGATCACCGCCATTTTTTCTATCAAGTAAATAGTCCTTGAAGCTGGATTAGCCCTAGTTAAATGGGGGTAATTATGTAAAGGAGAAGGTGCTCTTCTCGAGCGCTCTGCTTAGTTCTCTAATGGCTGGATTCAATTTTTACGTTCAGTTACCTGGAGTAATAAATTTTGCTTTGGGTCGTCTTCTCTGGTAAAGATTATGTTCGTACGTTTTTTTCCTCTGGTTGTCTGTAGATATATAGATTGGACGTGTATTAAGCAAGTGATGTCATTACGTTGAATTTTTGCTGTGAATATGCTTTGTCACTGTTGACCATCCAGAGAGGCGTGGAAAATGGTAAAGGCAAACGCTCTCGACGGAAAATAACAGCGACGATGCAATAATTACGTGGAGAAATCTCGTAAGCATTTTAATTTTAATTTTAAAGGAAAGTCTTTTTATTTCATGGTTGGTGTCAGAATGATTTATCCACTTCTTTTTGTTTACACGTGAAGTACTTAATTCTGCGCTTTGGTAATGTTTTAATAAATGTCTATTTATTTTTTTAATCTTGAATTGTGGACAATGGGTTTTAGTGCTGGCGAAGTTGTCGATCTTGTCATTTTTTAATTTGATATGTTGACGGTCGCCATCAAATAAATTATTTTTAAATTATTTATTTCAAAATAACAGGTCAGTTGTCGTCCATGTGAACAATGCAGCCACGTTAATGGTTGCCGTCTCTCCCAATTATTGCCTATGAAAACTTCGGTCACTGCACTCAAACATGTCAAAACAAATCACCATGAACATTAATAGCTGTTTTTTTTTTCTTTTTTCAAATTTTAGTTTTCTTGATTGCTAATTAGTTCATTTGTCCAAATAGTACTATAACGGCTATTGGAGGGTCTTAGTGGTGAGTATTGGATGAATGTTTTAAAATGACACTTTTAGACCACCTCGTACTCTATGAGTTCTACAAAGAGCTTTGTAAATGCAGGAAAGTTGAAAGATTAGCTTTAAACTCTTCACTCTTATACAAAGTTTCATAAAAAATGTTGGTAAATTTTGACATACAAATTAGGAATTGTAGGTGCATGAAGTTACCTCAGGCAACTACTAGGTCGTTTCCCCCATATGTCAATGAGGTGGTTGAATTTTTGCACTTATGTTTTGTTACATTCATCATTTTTGAACAAACATGTAAAACTCACTTAAATTAAAGTTTTTTCAACAATATTTTTATTATAGTTTATTTATTTATAATTAATTGCTATTTTTTCATTGGTCATTTAATTTTTAGTTTTTTAAGAAGGAATTGTCACAATTCATGATGTACTTATCTAAGCAATTGTTCCTTTGAGATGTCTTTCATGTACCTAATTTAAGATAATTTGAACATGTGAAACTCCTCTAGAGGACAATTGTTCATGTATTATTGCACTTTATCTCTATTTCTCTAGAAGTTTCCATAACCCCAACTTCATATGACATTTACAAGCGCATTGAAGGAATTTTCAGCAAGGTTCAGTCGCTATATTTTTGTATAGCTTATTGTGATGCTTTGAAAAGTTTGTTGGTTGTATTTTAGGATCAAACATTTCTATTTCATGGCTTGCCTTTCTTCATAGTAGGATGGCCCGCTTCTCTACAAGCTTAATAGTTATGTAGACTTCAAGTTTAATTTGCACTCTTTAGAACCTTCACTATTCCCTCCATTTCAAAATTGTTGTGTGTTGACAGTTGGCTATATACAAATATGTAAATGTTGTCATTAATGGCAACATATGATGTACATACTTGTCGTAAACCTCAAAAATTAAAGTACTTAGCTTTTTGGTACTTAGAAAATTGTCTAAGTATGAAAATGGCTTACAATAGTGCATTCTTTTATATGTAAAATGTTTCTTACGTCATATTATGACTAGCGAGGTTAGCTGAAGACAATATACATGTTAGTGATGATGTGCATAATCTTGGACATTAGTACAGATAGTTCAGAAGAATGATAATTAAGATGTATAGGACATTGGAATGAAACATAAATTAATTATTTTGTTTACAAAATAATTACTTGACCAATTAGGGCCAACATCCTAGATGTTTACTCTAAGTTGGAAAAATATACCATGGTCTTCGCTGACTTAGCAACAATTTGTGAAAAGATATGATATTTATGCAAATGATATCTTGTGAGGTTAAGTGTGCGTTTTTTATGTGAAAGTGATATGCAAACTTTTTGTGAAGCAATATATGCGAAGTTTTTAAGAATTTGATTTTGTGATCTGAGATCCAGCTGAGGTTAGAGATCGGTTGAGAAGAAGTTACAACATCTATACTTTTGTATTTGAGGAATTTAAAGTGCAGTTACTTGTTTGAGCAATGAGCTCTTCTTGTAATTGAAAGTGCATGTTTGGGCAATGAGCTCTTCTTGCATACATTATACTACAATTCCTAATAGGGTTAGAATCTCTTAACAGGGATTCAAAGTCTCTTAATAGGTATTTTATATACTGAATTTGCTTATTGACTCCTAACAGGGTCCATCCTCTCACAAATAACATATATATCAGTATATCTTTGTGAGCATCGTTCCCACCAGGGTTTTCCCTTGGCTAGGGTTTCCCTAGTTAACAAAATATGGTGTTATGAGTTTTCTATAAATGATTATTTTTATTGTTCAACAGTGTTTGTTTACTTTCTTATGCATGGTTTAAAGTAATTAACAATATTCAGTTGGCAACAAATGTTTGTAGAATACTGATTCACCCCCCTCTCATTATTCCTTATTTCTAACAGTTGGTATTAGAGCACATTTACTCTAAAGAGGCTTAATAGCTTGAGTAAGATCCCTATGCATATGGAACAATTGATGAAGAACCTTGAAGAGGCACTTGAACAAATTGCTCTCCTTACTGAAGAAAGAAATAAGTTGAAAGATAGATATGAAGACTCCAAAGTATACATTGGACAACTAAAGGACAAGATTGAACATCTCAAATCCAAGTTTGAATCTATTGAATCTGAAACTAGTGATGATGAATATTCAAAGCTGAAAACAGAGTACAAGATCTTGAAGCATGAGCTGAAGATTACTAATCTTAAGTTAAGTTTGAAGACTAATCCTAACAAAGTTGAATCTGAATTGAAAATTGGAAATTTAGATCTTAGAGTCAATCTAGCAAAGTTGACATTTGAGCTTATAGCATTAAGAGCAGATCATGAAGAATTTCAAAAGTACAACACTATTGTGAAAGGTGAACTAACTCAAAGTAAGGTACAACTTGAAAAGCTTTATTCTAGCAGAGAAAACCTTGATGAATCTATGTCAATACAAAGACCTACCTATGATAAGATTGGTCTTGGTTACTTATTTAATATGTTCGCAAAGAAACCTATAAGTAGATTAGATTTGAAAGTAAAAGATAAATCTGATGATAAGATTGAATCCAGTCAATCTTCTGATAAATCTAAAGAAGTTGGATCGAAGAAGAAAACTGAGAAATTGGATGAACCTAAGCAAGTGAAATCTCCTAAGGAAACCAAGTATGAATTTAGAGGTAAGTGTTTTTCATGTGATGAAATGGGTCATATGAAAAGAAATTGTACAAATAAGTCATTTAATCATGTTACAAATTTTTATTTTCATAATTGTCATGGTATGGGTCATTAAGCAATTGATTGTAAGAAGCCTAAATATGATAATGATAAAAGGAATAACAGAAAGTCTAGAAATACTAACCCTGCAGATAGAAGAAGATCTAATGAGAGGGCATCAAGAGAAAAAAAGGCCTTTTGATGAAAGAAAGCAGATCATGTGTTATAAGTGTAACAACTTTGGACACATAGCCCAAAATTATCAAGCACCTATTGATCAATAGAATCCTAGAAGCAGAACCCTAGTATGTTAGTTATGCAACAACTTCGGACATACAACAAAGTACTGTAGAATGGACAGAAGCAACACTGGAAGAAACTTCAGAAATGATAGAAGGAATGATGAAAGAAACTTTGAGAACAGAAGCAATAATGGAAGAAACTTCGGAAATGATAGAAGGAATTATGAAAGCAACTTCGGAACTAAGAAAGACAATGAAGATTGAACAAATGTAGTTAGTGAACTTCGAGAAAAACTTGATTAGGCATTTGTAAAATGATTAAATTTTCTAAGGAAAAGTTAGATGATGCAGAGATAGAAAGATTGAAGTCAGGAATTGAGTTTGATTCAACTAAGTTGAATTAAGCTTGCACCAGAACTCGGAACTCCAGGTAGAGATAGAATTGTGAGTAGCGAGGTTGGGAAAAGGTGTATCTAGATGAGTCTAGACTGTGGCTAAGCTCGTTTGGAATTTGGAGCTTTTAGTAACAAATTATGAAGGAAATAAGTGTTACTGTTGTAATCAGAGAAGGTTGATTCTATAACAGTAGATGGAATCTATGTTTTTACAACAAATTTTGTGAAGCGAAGTTTTGTGAAGCGTTGTTATGATGGATGGAAGCTATAGTTATCCTCAAGTAGCATTTGAAGATCAGGCAAATAATCTTGAATAGATACTTGATTTCAGAAAGTAATTAACAATTTTTTTGAGTTAGCAAAGTATGCAATTAATGCAAGTTCAAGTTAGATAAAGGGAGTACAAAATGTAATTATTTCCACATGGCAAATCATATCAGAAGATTAGAGCATACAAAAGCAATTTGTAAAGGTGACTTTGAGCAAAACCCTACTTCGAAAAAAAGGTATTTTTATTTATCGTGCATAATATGTTGGGTAAACTTCTATTTGGTGTAATTATGGATATGTCAGTAGTTTAGAATGTTGAGAATGTTGATAGACCCAAAGTGAAGGTTGTTCCTGTGAAAACCTTAGAGGAAACCCTAATTTGGCTTTATCTATTACTTCGAACAATGTAGTATATTTGGAAGATGTAGGAAGCTACTTGTCTAGCAAATTTGAGACTGTTGGAAGTGAATTCATGAATAAGGACATGGAAATCGTTTTCAACCATGATATGACGGTAAAGTCCAGATATGAGCATCTAAAGGATTTAGACTTAGTCAAATATTACTTTTATTGTGAACTTGATACTGAAGAGTGGACTCAAATTATATTAAGCAAAATTCACAATGGAAAGATTTGGATGGGAGAAGATGTAGTTGATATTTATGTCGACCTTATACATGAGGTTACTGGTCTTAGTAAGCAAGGCAGTGTACCCATTGGAGAGAAACTAGTTAAGAAGAAGGTGGAATTTAACACCAAAGCAGACTATAATGGTAAGGCAATGGTGTTCAACACCATCAAACAACATGATGTGAGATTCTTAAGTAGAATCATTGCATATTCTATTTGTTCAAGTTCCAAAAGTGATGAGTTGTTAGTAGGTTTCATTTATACAACTTATAAGTTTTGTGTTGAGAAAGAACAAGTGAATTTGTGTGAGATTTTGAGAGTGCAACTCGTTGAGAATTTGGATAGGATTAAGAGGACTAAGAATGGCATATTTAGATTTCAGTCTCTGATTAATCACATTTTCTTTCATGTACTTAAGAGACTTCCATTTCTATTAGTTACCGACATTATGAGCAATGAAAGATGCACTATGAACAAGATAATAGATGTGTGTAGAAGGCATGTAGAGAAAATCTTGGACAAAATAAATCTGATTATGAGGACATTTCAAAATGAGATGAAATAAAGATTTAGAATTGCCCTTGCAATTGTTGATAGATTTAAGAATGATATATGTTTTATGGTGGATATAGATCTAACCTATATTGAAGCAATAGAACCAAGGGAAACATTTCTTGAGCCCCTAGGTTATGAGTTGAGTGATGATGTAGTTATTGGTTACGTTGATTTAATGTTGAAATCTGAAATAGATCAAGATTCATGTAGATTTGGAACTTATGAGGAGGTAATTCAGTCAGCCTACCAGACATCATTAGAGAAAGCACTAAGTGAGACTGGTATTACAGAAAGTGAGTCACAGGCATTAAGACAAACGATCTCTGGACTAAAACATATTGACGAACAAGGTGTGATGTACGTGACACCCCTATCAGTTGGTGAAGCATCCAATGTATCTATTGTAGAAACTCCTGTAGAATAGAGCATTCCATATGCTACTGTATTAGTAGAGCAACCTAGTGAACCCAAGAGGAAGTCTGAGAGGATAGTAGAGACTCACAAGGCAACAAGAATCAAGCAACAAGCTACTGGACTTGGCAAAAGAGAGAAGGAATAGTTGACAATCGAAGATTCTAGCGAGGAAGAAGTAGAAGAAGAAGTGAAACAACCAGAAAAGGTTACTATTTCCAAGCAGCCAACAGGTAAGACACGACAACCATGGATACCAAAGATAGAGAAAATCAACATAGCTATTGTCAATGAAGGAAACTTTGTGTAGATGAACAAGTTCTATGATTTATACAATGATATTGAGAAGGAACAAATAGATATCTCTACTATGAGATATATGATTCTTAATAACTTGAAACTTGATAGTATTAAAGGCATGATGAATCAAAATGTCTATGACAAACTTATAGCTAAGAAGGCACCAGTTCAAGAAGAAGACATGAAACTTTGGTAGTCAATTCTAAGAACTATGTGCAAGATAGATGATGAAGATGAGGTCAAGAAATTGATGAAGAAACTAGCACCTTACTTGCAAAGTAAGATGAGGCCATTTTTGTTCATGGGAGGAGAAAAGAATGTTATAAGAAGTGAAACTGCAACAACCATCAATCAAATGATGAGTGAGTTAAAGGTAGAACCTACAATTGCAGAGAAAACTTCAGAAGTATCACTAAGTGGTGATACTATGCAGATTGATTAGGCAAATGTTTCTGTTAACATTGACGAAGATCCGTTCAATTAGCCTAAATCTTATTCAAAAGATAGTCAAGATCAATTGAGACTGATTGAACAAGAGACATGACAGCTAGAAGAAGAAAAGAAAAAATTTGAAGAAGCCAAGTTGAAATTGCTTGAGGAGGACATAAAGCAAAAAGAAGAAGAAAAGAGGAGAGAAAAAGAAAAAGAAAAGAAAGAAGCAGAAAAGAAAGAAAAAGAAAGAAAAGAAAGAGAGGAAAAAGAAGAAAAAGAGAGAAAATCAAAGAAGGCAACATAACACAAACAAGAGGAAGATGTGGTGAAAGCATCTAGCTCATCCACTCCTATATCTCTCGCTAACCTTACAAATGATGATGACGATCAAACTGACTTGTTCTCATCTTTGACAAAATTGATTGAGAAGAACATAAAAGTCAAGAGTTTACAAAGAGCATTAATGGAGGTGACTGACAGATTACACAAAACCTTTTCAGCCAAACATACAAAAAAAAATCCCGAACAGAGAGCTCAAGTAGTTGTAAAATCATTTGATGATGAGTTTACAAATTGTTGTGTGTTGCTGAGTCTAAGGCTCAAATTTCACATGATGCTAATCTTTTTAGCACAATTTGTCAGAATATTCAGAATGATTGGATTAGTCTACTTGTATCAAGTAACTCCGAAAATGTCAACAAGTTGGCAAGGTACCATACATCAAATGTACTTTATCTCATAAGTTGACAATAGAGTTGGCTAACAAGACTCAAGGGAAGCTATGTGAGTTGGAAGCTCTAACCAGTTAGATACAACAACCCTATTGTAGAATTGATAAGTTTGAAGGACAAGTTGCCAGTGTTCACTTTGACATCAACAAACTACAATCTGATAAAGGACAAGTTTTGAAAAGATTATCAGAATTCAGAGAGTCTATTGCTCTGAAGACACCAACTATTGAGAGATAGTTGGAGGAATGTGTCAAAGAAAATGACACTTATTCCAATTTTACATACTCCGACTTTAATGTAGTTGAGATTGCATCATATGCCTTATGTACAATGGTCACTTTTGCCGAAGTAGAAAAGGACACATGGGAGAAATGTATGAATAGTTTGAAGATAAATTTTGATGATTGCATGAAGATAATATCAACTTGAAACATCAAGATAGAAAGTTTTGACAATTTTGGACAACAGACATAACTTTTCTTTTGACAGTTTTTGGACTTTACGACATTTGTCATTGATGTCAAAAGGGGAGAAGTTGTAGAAGAAAATTGTAGTAAGTTATGTATGTAGTAATCACATCGAAAGGGGGAGCATTTGTAATATGGAGCATTTGTAATAGATGATAAGTAATGTAGATTTCGGTAAAGTTTTCTTAGTTAGCCAATTTTCTTTTGTTGCCATCAATGCCAAAGGGAGAGATTGTTGACAATTGGCTATATACAACTATGTAAATGTTGTCATTAATGGCAACACATGATGTACATACTTGTAGTAAACCTAAAAAATAAAGGTACTTAGCGTTTTGGTGCTTAGAAAATTGTCTAAGTATGAAAATGGCTTATAGTAGTGTATTGTTTTATATGTGAAATGTTTCTAACGCCATATTATGACTAGCAAGGTCAAATGGAGATAGTATACATGTTGGTGATGATGTGTATAATATTGGATATCAGTACAGATAGTACAAAAGAATGATAATTAAGATGTACATGATATTGGAATGTAAGGTAAAGGAATTATTTTGTTACTTGACCAATTAGGGCCGACATCCTAGAGGTTTACTCTAAGTTGGAAAAGTATATTGTGGTTTTAGTTGACAGAGCAACAATTTGTGAAAAAGCATGGTATTTATGGAAAAGATATCTTGTGAGGTTAAGTGTGCGTTTTTGATGTGAAAGTGATATGCGAACTTTTGGTGAAGCAATATATGCAAAGTTTTTGAGAACCTAATTTTGTGATCTGAGATCAAGCTGAGGTCAGAGATCAGCTGAGAAGAAGTTACATCATCTATATTTTTGTATTTGAGGATCTTAAAGTACAATTACTTGTTTGGGTAGTGAGCTCTTCTTGTAATTGAAAGCACATGTATGGGTAGTGAGCTCTTCTTGCATTCATTATACTACAATTCCTAACAAGGTTGGAATCTCCTAACAAGGATTCAAAGTCTCCTAATAGGGACTCTATATACTGAATTTGCTTATGAACTCCTAACAGGGTCCATCTTCTAACAAGGAACATATATATCAGTATATATTTGTGGGCATCATTCCCACCGAAGTTTTCGCTTGGCCCGGGTTTCCCTAGTTAACAAATTATGGTGTTATGAGTTCTCTTTGTGTATGGTTACTTTTACTCTTCAACATTGTTTGTTTACTTTCTTATACATGGTTCAAAGTAATTACTAATATCCAGTTGGCGGCAAAAGTTTGTAGATTACTGATTCATCCCCCCCCTCTCTCTTAGTATTCCCTATTTTTAACATTGCGCTCTTCTCAACAATTTTGCCTGACCAATATCCTCAAATGTTTTGATGATATTGATATTTTATCACATAATTTTTGTTCTTCATAATATCGATAGCTATAGGAGATTTGTTGCTAGTCGATGGCTTAATTTCATTCATGTCAAATACAACATTTCCATCGTTAATTTGGTTTACTTTCTCTTCACTTTAGAGCTTGTTAGATTTATAGCCAAGTAAGTCCTCTATACTCTCTTATTCCATTTTTTGCATGGGAGAAGCGAGTTTATTTTATAGAGGACCAATTTGTGTTTAATTTAGTTTTGGTTAAAGAAATTGGATAGAATGGGAGAAGCAAGTGAAATTTGTAGTGTGCAATGACATTGTAAAGTGCATGAACATGAAAAACATGTAGTTTGGAGGAAATGGAGGCATTTAGCAACAAAGATGAAGCTGAACACATGGAGTATTCATAATTGAATAGAGTAATTGGGGATGCCACACTCAACCCACTATTTTCAAAGTCGTTGATACCATTCTTTTGTGTGAGACAAGTTGCATATGTACTTGACATAGAGGATTCCATAGTAAGAAACATAGGAAGACTAGGGGTGCAAACTCAAGTTTAGTAATTACACATCGAGAAAACATGTGAATGAGTTTAATATCATGGAAGTGGGAAATGTAGAAATTGGACGAATGCGCAAGACTGATTGGCAAAGCTTATCATGCCCCTTAGCCTACCTTTTTCAATGCAAAATTTCTATCTAAACCACAACCTGTTGTGTAATGCCCCACCCAAAGATCCTTGGAAACTAGGACAAACATAAGCCAACTTTTATAAAGATTCAACATATGCACAATCATACAAGATCATAATGGAAGACTAACACCAATGCCTATACACCAAAGATCTCCAAGCGTCACTACTTACTAACACATTCGTTTCCAACTACATGAATTAAGCATATTGTGTTCTTTCCAAGATGAAAGTTAAACAATCATTACAATAATCACTTTAAGCCACATAAATAGTTAAAGATATCCAAGTTCATTCCGATTAACACGATAGGAAGCCTATTGACTAATCCCCCAAATATACTTAATATCTAATTTGTTATGATATAGGAGAATGCACAACCAAAAAGGGTGTTCAAATCTTCAATTTGCATCCCCTAGAAGAAAGTAAAAAACATCTAATGCTTTTCGTACGACAAAACATGGTAGATCATCGTACAAGCCAAAATTGGCTTCCATATGAGTAAACTTTGGGAACAAGACAAATTTCCTGCCAGAGTTGTATGAGTTAGTGTCTCCTCATGCAAGCTCATGAAAACCCATACAACAAAATACTCTATTGTACGAAAAAATGCATTTCCATAGGATATTAGGGGTCAGTTTGGTTGTTGGCATAGGAATTGAAAATTAGAATAGAACAATGGAATGGGAAATGTGAATAGAAAAGGGCAATTCCAATCTTGTTTGGTTTGGGAATATGTTAATCCATTGTTTGGTTGTACAAAAATAGAATAGGAATAAGGTCAAGTTTTGTATTTTAAAAAATATTTCCCTTATATTTTTTTGTTTTAATTTATTGCTTTTTGGTTAAATTTTTCAATAATGGTAAAGAGGTTAATTTATTTTCATTTTTATTTTATTCATTGAAGTTAATGAGAAATATAATTTATTTCATTTTTAAAAACAAATAGATATAATTTTTAAAAAAATGTTATAAAAAAAATGTTAAAAAAATTTATTTAAAAAAAAACTCATTTAACTAGTAAAATATGTTCATTTATATACAAAAACACACAAAAATTAGTCTCGATGATAATACTTGAAAAATTTATGCATGTGCAATCACAATGGATTTGAAAAAATCATATTGGGAATAGGAATAGCCTATTCCAATAACAAATATTTTTTGGCATAGACATATGCTCATTTGAGGGGCAAAATTGGAATGTCTTCCTATTTCCAATTCTGATTGAGCGTACCAAACAACAAATATAAAACATATTCTAATTTTCTCTTCCTATTCTAGTCCTATTCCAACAATCAAATGGGCCCTAGGAGAACACAATCAAATTTAAAACATAAAAATAGGCAATTTAGCAAATCTCCACCGTGGAAATACCGAATCCACATAAGTGGAGGAATGGGCACTTAATTGCATAAAAGAGAACCTAAAATCATGATATACTATGCAATACAATACATCTCCATTATGATCCATAACATACATGTCAAGAAAAAGAAATGCATAAGTAAACCCAAGATGCACCATATCAATACATGATATCAATGGAATACGAGTACATAGAAAACACAAGGAGACATACTCCAAATACTTGAAGAACTCATGTGAAGCATCAAGCTCCGACCCTAAATTGGTAGTAGGTTGTCTCTATACATCGGTCCCCAATAGTGGTATAGGTAGCTCCAAGTCCCAACCATGTGGTACCCTTAGGCCCACTCTCATCGTGATGATGAAGATAGTGACCCAACCACAAACACAAAGTACAATCATCCAAGACTAACCCTCACACCAAGTAGAACTAGAAGACGACACCATGATCAAGAGGACAATGTAGTACAACATGTCACTAGTCAGACACTATATAGGATAACTATGTAAGGATTCTAAAGTGAAATAACTTGGCATAGGCAAGCCCAGGCTATATATAGTACTGAACTTAACTCCTCCCAAAGGCATCACACCTGGTGCGATGCTCAACTCCCTCATAAGGCCATCATACTGTGCTTGTACACTAACTTTTGTAGATGACTAGAGACATACAAACACCATACCCTCGAATAGGCTCAGAGACATACATGTGTTCACTTATCATTAAGTTTTATTACCCATTAGTTAATTTTGGTTATCACTTGTTATAACCTCTTCACATTACCTCATCGACCACTTCCAATTCAGGGCACATGAGAGGCCACTCCACACGTCTACCATTTATACCCATGCTCATCACATGATGAGTGTCTGTAGACAATGCACATTTCCAAACCAACTCCCAAATCAATAATATCTCAACCAACTTATATTTGGGAGTTCGTATCTCACAATATCTTATCATATGCATGGCTACGTGCTTGTGTCTCAGCACAACCAACCTCACAAAATCCAAAAAACCAAAGGGTTGTATGAGAAATGCTAGAAAAACACCAAGTATAAAGTTCATTCTATCAGGAGTATGAGTTCACCATGAATCCCAATGCACACTAAGTAAAACCATGGTTGGATTAGAAACCTAAAAAACATTCCAAATCCAAAACCAAAACATGTTCCAAAAACTATTTGTAAAGTATAGGTGGCACACAAAATGAGGTGACATGAAAATTGATCAAAAATCAAAGTTGTTAGAATTCAATGAAATCGAAAACCCACTTCCAAAATTTGGTCAAACATCTAAATATTAAACAAAATTTGAGCTACAAGTTCATACACAAGTTTAAATAACACAATATCACTAAACTTACAAATTAAATCACATAAAACACAAATACTAAATACCAATCCAAAAGGAACAACTTGAAGCATGGAAATAGAGGTGAACACTAGTTCTCGTTCTCCAAGCATTTACCAATAAAAAATGGAAACAAAAGTAGAGCAAAATTATAAAAACTAGAAGACCCTACCTCACATGCAAAAGGGAAAAATAAACAATGGAACTAAGAAATAATGGCTCTGCCTAGTGTAATGAAATGCTCAATAAAGTAAGATTTCCTCATTGTGAATCCAATGAGACCAACCCTGCGACAACCTACCTAACCAATTTTACACAACGAATAAAATAAGATTTTTCCACAATAGGTTTAATGAGCAATTTTGCTCTCCAAAACATGAAATGACAAAGTAAAGTGAAATTAAACAGTTCATTTTACCATATAAGGACTTTTCCAAAGTGACTTATTAATTAGGGTATTAAAACAACCTAATAACTAATTGGTCTCTTTTCCCAAATAAATCAGGTAATTTCAATTGCTTCAAATTCAATTATGAAAAATTCATCTAATAATTATAATTAAATTAAATCATTATAATTTTTTCCCTTAAATAATTAAACTCACTATTAAATAATAATTTTTTATGACAACTATAAAACTTTGAATGCACAAACATGCTCACGGGTCTAAACACAATATTCATCATGAATCCTAGATTTATCAAATAATTTGAGGGTTTATAATACCATTTAACAAATTGAAAGTGACTATCACTTCTACGTCTAGCTTCGGCTCCTGCGTTTGGCTTTATGGAGGCCACTCCAGTTTACACTTTGACTTTGACTTCTACTACTTTTTGGGCTAAGATTTCTACTCCGACTTCTGCTGCTTTTCGAGCTAGGGCTTCTCCTGATCCTGGTGGGGATATTCATTCCCCAGGAACTGTGGGTGGTTTAGCCATTTCCTATGTTGATGTGGTTGCTTATGAGACTGGTCTTGGTGGTTAGGTTATTCTATTGTGCCTGTTGTAGTATGTAGCCCTATTATGATCAATATAGTCTGATGTTGTCGAAGAGATTTCTACTTATGCAGAGGACTTCTCCTCGATTGTTGCCATTTTTCATTTTAGGGGTTTCTAGCCCTCTTTGTCAGATCTGCATGCCTGGATTTCCAAATTTTGGGAGCCTATAGTTTCAAATATTCTTCAAATTTTCCTTGTGGCAAGGGGCTTTTTCATTCTAAAATTTGCTTCTAAGGAGGATCAAAATGCCATCCTCAAGCGTGGTTTCTCTTGGGAGGAGATATTCCCCTTGATGGCCAAACCATGGTATGTGGATTTTGATCTGTCTATTGAATCCTTTAACAAGATACCTCTGTAGGTAAAGTTGCCTAATCTTCCCCTTCACTTATGGCTGGATTTAGTCTTGGAGGCCGTGGGGGAGGCACTAGGGGATTTTTTGATGGTTGACTCTACATCTTCCAATGTGTTTTTGATGACGTATGCTCGCATTCTTGTGGAGATTTACGTCTCTAAGGGGCTTCCAGAAATGATTAAATTGGCCTCTCCCAATGACTCTTGGATTTAGCTTCTATATTATGAGGGCATTCCGTTTAGATGTCAAAAATGCCATAAGCCTGGCCACCTCATAGCATGATGCTCCTCATGAAAGGTTAGATCGAAAAATTCACCTTCTTGGTGGAAGGGGGTTTTGGATGATCACTACATTGTTCAGAAAGCTCCCTCTGTTGGTGGCGTTTTGGTTGATTCTTCTTAGGATTTTTTGGAGGCAAATTTTGTTGCTATCTCTGATTTGACTGATGCTGCTCTGGCACCGGGGGGGGGAGCTGTTGGCCCTCTTTCATGTGGTGGTGGTACTTCTTCCCTGACTGTGAGGGATTTGAGGGATGCTAATGGTTTGGATGACTTTACTTGGAAGAAGGCTGCTGGGATGGTGGAGGATAGATGGAAAAAAGTAAAAGGATAAAAGGTCAAGCCCTCTTTTCCATTATTTGATATGTCTCTACGTTCTCAAAAGACGAGATCTAAAAGTAAATCTTGAGGTTTAGATTTCTTTTCCAGTTGCTCACCTAGTCTTTTTTGAGGTTCTCCCTTTTTGTTTTGGATAACATGGTCTCTTTGGTCTATTGTCTTGTAGTTTGACGTGGTTAAATGTCTTCTGTTGTAACTATGGGGTTTAGGGATTCCGTTTAAAACCTGTTTAGGTGGTGGTAGTGCATTGTGTTATATGTGAGGCCACCCTAGTCTCCTTATTTTGTCAAGTGACTTGTCTCATCTAAGGTTTGTTGTTTTTGAGTTTGGGCTTCATAGAAAATTATAAGATTTGTCAAGGGTTTCAGGCACTCTTCAAAACCTGTTTTCCTTAATCTAAACAACTACATCACCCATACAAGGACATAAATGACTCAATATGAATGACCAAATTACTAACTCCATGTGCCACAACTAGGGATATAAGTCTTATACAGTAAAACAAATATCAAGTGTAGATGCACAATATATATTAGCCCAAGAAACACATGTATAATTGTGTGATAAATATTTGATTAACTTCACTAAAATAACCCATTAAAATAATTCATTTTCACCATGGTACGAGTCTACTGAAAGAACAAGATAATATTGACATCACAATCACACCATCAATAAATTCAGTAATATCTATCATGTACTCATAAATAGTAATCCATGTTCGAATACAACAAAACTAAATATCATCATAAAGCATCATCATGTCACATCACTAACATCATCATGCATATATAATCAAACTGAATAATAACACACCTAACATGTATTAGCTATGATACTAACAATCAAAATAATTTGAAGTCATTGAATCATCTCAATATGCAAATATACATGAAGATACCAAAGTATCTCTCAGATCAAAATAAGCCATGAGACATAATGCAAACACGAGAGACACTACATCTTCCCCAACTAGGCGTAGGCTTACTCTTGGAATCTTGAAAAAAGATAAGGGTACAAAACTCCCAACCATGTGGCATCCTCCCAAGTAGTTGATGTCTCATCATTTGAGTCTCAGTGGACCCTTTCCTGCTCTATATCCCAACTGTTGGTATTTTGAAACATACCAGTTTCAAATTACCCTGATGAGAACAAAATACATCTAGGGGTAGCTACTTCCCATCCACAACATATCCATTCAGACACCGGGCCAACTATAGGGCTAGACCCTTCTTCTACTTCAATCTCTGCAAAACCTAAGCGGGTGGACCTCAAATTCACTTATATGGTACTAGGGCTAAAACATACATTTGAATCTAACAAAGTAGACAAAAACCCTTAATCTTCTAACACTTATGCAAAGATACTAGACATGAAATAGCTAATGACATGACCTAATAAATTGATAAGCTAAGTGAGGGCATCACATTCAAGCTCTAAAACGGAAAGGGAAATGGATAATTAAAATGTCAATTTTAGAAAAATCCCAAATATGCAACAGTAAGAACAAGTTGATCCTATAGCTGATCAGTGCCTTATCTATTAGGTAGTTCCATAGATATCACACATACATCTATGATACCATTGACATATTCCATATATCAAGATATCAAATCTATATTATCACTTTGTGAATCACACACCAATGTTCATAAATATCTCATTCTCACAAAGTATCCTTCTCGAATAACCAACAACCCTGTCAAATACATCAAGCATTTACTTGGCCCTTTGTTCCAACAGAAAAATATATCAGACATACAACCTTAAGGGGATGCAAATGGATCTTAGTTCTTTGTCCCTAAACCATATAACATTACATATTAAAGAGATAGGATATGAGAATCAGAATGAAACTAAGAAGATTCTTACTCATTTGTATTCATTTCTTTGAAACTATACATTCAGATGCATGTAAAAAATTCATAAAACCACTAAATAGATTAGAACTAGTTATATTAGCTTAACTATTGCTGTTCATACAACAGAAATATGCTGAAGAAAATGGTATTACAATAATGAAATATGTTCAAAACTAGAACTCTTGGTCTCACAAATATGAGAAAACTCAAGATTGGAACCCCTACAATGGATGAGAAAGAGATAGATATAAGAAAAGAATGAAATTCCAAATCTAATTCGGAAGTGACATGTGTCCACTTGAATCTTCATTCCTTGCTATTGTAAAGCATCTCTCATCTTTCTACTCTTGAAATTTGATATGATTTTCATCATTATTTTGTAACAAACTCAAAATATTTCTTCCTTGATGAAAACTGTTGTGTTACCAAAATATCTGAAATGCTGATAAGAGTTCCATTTAACTAACTTGGATGTGACAAAGTTTTCCCATAACTGTATTTTTACTGCCTCCTATGTTCATTCAGTGCACCATTTCACTGGAAATCAAATCTGAACTGCCCCAAACCTGAATGAAACTGAAAAATGGGAACCTTAGACAAAACCTTGCATAACTTGAACTAGCGGCTTCCTGTGTGAAAAAAACTCTAGAAATGGAAAGTTTGTTCTCTCTCGATTCTGGTGATATATAATAGTGGCATACCTTTTTACCAAAAACACCCAAAATCTCAGTTTGAATTTCAAGCTCTTGTCATGGCTTTGAAACTGCATCTCAACAAATATTTAACTTTTAGCTAAAGTCAGAACTATAGGTTTAAATCAAAATTTATTTAAAATTCCTTCTGCAAATTCAGAAAGGAAAATAATAAAAAATTATGACTTTAGGCACTTTGATTTTTCCCTGCAAATTTCCATCTGGGTCAAACTTGTTTGATTGAGTTGTGACATGTGTCACACTCTGATTGGCCCATTTGTTGCACAGTCACCTGATGATTGCCACCTGGGTGCCACATGTCACTGTCTCATTGGTGCTTTGTTCTGCCACATTGCGGCCACATCATCAATCGCTATGTCGCTATCCTAGTTAACATGTTGCCATGTCATTGTGACATAGTGACGTCACGACACATGGCACATTGATCCATGTTAGCATCTGGATGCGAGCGCCATGTCACCACCTTGTCACCTTGCCATGTCATTAGTCACTATGTCGCATGACACCTTAGAAGGGTGCCATGCCATCGTGACATAGTGACATCACAACACGTGGTACTATCTACCACATCACTATTTTAGGAAGTGTGCTAGGTTTGTGGTCCTCTGCCATGTGTTGATTTTTGATTGGTCCATCTAATGCCATGTGTCACATTTCAATTGGTTAGATTTCCATGTTGTCACTGATGTCAGCATTTTGTTTGACACATTCTTTCAAAATTTCCTTGTCACTAAGCTGGCCAAGTCCCACGTATGAGTTGCTTGAGGCTTAAAAGCCATGTCTCTTAAGACACTATGCATTAGAGTACTCTTGTATTTAAAAACATAAAACAGTCACCACAAGACCAATATGGAACAAAAGGCTTTGAGTTTTATTTCAAATTCTGCACTTCTCCTTTGTCTCTTGTAGGTTAGATAAACTTAATAATGCCAACGACATATGTGTGGGATCCTGAAAACATTTAAATGGGGATCGATGCCAATAACATCATATTGGAGTTTACAATCTCATTTAGAAACCTTAGAGCATCATCTAACTTTGAATATGGTTATGGACATCTGGAGAAGCTGTGATGCCTGGAGGCATTCATTTACATCTTCACTCTGCACTCATCTACAATTACCATCAATCTTATTTCAAATTGAAACTCCCACTTGGCGTGAAGCATTTTTAGAAGTAATATCACATTAGAACCATAATCCCTCCTTGATCGCAAATGGAAGTGGCTGGGCCTATTTCTTGGCTACTTTGGTCCAAATCTTGATCAGATTAACTACGAGGCATCCAAGTTTATATAAAGACAAGTGATGCAGGAGCATCCAATGGTGTAAGGGCAATCCTGTATCACCGAAAAATATGCTTAGAGATAGTTTCTGTTTAATGTGTTTTTATTTCTGGATACCCATTTGGGTCAAATAAAGGTTCCAACTCTCACAGTTCCACTATTAGTTTTCTGGGTTAGAGTTTTTAAGCACCTTGGGATACGTGTAAATGCAAAAAATTGGTTATTTTGTAATAGAGCCAAAATTATGATGAGTTAGAGGGTGAAATTTGGAGGGATGATTATACCTGTAATTTAAAGCGCTCCAGAAAAAGAATTAGGTCGAAAGACTTTACGGTTAGAAAGTTATTGCAGTTTTAAGTTTCCTGGGGACCTCTTAAGAGCGCTTCAAAGTCAGGTTTGGTGCACTAAACGGCCTCATACGGGGTCGAAAAGTGGGGATGACTGAAGCTTGTCCATATATTTGTAGAGCACTTCGAGAGCTTCACGGAAATGTAAATTGTTTGTCAATCGGAGTCACGGTTCAAAAGTTATGCCTCCTGGAAGTTGTACTACCGTTTTTGGATTCTTCTAATTTTACACCGACTTCTAACATGACTTCTGGAACTTTCTGTTTTGGCGGTGGATGCCAACTGGCGTATTCTAGAATGTATTCCTAACCTTAAATGAATTGGGGAGTTAGAGAGAAGGTACTGTTTGGAGGATTTCTTTCTCCAGAATCATACTATTGTAAGCCCATAGGGCATTTTTTATTGATAATAATATTTCCCTTTTCTTGTGTGTTCATTCTAGTCTTTGGTTGTGTCTCCATCAACAAGCTTCTTCTTTGGTTATTAGATCTTGTGGCGATAGACGGTCTCTTTCAGAGTATGAATGGGATTATTGTGGACAACCATGACACCATTGTTGACTTCAATTTGAAGATTCAAGGGAGTGATATCTATCCAGATTAAGTGAATGCTTTCCTTGTTCAGTGCAGCTATATATCTTGCTTCTCAGGGGATTAAAATCTTCCTCCAAATCAAGATATCCCAAACTATCATGGGTGTTTTAAAATGCGTTTGTTGTAAAAAAATTACAACATTTTCAATGAAAAGGTTTGCAGTTATGTGGCCGACATTTTTAATAGAGAAAAATGTGACAAAGGACTCCCCCACACCTTTGTCAACATGACTTAATCCTTTGAGACAAATTTGGGGAGTAAACTCACACAATACCCATCACTATTTCATGTCCCTTCTGCTCAAACTTGTTAGCAATGCCCATTGGTGGTGAAGAAAACACAAGAAGGAGAAATTGTTAGTGGTGAGGATTTTTTCTTGAGTCCTCCAATGCAAGTGACTCTCCAAATTTTCATGCCTAGTTTAGTCTTTGGTAATCTTATTTAAAATGTCCTCTTTCACGCAACATTTGAATTATAATGTGGACCACAACAACATTTTACACTCTTTCAGTTGTTACCATATGCTACCCTCTCTACTAGACTTACTTCTCTTGGATTTTTTACTTGAAGATCATGATTACCTGTTAATACAACCATCACTATAGCAAGATGTTTCTGGTATATGATGGCGTAAAAGGAAACATTATGCCAAACTAAATTTTTGTTTTCAAATAAATGACATATTAAATCGATCCACTGAGTTCATCTTGCAAATTGAAAACATCTTGAAACATTGAATCAACTCTCAAAACTCATTTTTACCCTTTCTTCCCAACTGTCAATTTAGTACAAATGGGTCTTTTGACTGGCCTTAAAAATTGACAAAAACACCTGACCAGGCTCTGAAATCAGATATACCGAGTCTCTGTTCCACATTCTAATACCCTGTCAAATCTCGTTTCATGAAGAATTCTTAGTCAAAAGATATTAACTATCAAAGTTTCCTTCTCAGAACTGCTTGCAAGCAAATGTGTTAGAAAATAATAAATCGTGTTCGGATTTGGCTTTTAAAATAGCGCAAACTGACACTTGGGGGCACAAAAATTGGGGCATAGGTTCACTACGGAGAGTATAAATCTTTGATTAGGGCTCATGATGAATAACATGACACATTTGATAGGCGATCAAAGTGGACTACTTGAATTTTCAGAATTAGAAACACTGGTAGAAAAGTGATTTTGCAAACTGTATGGACCTAGGAAAGTGTGCAGACGAATTCATCAAGACTTGCAAACTAACATACTTAAAGAATTTTTAGAGCTGAATATAATAGTACAATCCATTTGATCTCACCTACCACAGATTCAAAGTTATGATATCCCAAATAGGGGTACCAATCAATCTACACCGTTTGACACCAGTAAAACTATACAAATTGCATATGGAATTGCGTTTGAAAACTGATCAAACAGATTCGTTATAAGATCAAAGTTGAAACATAACAAGTCTCTGATCTCTAGAATGCAACACAAGGAATTTTCTCATTTTGATCAACTAGGTCAAAGTTATAACTGGTCAAACAGGGCCTTCCAGA
Source organism: Cupressus sempervirens (assembly GCA_028749045.1). Lineage (NCBI taxonomy): Eukaryota > Viridiplantae > Streptophyta > Pinopsida > Cupressales > Cupressaceae > Cupressus > Cupressus sempervirens. The sequence goes on from CM053790.1 coordinate 490,340,283, forward strand.
ATTTTGAACAATTTACATTAGAATTCTGAACAATAAATGATTAATTTTGAGGGATTCAAAACCTAGTCAAAACATATCAAAACGACTTGAAATATGAAACATAAGTTCTGTGATATGGATATTAAACACTCCCAAAGTGGTGAGTCATGAAGCATTACTGAGTGTGAGATATTCAATTGCAACTAGGCCTCTTGTTGCTGTTTGATACTTAGGGAAAAATGTAGATTTGGACATTGCTCAAAAGGAAACTTCACGTAATGAGTTGGAATAGCAATTTATCTTCATGGGACGAGTGGATATATTGAATGCAAGGTGTTAGAAACATTAAATACCTCTTTGGCCTCAAACAGATAGTCGGATACACATGCATTAAAAAATGCTTATAGGGCTTGATTTTTAGAATGGTACTCAAGATTAGAGCTTCAATTTTGAGTCCCAACAACAACCTCTTAAGGTCAACCTCCAATGTTGAAAAATACTGATGCGCTCAAAATAAAGTTGGCCATTCTCAACTTGTAAAGCATCCCAATCAAGTACATTGGCCACACTAGAAATATACCGCGTCAAAATAGAAACATGGAAAACATCATGGATGCATGATAGGCTAGGTGATAAGCTACATGATGAATCCGCTCTAGAATCTCAAAAGGTTTAATGAAACACAATGCTAACGTAGAGCATTTCCCATAACAAATGTGGTTCTTTTGCAGATGAATTCTCAAAAACTCCCTATTACTAACAGAAAAGTGTTGATCCAACTTATGGACATCTACATACTTCTATTGGACCTATTAGTCACATTGGCATGAAGACCGATGAATGGTGATGACTAACACATAACATCACAAAGACTATGAAGAAGACTGAGAGTGTTGTCATTGATTGGTAATCAATTGTAAAAGATAAAAGAGGTTACAATATAGTGCAACAAATAGTAGAATGGTGTACCAGTTAAAATACATATGATGACTTAGTTGAAATCATGACAAGAAAACATGCACAATATACAGTGAGTTGAGGAACAAGCATGTAATTTCACTAAGGTTGTTTATATGACAGTTAAAGTGAGTGACGCGATTAATAATTAGGTTAAAGAGACTAAAGGATGCAAGTACTAAAGCTAGATATAGATTCAAAGGAAGACAAACAAGCCTGCAAGGATAAACACCTAGTCACGGGTAGTCATAGGTGTCATGTGACTAGTACCTATGTTCTTCATTCGAGCCATTGACTATGCTGAATGGACATCTAACATAGTCTCGATTTTGAAACATGCTAAATCTATCAGAGTTTGTAATGATTTGTAGGATCTTAAAAAAGCATGCCCGAAGGATGACTTCACACTACCTAACATTTACATGGTAGTGGATATGACAACAAGGTAAAAAATCTATTCACTAATGGACAATTTCTCTGGTTATAACCAAATTATGATTGTGCTAGAAGATCAAGAAAAGATTGCCTTCACCTATGCATGGAGGACATTCTGCTTGAACATGATGTCATTTGGCTTGAAAAATGTTCAAGCCACATACCAATGAGCTGTCACAACAATTTTCCATGATATGATACACATAACAATGAAAGATTACATCGATGATACTCTAGCTAAGGGCATGCAGAGAAATACTCATCTTAAAGACTTGGGACCTATATTGGACTGCATGGAAAAGTTTAGTCTCAGATTGAATCCTAAGAAGTGTGCATTCGGGGTCACATTAGACAAACTACTAGACTATATTGTCTCTGCAAAAGACATAGAGGTGGACCTTGAAAAGGTCCAAGATATAAGGGAAATGCCTCCACCTCAGAATATCGATTAGATGAGAGGACTACAAGTTAGAATTCATTCTATTGACTGGTTCATCTCACATCTAGCATATAAATCACAACCCTTCACCAAGATTTTGCATAAAGGTATGAAATACAACTGGAATGAAGAATGTGACAAGAGGTTAACACAAACCAAGCAATATCTTTCCAACCTGCCTATACTAATGTTTCCCATCCATGGGAAGCCACTTACTTTGTATATCTTTGCAACTGACTCAACCTTGGGCGTTCCACTAACTCAAGAAGATCACACCAAATTAGGATCAGACTATCTACTACATTAGTTTTACATTAGTCTCGTATGAAATGAATTGCAATATCATTGAGAATGCATGTCTGGTTGTTGTTTTTTCTTCCTAGAAGATTAACATGCTTGCTCACACTACAAAATTGATTAAGAATATTGATGCATTAAAATATCTACTAAGAAAAGCTACTCAGAACTGGTAAAATGGGTCATGATATTGAGTGAGTTAGACATCGAGTATGTGGAAAAGAAAGCCATGAAAGGGAAAACAATTGCTGATCAGTTGGAAGAGGCACTATTGCAAAGTTACCAACCAATAAAAATTGAATTCCTTGATGAGCCCATCATGCTTCTGACTGACCAAACATGGACTATGTTCTTTGATGGATCATTCGCTCAACAAGGACTAGGTTCTAGAATACTATTCATCACACCACAAAAATTCTCTCTACCTAAGGCGTGCAAGATTCTTTACCCTTGTACAAATGACATCACTGAATATGAAGCCTTAATTAATGGAATGAAGATCACCATTTAATGAAGGGTGGATGAACTGAATATATTTGGGGAGTCACAGTTGGTAATCAAGTAGGTTAACAATATTTATGAGACAAAGGATGATAAATTAATGCTCTTCAAAACATATTCTGGCAACACTACACGCCTTTTCTTCTTTCTCCTCCAACAACTTCAACTTATGGTTTAGTCCATCCTTTGTCATAGTGTAGGTATTTTCTTGCCCATCATGTATAACATGCTTGTAAAACTGCCACAACTTACCCAACAACATATATGATATATGTCCATAGTTATGATATCACAAAGCACCTAATCCTGGTATCTTCCAATCTTGAGCTTCACAAGGCACTGCTCATTGACCATGACCTTGTAGTCTTTCTGCACCTAGGCAATATGGTATGTACACGAATGTTTCTACCTCTTGATATTTAACTCCATGACCATATTTTCTGACACCATATTATCAGTGCTTCATCCATCAATGATCACATCACAACACTTATCCTCACATTTCCACCTTGTGAAAAAAAAACTCCTCCTTTGATCAAGTTTATTCTCAACACCCAACAAGACTCTTTGATTAACTAGGACTTCTCTTTCAACATCTTCAGAAAATGATGATTTGGCTTCTTCATCAACATACCCAGTTCTAGCTTGGCTTTTGGTTCTCTGATCTATCCTTTCTTGGCACTAGAAACATTCAATACATCCTCTTCTAGATCCTTTTCCTCTTCCTCTTCCTCTTGAATCTTTGTTGCTCTGTTCATAGAAACGATTGGAATTATTTCCCCTTTCGTTTTGACTGCTACTACTTGCCCCATCCTTTTTCTTTTGATCATCATTTTGGCCTCCTTAAGATCATCCGCCAAATCTTCCACCACAACCTCTTCCACTATTCTTGTTATCAAACTTTTTTCCCAACTTCTCAACTGTTAGGGAAAACTAGTATGCCTGCTCAATACTAGTCATTCAAACTAGACTCAAACATCTTTGATTCTTGGCCTTAACCCATTAAGTTAATGGAAAAATTTCTCCTTATTAGCTTCTGCATGACCAATTCTAATGAGAACTCGGTAGAGCTCTTCTGAATACTCTTGAATAGATCTTCTTGCTTACTTCAACACTTGCATTTTCTTTACAAGATCAAGTTCATAATCCATGGCAATGAACCATCACTTCATTTAAGCTACTATTCAATCCCATCTAGTGATTTTGTCATTTGCTTTTCTATTTCATTCCAATTTGATCTCCTACCACTAGATCTTTACACACCCTTTAGTTTGGCCTTGACAAACTTGACCCTATCTAGATCTTCAATATTTTCATATTTAAAGTATTCCTCCAATTCATTGATCCAATTGATCAATTCCTCTCGGTTAAGATTTCCCAAAAACATGGGAACATCAAACTTAGGTCTTTTTCCAATCTTGGAAATATCCTTAAAAAACCTCTCTTCCTCTGGGTTTAGAACTCCATCTACTATTGCTTGATCATAATTTGTAACCTTTTCTCTTTCATCATCTCCTACAACAAGATTCATTCCTCTGTGCATTTGTTCTTGCAATTCTTGCATTTTCCTTTGGAGGGCTCTAAAACCCTTAGTTATAACCGCTATGACTCTGCTACCATGCTCTCTTCATAGAGGTATCTTCTCACTTCTGCTAAAACCCTAGTGCAAATTGCCTTACAGTTGGCAATCTATCTACACACACAACCCAAACTATAGTCCTGGTGCAACTGCTTCACAGTCACCGATCTATATACACACTGAGGAAAACATGGATCTGATACCATTGATGAAGGTATGCTTTGATACCACTGATGAAGGTATGCTCTAATACCACTTGATGAAGGGTGCTCCCCTTAATATAATAAACAAATAACATAAACAAAGAAATAACAACAATTGGTTAGAACAAAATATGGACTTATTATCACTGCAAATGTAGAATTACAAAATTTTGAAATATAATATGTAAACCCACATAGTCGCCTTCCTTACAATAATTTGCAACATAGATCTATAAACTATCACCCAGAGTTGTCCTAAACAATGTATGAGCATTCCTTAAATAAACATTTTTACACCACCTGAGAAGTTTTTAGACATCAAACCCTAACCCTTGAGATCGACTAATTCTAAAACTACATATAGAGTTGGCCGAATACACCTTTGACACTTATTTTAGAAAATTTGGTGGGCGCAACTTGAGAAAGTCATAACTTTTGAACCGTTTCTCTGATTGGCTATTATAACCACTTTTTAGAATACTTAACTTCTGATCTATAGAGCTTATCTTGCGCAAGCTTCAGTTGACCCCATTTCAAAGCACATACAGGACATCTATGGTCTTCAATGGTGAGCCTAAAGTTTATATACCGACATTGCATACCAAAAAAATGGATGGATGGAGTAATCAAGACCCCCCCATTACGACATACATCAAGTATATACAATAGAGAAATGTGAGAAGGACACTATCCCAAAAGAGGAAAAGGTTCCCCCCACAAGAGAGAAGAAGAAGAGAGACAAGGTAGTCTCCCCCCCTAAATGAAGAGTGCCGATTTGTGATAGCTGCTCTGATGTAGAAGTTGATCCAGGAATGCTGAATAGTGTTCCTCCCCTTTGGAAGAAATAATACCCTAGGTACAAGTGAGATGCTTCAGCTGTGTGTGGAAAGAATCTCGATGATTGATGATGCTTCTGAAACTTGCTCAACTGTCCCTGTCAAGGATGAATGTAGAACCTATCCCAAAGAATGTACTATCTCCTCAAATGATAAAGAGACCTCTTGCAACTGCTGTACATAAGTATCCACAATCAAATCAACCTGTGAAGATCGATCATGTAGAGAATGGACATGAGGATTAGAGTGAGCCCTTGCAACAACTGAAGAAGGATCTTCTCCATCAAAGACAAGATGTATATCATCAATTATGTCCCCCAAATCCACTACATATGACTCCACGAACAAACCTGAAATATCTGCTATGTAGTCATCCTCTGATGCTCGAGCTAGAAGACAAGATGTACCTTGCTATACTGGACCTATCACTGTGGCAATGTATGCATGTGGAATGTGCTGATGACGTGACCTCTCGCTGCAACTGTCAATAGAACCTCACGTATTTGAATCTGTTGAAGCACTATCGCTGGTGTCACTATTAGTTTCTGCAATGTATGAAGTGCGAAGAGGATTAGAGGATAAGCTTGGTGAACTTTCCTCAAAATGTACATCCTTCTCCACAAAGATTTGATGTGTCTCAGGATCTATAAGTCTGTATGCCTTAACACTATCTTCATATCCAGTGAAAGTACAAGGCCGAGGTGGTGGTGCCTTGCATCCCCTGGAAGATATGTTTGCCCATGCTGGACAACCAAAGACTCTGAAGTGTGTCACAACTGGTTTTCTACCACACCATAACTCAAAAGGAGTCTTTCTATCTAAGGCAGGATGATGAGACCTATTAAGTATGTGATTGGCACTACTGATTGGTTCGACTTCAAGTGATGGATCTAGAGACTTGGCTTGTATCATGCAACTTGCCATTGACTTTAGAGTTCATATCCTAAATGCTGCAACATATGTCTTGTGCGAACTAAATGCTGGTAGATTCTAAAGATCAACACCCTCAAGTTTGCAAAAGTCTTTAAGTCTTTTGTTCACATGTCTGCTTTCATTGTCCATCCTTAGAACTTTGGTGGCTTTCCTGGATTTTTGTTCAACATGAGTCTTGAAGGCTAGAAACTTATCCAACATTTCATTCTTGTGATGAAGAAAGTATACCGTAAAAAGTCATCAATGAAAGTAAGTATATAGTGACCCTGGCTGATTGAAGTCACTACAAAAGGATCTGCTAGTACTATGTGAATCAACTGAAGAACAACTGGTGCTCTTGAAGACTTCCCTTTGTTAAACTTCTCCTCTAGATGCATATGCATTGAACATGTTGAACATTCACCTATGGAAAAGTTGATTACAGGTAGACCTTTGACCATTTTATTTGAGCAAAGTTGCTGAAGATAGCAAAAAGCTAGATGACCATACCGCTCGTGCCATAATTGGATTTGTGAATTGGATTGAGTCAATAAGGCTTGAGAAGGAGACTTGGGTACAAAGTGGGAGAAAGAATACAACCTTTTGTCATGATTAACTTTCCCCACTGCAACCACTGAGTCATCTTTTAGACTGTGCACCTTTACTGAGTCAAGAAGGAACTCAACTTTATGACCATCTCTAAGGTGAGTGATTTGGTAAATTGAGAGGAGATTAGAACTTAGGTTTGGACCATAGAGAACATCTTTGAACTCTCCATTTTCCATCACCACATTTCCTTTCCCTTCAACTTCCATTTTTGTATCATCTCCAACAAAGATGTGTGGTACCTTAGACTGCTTCAATGAAGAAAAATCTCCTTTTGAAGAACCCATATGAAATGAGGCACTTGAGTCAAGAATCCATTCCTTTGAAGAACTTGAATTTGCCATGAGTGCTTGCCCTTTTCCCTTTGAATCTGAAGTAGACCCTTTCTCCTTATAAGCATTAGGTAGTGGAACATTATGTTTCTTCATGCTAGTCGTCAACTCATCGATCTTTTTATGATAACACTCATGTTCTTCATGACCCAATTTCTTGCAATAAGCACACTTTTTCTTGTCCTTATTTTTGTCTCCCTTCTTGTTTGAATTCGAGGAAGACTTGCCTAGTTGATTTGATTGTGGTGTTGTCTTTTCTGCATCCTCTTGTGTATTATTATTCCACTTCTTCTTCTTGCCCTTTCCTTTATTTGAAGATTGACTAGCTGAATTTTGAGAACCCTCATTATTTTCTACCAATGCCTTAGACTTTGGCAAATTGAGAATCCCCATTGATTTCAACTTCTTTTCATCTTTATCCAATAGTTCAACATAATGATCAAAAAAGACTTTCTGATAGGTAGACCCTAATGTAGTCTTTGAGGTGTTATAAGTACAAAACAGATGTGGAGTACTCAAATGGTAGCTTATTATGAATAAGATAGTTTAACCTATCATCTTTAATAGGACTTCCACAATCATCAAGCTTCATTCTTAATTCGTTCACCTTTATGATAAAATCCTATATGGAATCAAATGCCTTAGGATCTAAGGAGACAAGCTCATCTTCAATTTTGAAAACATCTTCCTTAGACACTTTACCATATAGGTTTTGGAGGGTATCTCAAGCTTGCTTGGATGTATGAGACTTCTGAATCTGATATATGATCTTGTCTTCAACCCCCAAACAAATATCGCCAAGGGTTTTCCTATCCATTGTTTGCCAATTAGTGATTTCACTAACAGATACTTGATCACCTATTGATTTAGGAAGGGTACCATCTACATATTGAGAAACTTCTTTATGCATTAAATGACACCACACCTTAATGGACTATTTAGCATAGTTATGTGGAGTTAATTTTGGAAACTTAAAATTTCTCATGATGCAGAAAATGAAAAAAGGAAAAGAGGAACACAACACCAAGAACACTCCCCCTTTTCACTCAATCAAGAAACCCCCTCAAAAAGATGCTTTTGGCACTTTATATGTAGTGCATTTATAATGGCCACTTGCCAATTTTGGCCTTAGTGGAATTTTGATTTTGCCTTTTTACAACCTCCTTACGGAGTTCAAAACTAGAACATTACAATGTATCTCAGATATACAACAATTCTAAAGATAAATCAAAGCATTACAATGCAGAAAATGACCTAATTTTGAAAGTGACACTTTTGTCCACACAACCCTATAATCTGACTATAGATATGGAAAGTAGATGAAATATAACACACTGTCAAAAAAATGAAACCTATTTCCGTGTCCAGATGAGCCTGTAAAGAGTAATTGAAGTTGCAAAAGGTAAGATTGGATAGGTATAGTCGCCAAAAGACACAATTTCTGACAAATCCGTGCACCAAAACCAGAAAAGAGCTGCACCACTAAAAAGTTTAGGAAATTCTACCCAAAATTAAAAAAATTGCACGTAATTTGGAGTTTGGATGACTGAGATATGGCCTCCCAAAGTTAGACTGCAAAATAAAAATTCAATCTAGAGAGGGGTTGAATCAGCAAAAGATGAGGTTAAATTTGATGGTCATACGCGCATTGTGGTAGTTCAAATTTGCCTCTAGATGACGGTCATACAACCATCAAATTTAGTCTCATGAACTTGATGATGTCAGCAAAGACGAGTCCCCCTATTGATGTGGTGGTGATGTTAGCATGTACGACCTTGTACAGACGACATGTTTGATGATGTGGTGGCTAACTGTATTGTACATATTTGCTTATGTGTCCACTGATGTGGCGGTACGATTATCCTTGTTGGCGACTGATTCAACAAATGAGTTGGCAGTCATAGCTGAGTTGGCAACCTATCTAGTTGTCGCTATTTGATTTGGCAGGTATGGCCATGTGGTCTAGTGTGGCAACGTCTGAAGTTGCTGCGTGTACTGATCGGAGCAGACACAATGGCGACAAAATCTTTTCTGGGTGTCAGAACACTGTTGCTAGAACAAGTGAAGATGAAGCTAGATTGTTTGCGGATCGTCGGGAATGTCATTTATTGCTGCCAGAATATCGAAGTCGGTTGGAGTTTAAAAGCATGTCACCGAGAATTGGGATTTAAAATCCCACATTGGTCACGCCATAGACTTGCAATGCGTTTAAATAGAACAACACTTGTGAGATTAAATAACAAGCAAAGTTTGTTGGGTTATACAATGTGGTCGTTGGTTGGGAGGGTTCGCCAGATATTGACCGGTGCATGGTGATGCCAGATTTAACTGCCAAAATTTGTGGATGAAGCTTGTCGATATTTAATCTGCTCGATAAATAAATAACAAATATTTTGAATTCATAGGGAATATTCTCTATGGGAGTCGGGGTGTCACTGCCCAGTTCCTGCAAAAATAATTTCTCTACAGGGGCCTGTAGGGCTGAATTTTTTTGAAAAAATACTGAAATTCGAATAATAATCGCAGAGACTAAAAATTCAAATCTGAAAACTAAAATTCGTAGATCAAATAAATGACCATACCTATGATGCAAATCGGGCCTTCGGGTGCCGGTTTGCAATTTTTTTCCCTCAAAATTGACTTTGGCCCAACATAGGTGAATTTATAGCCGATTTCCACCGAATCAATGTTTTAGACGGAATGACGAGGTCCGTTTTGGCTCTAAATGCTCCCAATTTCTATGGATTCTCTAGATCGGGGTTGACTTGCTGAAGCAACAATGGTCTCGAATGGCTATGTGAAGAGAATCACTCTCAACTCTGATACCATGTAAGAATTTGCCTTAGGACAAAATCCACCCAAGACCAAGGAACTCAAACACAAGCACAACAATAGACCAAAGAGAGTATGATCAGAATGAGAATATAATATTCATTCAATATTGATACAAAGTACACTAGGAGTGCCTATATATAAATGTGTCTAGAATGCTTCTAGAATGCATAGAAGTTAGCAACATGATAAGTCATACAACTAGGCACATGTCCACCAGATATGGGTTATCGTCCATTAAGTACATGAGTAAGTACAATGATGAGAGGACAAGCCTACAAAGGTGTAGCACACAAAATTATGTTGTAGACAACATGTGCTAAAATGGGAGTGCGAATAACTGTGTTGTCTACATGAGAACTCAGTTAATGATGCAAACTCTAGTGTTGTAGACACCATGTGCTCAATTAGAGTTGCTTACTCTAGTGTTGTCAACATGACAACTCATAAGAGTGCACAAACTCCTAAGTGTCTCACTAAATAAATAATAAAATAATGCAATATAATAAAATAATGCATTAACCTAAGTAAACCTAAGTAAAGTGTAATAAGTAAGTATTTATTTGCACCAAAAAATTTCAATCAGCTTCTTAATAGTCCAAACTCCCAACTTTATATGATTAGTTGCAAAATTCATAATAGTAAAGAACAAAGTGAACTTTTCATTACGAATCTCATGATTGTTGAAAAATATTTTTAGTTGTAGTTTTGTTTATGTAAAGATTTGTATTCTAAAATTGATGTAATCATTTAGGCTTTATGTGTATTATAAGTATGTGATCAATTCCAAAGGCCTCAATTGTAGCTCTTTGTTAGGTTTTCTAGCAAAGTTTTTATCAATTTGTGGTGCTAGTAGGGTTTCATGTGTTTGGTTTACTTAAAGTAAAAGTCTAGTGTTTGGAGATAGTTTTCAACCTTTCATTTCAGTTTTATTTACTCAAACCCCTAAGAATTAATTATTCATTCACTAATTGAAATAAAAAATGAGGTTAATGAAGTTGTCCACAACAAAATTTTGGGATTAGTTTGTACAGTTTCTATGAATAGCATCAAACTTGAGTCACCAAGATTGTTTGGTTGTTCTTTTGTTGATCAAGATTTCAATGTTCTTCAAAGGATCTAGATATTTCATAGTATGAGCTACCAAATATGTAAGAAAGTAATGCTCTGTGATCTCCGTTCTCTTGCTTTGCATTGCCTTGGAGTGGAAGAGGAGTAAGTGTTATCTATACCTCGATGAAACAAGTAAGAAAGTGTATATCTACAATAACATAGTGTTTGTGTTTACATCATCTCTAACAATTGTAATTAAAAAAAGGTGTGACCAACTATATTTTCTTGTATATTAATTTACTAAGCTTCATCAAACACTGCCTGTTTGAATCATATAAAATTAAGAGTTTACAAGAAAATTAATGTTTTACTAAGCTTGATGCAATCTCTATCAAAGATCTATACCAGCCAGATAACCACTATAATAAAAGGCAAGGGAATTTGTTAGTTTCTGGAAATAACTAAAATGAAGTTTTCTTTTGGCTTACTTGAAACATCAGTACATGAATATCCAAGAAGGAATTTATTCTAGAAAATGAACATTTGATTTTATTATTTCTATAAGTAATACATAATGCTATGAATAGAAGTAGCGCTTCCTCCATTGCCCCTCTCCCCCATCCATAGTTATAGGGTACTGGTGCTCTGCCAAACTCATTTGGTATAAGATCCTTCTCTTTAACAAATTTACAATACATTGGCAGTCAGCCTGATTTCGTAAAGATCTTGACATAACAAGAACAATAACATTTTACCTTCCATATTAAAGATTCTAAATTGGTAAAAGTTGTAAAAAAAAAAAACCCAACTAACAATATCGATCCAAAGAGAATACCCATTTTAATACCAAAAGATGGGGTCAAAATGTAGGTGGGTTGTTCTCGCTACTAGAATTCAATCATTTTCCCTAAATCTATACTTCATGTTAAGTAATTTCAAATTTATTGTAAATATAACCTCCAAAACATTTAGTGATTTATTTAATTAGATCAAACCCTCTAGAAAAAAAAAAACCACTTAAATACATATTTGAAACACAAGTGGCACTTCTATTTGTTACTTATACTAACACATCTTATGGTGGATTCTAAATCATTTTATGAATAAAACTAACTTCATTAATCCAAAACCAATAACATCTCAATATCATTACAATAAAGGTACAACTATATGATTTTAAAACTTGTAACTAAACCCAAATACCTCATCTTCAATAGTCTAGTGACTTAGATTTATTCTCATCAAAATATCAATGCTTTGAATATTGTACTTCTATACTAGCACACCCAAAAGAAGATATCTCCACATACAACTCACACAAATACTTTGTGAGTTACATAGTTAATTTTATATTGGCATATTATTCCTTCAAAGGGTTTCATCAATGATTGATCTTAAATCATATTCCTAACAATAATTTGGAGCTCTTAAAACATAGAATATGATTTCTAGCTACAATTCATCTATTTCCCTTAGCACATGGTTATGCTAATTCAACTTCATTATCTCTAGCCATACTAATTTATTTCTTCAAAGAAAAAACTTTAGACTTTCAATTGATCTTCAAGTTCAACGTTGTTCTACATTTGGAATGCATGCATCTAATGTAGCAATGTACTCAGCCAATACTTATAACTGACACTTAAAATTGGTACTAGTTATAATGAATCCAATCTAGGAGTATCATCAAACCATTAATATACATTTGAAATTATAAAATTCTAAATGATCACATACTAGTAATCTCCTATGCATTCAATACTAGTAATTTGGAAGAAGCTTTGTAACATACCATTCCTATGACATCCATTTTAAGCTTCACAAATTTGCTGCATATGATATTTTTTGAGCTTCATTCAAACAATGTACATTTTCTCTTCATTATATGTTTGTTTTATCAATGATTTCCTCCAATTTGATTATAGTGCATCTCAACTAGTTGCTCCAATGATGTAATCACCTATCTATCTCTAGATTGTGCAAGCACTTGTTATTTTACAGAATCTAGATAGATACTGACAGTTCCAAAGCCATAAATTTGAAGACCATCATATGTGCATCCAACTTTAGGGAAAAATTGGATGTCATGTTCTTATGCATATGTTTCAACCACTTCCTTCAAAGTCAATTGAGGTGCACCCATGAAATTATTGAGGTGAATCCCACTGCCCACAGAAGCTGACACTTTCTTTTGAGCATATGCTGTTGCTGCTTGATGATGTTGAAGTGCCTCAAATTGGTGCTGCTCCATCACCCTAAGATAGCTTAGATTCTCTCTAGCCCTAGGTTTTTCCGTACTCATACCCTTTATAGCTTGATTCATCATTTCAAGGGCTACATTTACCTAACTTCTTATCCTCTCATTAGCAAGAAGCTTGGGGCGCAATAGTCCTTTCCACCCTAAAAACCACTATGTTACTTCATTTAAATCATGATTTGAAGAAAGCCAATGATAAAAAACCTGCTGCCACTTTCAAAAAATGTTGCCTCCAGCATTGCAACCATATGATAAATGGGAATAGAAGATGCCCAAGCCATAATCCAGTTAATTTGGTCTAGTTTCTGATTAGGTGGGTTGATTACAAATTCCTATAGAACAATCATCAGATTAGGTACAAGAAAATGAACAATCAGCTATTCCCAGCTAGCAGGATCAAATACAATTTTCCATGGTGATAAAATTGCATTTGCAGATGCATCACTTGCATGCCAAGAATGAAGGAAATTCCAAAACTTATAAAAAATGGTTGGATATAAAGGGGCCATATGCTGGCCCAACAAGGGAAGCCAAGGATGTAACCATGCATGTATTGACACAGTCTCCCTGCAAGGATCCCAATTATCTGTTGTTGCTGTTAATTTGGGCATCACTATATGATCCATAATGGTATGAAGTATTGAAGTTGGTAGTAGATTCTCCCATGTCTCTAGAAAATGTAGCATAGTTTCAGGGTCCCTTTTCTCCCAAAAATTTGTAGCAGCTATTCTTACTACTGGGAGAATAACTTCAGTGAAGAGTTGAGTGTAAGGAGTTGAAGAAGAAAGTTTTGCTTCTATGTAAATTCCGTAATCATGAGGCTTATTCCCTTGCAAAAGCCTCTTCCATAATGACATTACCTCTAAACCATGCAAAAGATGTTGAAGTGGCTCCCAATCTTAAAACACTCTTATAAGCAATGACAAAGAACATGCAGATGCAATACATGATAAATTGCACAACTTCTAGTCCTCTTGATATTTGGACTGTAAATTCTCAAAGACACTTGCAAGTGATCCCAATGTCATAGTACCTACCACAACACTTTCCTGGATTCTATCCAGTGCTCCCATAATATACTCTATATTGTCTAGTTGTATTTTTGCCGTGCAATCTCTTTTTGAAGCCGCTCCTTCTCCTTCTTGTATATTGCCACAGACTCTCTCGTGCCTTAAATTCTGATTAAACTTTTGAATATCTGCCTCTACCATATCTAAAATCAACTTCACATTGTGTTGTAACTATGGCATAGGTGTTTGATCTTCGATAGCTAATAGTTCTTCAGGTGCATTTTCTTGTAACACATTAATTTTGTTGAACAATTGCAAACTCTAAGAAAGTGCATTGTTGTTTTCTATTAGCATTGACGGGCTTCCCCTGTACAAAATCAAAATGAGGTGGCACAAATGAAACGCAAATTATGACATTTCCTTCATAGCACCCGTATCTTCTCTTTATGTCCCTAAGCTAGACAATAATGTCTATTGGTTCTCATCAACAACAAAGATAATTAGTTCTTGGCCACTATCAAAACTTATCAGTGAGAGAAAGATAGTCCAAATAAGTAATCAATATGAAATGGTAGTTGTTTTGATGCGGTAGATGGAGATATAAATGGAGCATATTTATAGGGGTGAGATGGGTCTATAATTGGGTGAGAAATGTGATGAATAGGGATGAAATACAAATCTGAGATATACATTAAGTATAATATGTCTATTTTTTTTTGCAAATATACACATTAAGTACACCATTTTTTCCTTTCAAAACCATATGTGCAGATATAAACATTAAGAACACCATGTCCAATTTTTTTTCAAGGGTTTCTCTCTAATGTCAATGTGTTTGTTGAAATGATTATCAATGATATATCTAGAAAGTACAACTGATTCAATAAGGGTATAAGAATAAGTTATTCTCGTGAAGAAGGATCATGTCAGATAATACAAGGGAATTTGATCAAAATAGGGAGACAATCACTAAATTGTTGTCTAACTTCGAAAGAGAAGGCGACGACAAATGTTATTGTCCTTGCAAGAGTTGTAGCAACTTAAAGACAAGAAGAATCAAAATCAAAACAACTGAGAGACATTGTAGGGAGAATGGTCACATTGAACGGGGGTTTGATTATCATCCATCGATAAGTTGTTTGTTATGTTATTTTCACAATTAATATACATATGAACCATGAAACATGAGTTTGATTATCACATTGAATGGGGATTTTATTATCATCATTTTTATATAGGTTGATCTCCCTAAGGTAGTATATGATATAGACCACCACATCTCAGAGGAACATGGAGGCTTGAATATGGAGGAACATGGAGGTGTTAGTATTGAAGGAGAAGATGATGATCCTATGAAAGATGACAATCATGCACCAAAAAACATGTTTGAAGATGATGGAACAAATGCATTGATCCACGACACATTTGGTACTGCTGCTGCTGCTGCTACTGATGATGATTATGATGAGGATGATGTTGAGGCCGTCCATGATATACCTCTACTTGAGAAGGAAAATGTAACCCTTTATGAAGGATCCCAATCAACTCTTCTCTTTTTTGTATCGTTGCTGGTGAATTTGAAGGTTATGAATGGTTTATCCAACATAAAAATGTCACATATGCTAAGGCTTTTCATATGCATCATTTTAGTCTATAAAAGGTGAAACATGTACCATAAAGATTATTTATACTAATGACTTATATTTTTTTTGTTGTAGATTGATAGGTGACTTTTTGTTACCACCATCAAATGTTCTCCCTCACTCATATCAAGAATTATGTACCACTATGAATCATATTGGAATGGAGTATCGGGCAATAGATTCTTTTCTTGAAGATCATGTTATTTATCATAAAGAACACAAAAATACAACAGAATACTCTAAATGCCATACGAGTAGATATCAAGATGATCAAGTGACAAAAAAAGTGCCTTGCAAGGTTCTTCATTATATCCCCATTAATCCATGTCTTAAACAATTATTCATATGTTTATTCGAATCTTTATGTATGGTTCAACATTTACAAACATAGAGGAAAAGTGGCAATACTTTAAAGAAGAACCTTGAAATCTCAGGCTTTCTCTGACAAATCATGGCGTCAATCCATTTAGAGAGATGAGATTTTTTTACTTGGTTTGGCCTATTTGTGTTATCAACAATAACCTTCCTCAATGGATGTCAATAAAGAGGGAGCACATCATGTTGGCAATGATTGTTCTAGGTATTTTATTATTTTATTTTTATCTACATATAAGTCTTGGAGTGAAATGACCATAATAATTATATAATGTTGTTCATTAAACTAGATAAGTACCAAGTGAAATATATAAATGTATATATTATGCCTCTTATCAATGAATTTCTAGTGTTGAGGGAAAGGTTTCCCTATGTATGATATCTCTCAATCAATTGGACTAAAACATTTTTAGTTCCATGCAATACTTGTGTGGATAACTCATGATGCCCCAAGGTTGACACATTTCTTTGGTATATTATGATGAAATCTAGTTGTACACAATAATACTAATTCAAAAAATTAACATATTTAATCCAATTGTATCGTTATCTTGTAGATCTTCAAATAAAGGGAAAATTTGCATGTCCAATGTGTGGTCCAAATATGAAATCTCGTCATTCCAGAAGTTTAAGAAAACATGTGTTTGATGAGTATAGGCACTTCCTCTATAGAAATCATAAGTATCGAAGTGCCAAAAAACACCTTTTCAATGGGAAAGAAGAAACTACATCAAAGCCACGAAGAATGACATCTCACTTATGGTAGTTGAAATATAATAGAATTCAAGTTAGTATCACTCCACCTAATGGTTTATGTTTGGAAATTATATATTTGATTGTGTTTTGTTGGCTAATTATGTAGTTGATGATCATGAAGGTTGTCAAGGCATCACTGACCACCTTCCAAAGAGACTAAAGTGTTATCCCAGAGAATTTAGTAGGCTACCCTACTATGAGTAGCTACAAATTGAACTTTTTTTTGACACTACACATATTGGAAAGAATGTAATAAATACATTGTGCAAAATATTGGATGGAAGGCATGACAAAGAAAAAATTGTCAAAATTTGTAGTGACATTCATGATTTCAATAATGCAATAAAAAATATCTTTGAATCAAATAGAAATGGAGACTGGATTAATGCAAGTTCCCTTCCTTGGTTATTAACGAAGAAAAGTAATGCCATAAAAGAAGTGATACAAAAACTTTTATTTCTTATAGGATTTACTCGAATATAAGCAATCTCATATTAAAGAAAAGTGAATTTGGGCCAGGGCTGAAAATGCATGATTGACATACCTTCATCAAGATAAGTCACATGCTTTTGTATTTACAATATATTTGTGAAACTGCATTCAATTTTCATTACATTATATTAGAAAAGAGTAAAATGACTAGTTGACAATTATTGCAATATGTGCTACCCCTATCGCTCCTAGACAACTTTGACAATAATATCAAACAAGTGATACATGATCTTGGAAAATACATGAGTTAAGAAATGATATTTGTTCAATATATTAAACATATAATAGTTTATAAATATATGTAATATATTGTAAACTCATGTATTTATATGATTTTGTGTCTTAAATCCCTTTTAGGTGGTTGTCATCTAAACAAATTCATAAATAAGATATAAAATATTGGAAGAAAATAATTTTTTGACTAATGTGTGAAATGAAAAAGTGTTTACCTTTAACGTTTTTCAATGCACAAGAACACTACCTCATACACCAAGTTGTGGAGATTGAAGAGTGTAGACCTGTACAACCTAAATCAATGTGGATGGGTGGAAGACACTTGAAATTCTTGAGGGGTTTGGTTCAATAAAGAGCAAGTCCTGAGGGTTCTATGGTTGAGGGATATATGGTATACTGGATGATGGTGTACGTTACTCAATATCTTCCTAATCTTGCAGCAAAGACCCATATAGATTTCATTTGGGATCTCGACTCCATTAAAAAATTTGAAGGGGAGTACTTGGTGGGGAACAATAGATTTATGAAAGTGAAAGGTTATAAATGATGAGATGTTTTTGTAGTTAATTCTTAATCTTCAGAATAATATTTTTGTTAGTCATATATTTTCTTTTGTACATTTTCTAAAGACTGGGATGCTATACATTTATTTACTACAAACAATCAAGATTGGATGATGGTATTGATTGAATGATGTCAACATTCTAGTCATAGATTCAAAGAGGAATACATGTCTTCATTGGTCATACAAGCTCATTGTAATGGAGATCCCAATGTTACACAAAGGAAATAGATTTAGTATATGGTTTAAGATACAATGGTTATAAATTTTGCATCAAAAAGTTTGATGACACAAAGAGAACTTATGATAATGGGATAAGTGTAATCTTCTAAGTGACCAATATTTCATCTAGTTACATCCTTGAGAATCTCAAAATTGATACTATGACATTTTGGTTGATATACTTGACTATGACTTTAATTACTTCAAATTAGTTCTCTTTGTCATCAAATGGTATAGACTATGACTCAACCAAAATGATGCTGATAGAACTTTTATTGAGCATGAGAATGAATTTCCAATGATTAATAAAAGGTTGTTTGTGCCAGTTGGGGATGAGCCCTATGTTCTTCCAAGCCAATTTGAGTAGGTATTTTACTCAGAGGTTCCACATAAACTGGATTGGTCATTTATTATTAGACACGATTTAAGAGGAAGACCGATAAATTATAATGCAATGGAAGAAGAAGATACCGAGGAAGACGAAGAAGTGGATCACAATTGAGAGTTAGTCCATGATGCTCCTGATGCTGCTACTAATTATCACAATGATGGTGCTTCTAATGATGATGATGATGACCACGATAGTGGTGGTGACGATGTCGACGACAACGATGATCTTGATGATGAGATGGATGAGGAATAATATCAATGCTGGGAAGGGGGGGGGGGGGGGGGGGTTTGATTAGCTAACATTGAAGGGGGGTTTGATTATCAATGACAATAATGAAATATACAATTATGTGATCAATGCCTATGCTATTCAATAATGATTTCTTGATAGATCAATGATTAATTTGATTAACTTGTCATGTACCTTTTAATGTTTATAATTCATATGTGATGCTAATATTCAATGTAATTTTGAGTATATGTATCATGAATTTTTTAGCTAACATAAGAAAATTGATTTACATATGTAGAAACCCAAAGCCCTTTCAGGAGTATCCCACACAATCTCATGGATCATCGGGTATAAGTTAGTACACCCCATAGAGATTAATGTATTTTACCATTTGTAAAATATCTCTCATTACCGCCCATCTCTCTTATTTTATAGAGTGCAAGTACAAATGAATATGTATTTGTTTGATTTTTCTTCCTTAAGTGAGAAAAATGTAGGAATGGAAGAAGAAAGTGAGACATTTAGTATGTCTAAATCAAGGAGATTGACTCGAGGTTAAAATATCATAAATAAATTTAATAGACATATGAATTTTTTCCATGCTCAAGGGGGGTCATGTTCTTATGATGACGAGAGTGAAGGAGACTCCGATGTGTCCTTTAGGTACAAATATTTACAAAAACAATGGGTCCTTGATGAATTACCCCCAATAAACACTATTTTTTTTTGTGTTGGAGAGAGGATATATCGGATAACACCATCCTCATTACATGGTTTGGACCTACTTTCCATGGATGACATAAAGGTATCTTACAATAGGATTGTTGAATTGATGGAGTATGTTAGACCTTGCTATGATTACAGTAGTTAGATGTATATTGTTACATATGAAAAATAATGTGTAGGTATGCATTCACAAAAAATTATAAACAAAAAAAATTTAGTTAAAAAAGTAAAATAGTAGCTATATACATTGATGGATGGCCAAAAACATCAGGGAATATTGCAAGTTTTATAAATACTACGTGACTTGCATCAACTAGGATGTGACCCAATTGCATATTTGAGGCATGCGAGGGAAATCACATATTTGTATGTGTGGTAAAATCAATATGTGGAGGCAAAGAGCTTCTTATTGATTACAGTTTGAATTGCATAGATACAAACAAAGCCATTATTATTGGCAAGGTGGTACGTACTATGCACATTTAAAATAAAATCCATTCAATGAATCCAAATCACCATTAATTTTAATTTTTGTTGTTGTTGCTAACTTAGAATAATAACACGCGTTTTAACATGTCTCAATGATTTTTTTTTAAATACAACGCTGTAGTATGGATCAACAACCACACGATAAACACATTGATGATGATTCTCATGGGACTTCTTCTTTCCAACAAGTAAAACTCATTCCTGTTGTACAAATTAGATACAAGGAATATGTTAATGTGAATTTTTTAGTATATTTTATTCTTCACTACTATTTTGGATTGATTCTAAATATAGCGCTAGTAATATTGTTCTCACAAATGAGTGTTGATCAAGAAATGGGAAAGGAATAAGTAGTCCACGCGAAATTGCATGATGAGAAAGATCGATTCATTAACAATTTTGTGTCAGTTGCTAATCCTATGACTGCACTGCAAAAGGTCCTTCATGCACTATCAAGAGTGTTAACACAATTCACATCAATTCGACCTCAGACTCCTCAAATACAAAAAATAGAGGATGTGTTGATGCACCTAGTTTAGACTTATAAAATAAGTATTAATGTAGTTTTTAATTATAACAAAAATAACAATGTTTATATTATAGTCTTTTATTTATGTCATTAAATAAAATTCATATATATTTTATTTTTATAGAGGATGTTGAATAGGTTAAAGGGCCATGCCCTAGAGGATGATACTTCAGGTGGTTCAAGTACATCACATGTTCTATCCTACAGTTGTGTTTTTCTCGAACAATATTTTTTTAATAGCTCTAACAATCTTGTTTTTTTGTGCTCTTACAATCTTACTTTTCAGCTCCTAGCATTGATCCTATGTTCAATATGTCGCCTACTATAAGGAACTGAACCAAAGAGGTAATGCCAAATGTAATGTCGGAAACACATAGCATGGCCATAGATGCAATGACAACACCTATTGGTAAGTAGATTCCTCTTTTTCTCTCTCATTTTTCATGTGTTTATTATACTTGAACTATTATTTCTTAGGGGGCATTTTGTAATATTGGATTAATTTTATGCAAGAGATGATGAGGAAATTCCTAGATGTACCCATGTTAGATGTACGGGAATACTAAATAATTGTGATCAATTGCTCATAAGTAATGAAGATGGACTTCCCTTGAGAGTAGCCCAACTTCCAAGGACTTTAAAGATTGATCCTTTCTTTTACTATACAATCTTATAATCAAATGCACTAACCTTTTGTGCCATCCCTTGCAATAACTACTAATCCCATTATTATTTTATAGGGAATAATCTATTTTATGAAAAAATTAATGATGAATGTGCATATTTGGGCCAACCAAACACAAGGTATCATATTTTGATTTCATTGCTAGATCAGGTTTCCTTTGATCAATTTCTTCAAGTAAATGAAAATGTAGCTTCAATTCATTTATGAATCTAATAGCTTTTTTTACTTTTTTTAAAAGGTGGAATTTACAAACTAAAGAGTTAAAGGATAAACTCATTGATGCCATGACAACACTATTTGGACCCAATGTCTTTCAAAGACTTAGGCTCCTTGAGAAAGCGGGACAAGCTTTGAAGTGTATTAGGTACAACTACATGACCCAAATGCAAAACAACCCTTATTATGAGCAGACCCTCTATATTCCTATTATTGACTGAGAGAATCTTTAAAAGGATGCCATTGAGAAAAGAACAAGGCATGGTGGAGAAATAGAACCACTTGAGGAAAGAAGGTATGTCATAATATTAAGAATGAAATTATGTACTAATTAATCTTAATAGTTATGTGTTCTAATATATCTCAAACTTCACATAGGTTTCTTGACACATCAAAGGCAACCGAAGTAAGAAAATAGAAGCATGGTCAACACAAGCTCGACTCGGGTGGATATTCAAAGCTTGTTGTACGAATTGTAAGTGTAAGTAAATGAAAAATTATATTCAATTTTTTATAAATTATAAACAATTTGGTCTTGCTGAAATTGATTACAAAAGAAATTCATGATACTAAGCAAAAATTAGGTGTTGGGGTTTTAAAAAAACAACTTTTGAAGAGGACAAGAAATTAGTCTACAGACAAGACCATACAACCATGGCTAAATGACTCTGAGAAATGAATGCACAGGGTCTTTTGTTGGATTTATCAATGGGTAAATAAGTCAATTCATTTTTATTTAAAATTGAATACTTTAGAAATTACTAATTATTTACATTTGATTGTAGCCTGCCAATCGTGATACACCATCCGAGTACCATGGATGCGTTGATTCAAATGTGCATTGTAGTACAAGTAAACATTTTAAATTGAATTTGGTGTAGTAATGAAAATTCAACTATAATATGTGTTGGGATTAAGAAAACATCTTGTATTGCAGTTGTAGGGGATGTAGAGGTTGTTTTTGATGAGTGTGTTGAGGTTCAAGCTGTCAGGCAAGATGATGTAGTTGGACAAGGTAAAGAGTGCTACAATGCTCTTTAAAGTCTCAAAATTTTCAAATTTAGCCATTTTATTTGTTATTGCAGAGGACCCATCTTTGCAAAGGACAACGAGATCACGTCCACGGGTGAGAAGAAATGTCAATGACGACATGGATATGCCTCTACAACAATATAGGGAAGGACAAAAAAAGAAAAAGACAAAACAAATGATTCTCATTCATGTAACTTATTTGATAATGATTGATGTTTATATCTAGACATTTTAATTATGTTCTATTGAATGTTCATGTTAATGCTCTACTGAATCTTATGTTTTAATGTTAATGTGAATGTTCTAATGAAACTCATGTGTTAATGATTGTTATCATATGATAATTTATGAATGTTACATTTTATTAATAGAATGAATGAATTTTAGATGTTAATAGGGAATTTAGATGTTGGGGGGAAGGGGTGGGAATGAGCTTCCACCTTCATGTGGTTGGCCTTGATTAGTAGAGAATATTAAACTATTCTCGAAACCAAGTGATGCTCAACATTAACGTATGATTGCATGATAACCAATTGTGCGAATCTCTTGGTTTTAGGCAATCCAGAAGGAGACCATAGTTCAATATGCAATCTCAATTCATATGCATACATCAAGTAGAGCTGAAAAATGCAACATATTTTCATTTTTGTTAGAGGTTTTTAATTATGTATTTTAAGTTATAGAACATCACGAATATTGTAGCTTTGACTCTTATAGGAAAGGGTAATGTCCTCAAGATGCAAGAAAATCAAGACATTTTATGTGTTAGCTTGCTGAGGACATTCTCTCATCCATAGAAGCTAGAGTTCTAACATTCATGATGGTCTATAATTTTAAAAACTTAATAGACCTAGCAAATAAATGTAAATATGGTGTGTTTTTTCAGCTCCAACTATTGTCCATGTATATAGAATGCAACTACACGTGCATTCTCGATTCAAAGTGGAAAAATCTTATTTTGGATGCGATAGAAAAATGACATGCACCAGAAGATGGAAAAATGATGTCTTTTTTGCAGGTTTGGAACCTTTTTAAATTATATTTTGTCACATGTATCCACATGAATATGAATATTTTGCCACACATATCATTTAAGAACAATTTTTTCTTCATATTTCAAGTTGAAATAGGTTTATTTTTTCCATTGATAATCTTGCAGTCCCTAGATAGTTGAGATAGCTCACTTTACCAAAGGACATGTGTTACAAGGTACATGTTCTAGAGTATATTTTTTTTCATGGATTATGTAGGAATTATTAGAGGTGTATGCCCTAGAAGAACCAAATTATTAATGTTGTATTATTTGGTTTTTTTTCATGTATAATTCCATCATTTGATGCGACATGGAAAAGAAAAACAATATCTAGATACACATCATTTATTTTCATAAATTTAAAACAAATTAAAATTTAGAATATTTTTTCTTGACGATGGATTATAGGATTCCAAATCTAGACCAGATTTGAGTCATGCCTGTATCTAGTTAGGTTTCAACTTTCAAACAAACCTCTTTATTCCTCTTGTAAAATGAAATAACCCGAAGAAGATTTCCAATTCACTTTCAAAATCTAATATACATATAGAGTTGAAGTAGTCACGCTCATTAAGATCAAAGACACAACTTCCTTGCCTTCGCTATTTGAGAGTCCAAAACTTATCCCTATTATTTATAAGGCACTATAATGAAGCACATTATTTTTGTAGCTCATCCTCTAAATCTACTACCTACAAATAAGTTGCATTTTTTTTATGAAGACTTTTTCCATTAATATTAAACTTTAAAGATACAAATTCACAAAAAAGGGGCAGGGGGATACAAGATCACCCCATGAGTTCAAATGGCCCAAGGCCAGAGATCAACTAAGCATAAAAAAAAATGTATATAAACGGAAATATAAAACTTCAGGCCGCAAGAGCAGTGCTAGCCGAAGGAGGGTCTTTGTCATCAGAACCCCATAAATCCTTGGGGTTATTGGTTGGTTTAGGGGGAGCCCACCCATTAGAAGCAACAACATCTTTATCCTTGTCTTTATCTTGCTTGGCCTTGGGAGGAGAAATGGCTAAATCCAATTGGGGGAAATCCAACTTAGGGTCATGATGAGCAGATGACCAACTTGCATCAATAGCAGTAAGGGGAGCCACCGGGGACTAACCTGAGCCTAACCTCTGAGGAGGCGAGGTCGAGTGGTGACAACCATGAAAGCCACCACTAGGAGAGCAATGATGAGGTTGCAACTTGAGGGTCTGCGAGCGATGAGCAAAACTACTCTGGCCTTTCTAATGACCGCGAGGAGTATGGTCACCGAATAAAGTATCTGGAGGCAATCAGGCAACCGTAGAAGGGGCATTTCCCCAGTGAGCAAGAAGCTCTTGCAGGTGAGCCACTTGTAGCTTGAATTTTTCAATTTGTACTTGAATCTGCATCATGACATTATTACATATATGTGCTTTAGAGTACATTGCAACATAAATATCAAGAAAGTTGTGAGAGAATAAAACAACATTGCGATCTTTCCAGATTGTGAACAATATCTCTAGTCTGAAAGCATGCCAAATCTAGGCATATCTAAAAGGGAGTCTGGGAGCATCACTCATAATCACCATATGCCGAGTGAAGGCCTTTGGATGAAAAGACCTAAAGAAATCAAAGATCTAGATCTAGTAATTCAGAGCTCTTTTGCAAAACAAAAAAATATGCAGAAAACTTTGAGCTTTTCAACAAAAAGGGTATCTAGGATTAGGAGCTCCTAGATACAAGAGCCAAGGACCCAAAGGGAGGCCCTGGAAGAGGAGACACCAAGTGAAGGGAGCAATCTTTGGCTTAGTGATAGTATGCTAGATAGTGGCAAATCTAAGACTCCAAGTCTTATGCGAATAATACAAATGCCAATGTTGATTGAGGGTATTAACCATCAGAAGATGGGGCATCAGCCACTGATACCCCATCCTAGGCTTTTAACTTGTCATTGGAGAGGTAGGGTACTGCTTCCAATCTTTCCACCAAGAGCGGGATGAATGAATTTGAAGCTTATGTAACAAATTGGTAGGAATCATTGAAACTAGAAGATCAATTGTCTATCGATTTGGATGGATAAGCCTAAATTGCACCTGCAAATCCTCCCATGAGCAAAGGCTCATTGTAACCCTAGAGAATAAATCTTTGGGTGTTTTGATACCCCTGCAAAATAATCGCAAAGCACTGGCTACTTGAATCTTGGCTAAAGGTACCGCTTGAGTGGCAAACAAGGGCGACCACCAAAGGTTTTGTTGGTTCTTGGAGAGCCCATCTTTGAATCCATTAGCAGCCCAATGAAGCCAAGGTTTAATGGCTTACTGAGATTTCCAAATGCTTTCAGCAACAAAAGTGCCTTGAATATGAACAGGTTCAGAAGTCATAAGAAGGGTTTGAAAACCAATCCCCTTCTAGGCTAGTCAACTAACTAGAAATCCTAAAGAAATGCAGTGACGTAACAAAATTTTCCAGGCATTATCTCTAGTGAGAGCCTATATGACCCATTTGGCATAGAGGGCTATCCCTTGTTTGTGGGTGGAAAGCAAGCCAAGACCACTAGAATCCTTAGGTAAACAACAATATTCCCAGATCACTCTATGAAAGCCATGATGCACAACATTAGAGGCCCAGAGAAAGTCCTTGAGAAGATGTTCAAGCTTAAGGTACCAGGCTTTGGATGGAGTCCAACAAGAAGAATAATAGACACGAGTAGCAGCAAGCACTTTGGAGCATATTTGAAACTTTCCCACAAGTGAAAGGGGCTTAGTGATCCAATATTCCAGCTTCTTCTCAATTTGAGCAGGCATAACATTAAACAACACAGGAGATGTTTTAAAAGCAAAGGGAATGCCCAAAAATTAAAAAATTTCACCATGTTGGACCCATTTCCATCCATATTGTTGTAACCAATGAGGGCTTGACAAAAAATATTGTCGATAGCAAAGGGTTTTGTGCCATTGGATAGCCAACCCTGAAGCAAGACAAAAAGTATCTAAACACTGCAAAGAATTGACAATATTCTGCTCATCCTCAATCAATGTGAGGAAAGAATCATCTCCAAAATGGCCATTAGCCACCAGAGTGGTTGACTTTGGTTAAAAAAATAACATGAACTAGCCCTTGTGAGATGGCACTGGCCAACAGATAACCAAAGGCCTCTGCTACCAAAATATACAGAAGGTGCAAGAGGACAACCTTGACAGATAGATCATCAGAGCCCAAAATCTTTAGACTAACAACCATTAATGGTAATGCAAGCAGAGGCATCCCCAAATAGCATCTACATCAATTGACAAAAAATTGGGCCAAAACCCAGAGCTTGAAGCATAGCAAGAATAAAGGGCCATTCAATACAATCATATGCTTTGGCAAAATCAATCTTTAGGAAAAGGGTCTGCTATTTGGATTGCCTAGCCCATTCCATTCCTTACTAGTAAGTAATGATGTTGTCCAAGATATAGTGGGACCGGATGAAGCCAATTTATTCAGGTCAAACAATCCGAGGGAGAAAATGCCAAATTTTAAGAGAGGGCTTTGGTGATGGTCTTCTAGGAGACATTTAACAAACTAATGGGCCTCCAATTGAAAATTTCTTTAGGATCTCTAGCTTCAGTTATGAATTCAATATTCCCTTTGTTGATGACACTTCCAAATGAATTAGAATTGTAAGCCTTAAGATAAACTTGAAGCAAATAAGGGCCAATGTCATCCCAAAGCGTCTTGTAGAACTCATAAGGGAAGCCATCACAACCTTTAGCCATGGATAAAATAGCTTCCTTTAAGTCTACAAGAGTAAGCTTTTTCTCACAAAAGATAGACTGCTTAGGGGCAAGCCTATTGGGAATAACATCAAGGTAGGCCTGCAATGCTTGATCACTCACAATAGAGGGCCCCTAAGCCATAAAAAACCTACTCATAATGACACACAAAATCCTGGAGAATATTTGAAAGGTTGGTGAAAACCTAGTGATCTTTTTGGATGTGTTTAATACTCACAATAGAATGACGAGCCCTCAAAGCACTAAAAAAATTCTTGGAAGCCTGGTCACTGACCTCCAACCAGTGGAGACAGGCTTTGATCTGAGCTCCCCTAGCAACATAACTATTTGCAACCTGCTTCTAGTGCCCAAGGTTGGCAAGCCGAACTTGGAGATCCATATTAAATGGATTCATGGAAAGAGCCTCAAAGGTCGTACATAGATTGAGAGTATTGGCTGCATAAGATCTCCTGTGGTACATAGCTAACTGTCTGTCATAAATGCAAAGAAATCTTACAGTATGAAGGATATCATAATTCCACCATTTAATCCATCCAAGGTGATTGTAGGGTCAAGGTTCAAGATTCTAGACATGTAGGATGTAAGCAATAGTTGGTAGATGGGAGAACAAAGAAGTGTTGAAATAAAATTGGGTTTTATTTAGGCGAGGTTAACTTGTCTACGAGACAACGAAAAAGAGGATGGGGGAGCTGTCTAACAACATCACATTAGGCAGAGGAATAATAGGCAAGGCATGCTTTTGAGAAAAGGAAAAAAAGGACTGCACAAAAATCATAGCCCTATCAAGTCTTTTAAAGACTTTGTTAGATAAAAAAAAATTGGACCAAGTGTGCCAAATCCCATTAGGGCGACGACGAGTAACATTAGGATCAAAAAGTCCTAATTTGTTTCACATGTAAAACTAGGCCTCTTGTTCACTAGCTACCCATCTAAATGGTAGAAGGCCTTCCTTGTTAAAGGACAACTCAACCATATTGAAGTCCCCACAAAAAACTCATGTCATAGCTGGCAAATGATTTTCCAACCAATGCCACAAGTGTGAATGATCAACAACATCATTTTGAGCATAGATTTTAACAATACCAAAAGAATGATTTTGAAAAGACAACAAAATCCAAACCAACCTATGGAAAGGGTCAGAACCATGTGAAACAACAGAGGAAATTAAATGAGGGTAGAGAAGAGTAACAACAACACCTCGACCAACTTCATGCTGAGAAGCGAAAATGACACTATCTGGCCAAATAAAATGATAGGTTGAGGTAAGAAGAAACCCAACAACTTTAACTTCTTGGAGGCAAAGCACATCCTGATCAAACTAATGCATGGTATCACACACAAAATATTTTCTAAGGAGGTCTATTAGCCCTCACACATTCCATGATAGGCAATTCATAGTAACCCAGCTTGCATGTCATCCTTGTCCCCAAGAGAGGAGAAACTATTGTGTAACAAAGAGGGAGGCTCAAAAGAGGGGTCATCAATAGCAATGACCTTTCAAAGTTTCTCCCCAATTTAAAAAACTAATCACAACCATCTGGGTTGTGAGACTGACGTAGCTTTTGCTGGGCAATCATCGACGCCGCTTATAGTGCACAAGTCCAAAGAGGGTGCAGATCTAGGGTATGAACACCCACTAGCCCTTGGCCTTCATCGTTTGAAATAGGAGGTAGAGGAAGTAATGGAACTAGAGAATCTATGGGTATTGGGCTTGAGCTAGATTTACCATGATCCATAGGCACAAAGCTCACCTTAGCTATAGCCAAACCTTTCCCTTTCTCACCACTATAGTCCATTCATCTTTCTTGGTAATCAGAGCAAGCTTTATTTCCAAAGTAGAGGGATGGTTATAGTACAAGAAGGGAAAATCCCTAATCTTATGTTGAGTTGATTGGCACCGGTAGCAGGTATTCAGAAGGTTAAGGTAAAGCACCTTCTAAGTAAAGGTGGTGCCACTAATTTTTATATCCACTATATCTTTGAGGTTCCTAGATAGGTCGACCTCAACACAAACCCTATGTTGGGGATGAGTGTTGAAAAAATTGTCTAGTTCAAGGAAAACAACCTTGCCAATGGTTTGCACAATAATAGGTAAAAAAGATTAGCAAGGAATGTGAAGCCCAAGGAACTCCACCCAAATGGGTACCTTAAGTTTCCAATCATCGGAAAAAACAAAATCTCATGACTAGCAGTAAAAAATTAGGAGGGAGGACCTTACAGTCTAGGGTCTCACACAAAAACATGCTTAGCTTGGCTTGCATTGCCAAAGCAAGAAAGAAAAAAGCCTTTGTTAAGGCTTTGAATGCCTTCGAGGTGAACACCCTAAGGTGTCCAAACCTTGGAAACCCATTCCTGCAATGTGCTTTTAGAAGGACTATGACCCACAAAATACCCAATAAGGGCTTGTTATTCTAACTAGGTGCATGCACTATCAAAACAAGCCCTTATTGGGTATTTTGTGGGTCATACTCCTTCTAAAAGAATGTTGCAGGAATGGGTTTCCAAGTTTTGGACACCTTAGGGTGTTCGCCTTGAAGGCGTTCAAAGCCTTAACAAAGGCTTTTTTCTTTTTTGCTTTGGCAATGCAGGCCAAGCTAAGCATGTTTTTGTGTGAGATTCGTAGACTGTAAGGTCCTCCCTCTTGATTTTTCAGTGCTAGTCATGATATTTTTTTCTTTCTGATGATTGGAAACTTAAGGTACCCGTTTGGGTGGAGTTTCCTCGGCTTCCCGTTCTTTGCTAGTCTTTTTTACTTGTTATTGTGCAAACCATTGGCAAGGTTGTTTTCCTTGAACTAGACAAGTTTTTCAACACTCTTCCCCAACGTAGGGTTTGTGTTGAGGTCGACCTATCTAGGGATCTCAAAGATATAGTGGATATACAAATTAGGGGCACCACCTTTACTTAGAAGGTGCTTTACCTTAACCTTTCGAATACCTGCTACTGGTGCCAATCAACTCAACATAAGATTAGGGATTTTCCCTTAGTAGAGGAATTACCTTGTGGAACACTTTGGGAACAAACTTGTATAGGTGTTTGGTTGGTAGAGCCATTATCTCCAGTAGCAGCAACAATTCTAGCACCAACATTAACTGCTGGGTTGGAGAAGGCTGAACTCATGATAAATAAAAATATTCCCATGGTAAATGTGGTATGAGAAATAGTGGAAACTAGCAAGGATTCAGATAGAGGTTATACAAACCCTAGCAGACCTCATTTCTTCTGCCTAGCGATCCATAAGTTGCATTTCAATGAACTTCACTCTATTAAAAATACTTTTCGAAATGAATAACAAATATCAATTTTCATAAGAAATCAAAATTAAAAAGATTAAAAGGATAGCAGATTAATAACTCTAAGGGCCCGTTTGGTTGTGGGAATAGAAATAGGGGAATAGGAATACATATTCTGGAATAGAAAATGGGGTTACATATTCCTATTCTCTGTTTGGTTCAGCCAGAATTTGATGGGGAATTCACAGACCAAAAAAAATATGTTTTCTAAAATAAATAAAACTGGAATAGGAATACGTATTCCAATTCCACCTATCTAGGTGGAATTGCAAAACCTCATGTTTGGGCCATAACTGGAATAAGTATTCCAATTTTGATTTGTTGCATCCAAACGAAAAATTCAAAATCTTAAGAATTTACATATGCCTATTCCACTTGTATTTCCACTACCAAACATGCCCTAAGTGGAAAGACAATCTCACATAAACCAACCTTTGAAGAATGGTGCAAGTGAACAACCCACAGGAATGGTAGATAATACAAAAGAAGTTAAATAAGAGAAATCAAAATAGGGGCAAGAGTCAATATATCAAGCTTATGATCAATAAAGTTTTGTTTCTTTCCATAAATTCTTTTTTTGTCTAGTATAACTATTTGTTGTAGGCCATATTTGAATGTAAGGAATCATTTGGGTACATCTTTTGTCTTTGGAATTTAATAAATGTCTGAATGTTCTTATTTTGGTTTTTTTTACATTTAACTTCATATAGTTTTTAAGGAAGGCATTCAAATTTTTGTTTAAACTATCAAGCCCTCCTTAAGGAAACTAGTAATCTCATAAAAAGTAGAATTCTTTTGTTTTTGGATGTAAAATCCCACGATTGGTCAAAAGATGGAAAAATGTCTATATTATGCCTTCACATTATGATGTAGCACAGGGTGGGAGAATCCTCAAAGGATATGTACTAGCCCCCAACAATATAACCACATAGTGGAAACACAACAACAAGAAAGAACAATGTAAGATTTGATACCAACTCACAATAATTTGTTGATGAATATAACTGATTACATGCAATATGCGCAGCTGTAAGGCCTTCCGGGTTAGGGCCAAATACAAACAACAATTACAAAATGAGTTCTACAAGATCTAA
The DNA here is from genome assembly GCA_028749045.1 of Cupressus sempervirens. Lineage (NCBI taxonomy): Eukaryota > Viridiplantae > Streptophyta > Pinopsida > Cupressales > Cupressaceae > Cupressus > Cupressus sempervirens. The sequence continues at coordinate 490,372,272 of CM053790.1, forward strand.
TAAGATCCAACTTACAAACCAATCTCAGTTAGTCCAGATACACAACTGGATAAGAACACCAAGAAGAATTCACACTTGTACTCGCAGGTCCACCAAGAGATCCTCTAGTTCATAAGTCACAGATCTAGCTCTTGAAATTTGCATCTATCCTTCATTCCATCCCTAACTCAATGATTAAAAGACTCCACAAACCCCTACTAATTCCAATATAAACCACAAGTCAGCCCAACACACAAATTAAAGATAAATACATAAGTTAAATGCCACAAGTTAGCTTGCAATAGCAATTATATGCCTAGAAATCAATATCCAAGTAAAATTGCGATATCTTGTAGCTCCAATTGAATCAGAACTTGTGCCTCAAAATGTAGGTATAAATCTAGGTCCTCTACAACCCCTTAAATGTGAAAAGGCTAATTCCCCAAGTAAAAGTGTGTATCCATCCTAAAAGTTACATACAGTAGATTGTTGTGCGAAACTGCGAGAAATTGATAATTTGAAAGAATAATCATATCTCCAAACCTGTAATGAATTATGACTTACACCCTTAAAAAGAGATAGTACTCTAGGTCCTCTTCAATCCCTGAAGTGCATAGCTTCTCATTCATTTAGGATAATTAGTTATAGACTTTGCAACAAACACCCAAAAATCAGAAAAACACGGTTCCAACAACAAGGTAAAAATAGTTCAAACTTCAACTCAATCCATCTAATCTTTATGCAATCATGAGGAAAGGTTCTTCAATGTATCTCCAACACATGAATAACCATAAAAAGCATAACTCCACCAAAATCCAAGCTTGATGCTTCTCAACACTTAACCAAAATTCCTCCAAACATGCAGGATGGCAGGAAAGCCTAGGATGCTCCTACACCAGACACCCCGGGTTCGAAAATATTTTCTAGTAACTGGATGAAAATCTTTTGTGATTCAACATATAATTCCCAAACTAGTTCTTGACATACAAATCCTCCAAGTCTTCAACTTGCACACTCTTTCCCTTGTTTTTCTTCTTCTTCTTCTTCACATCCACCATAGGTGTTCTATAAGTCCACTTTCCATGTTGATCTCCTACCTTCTCAGAATCTATCAACTCAACTCGGCTACCAATACTCAGGTTCCTCCTATCACCTTTGTCAATAGTAAACACATTCCTAAAACAATCATGCACAACCCTACAATCATACTACCAAGGTCTGCCAAGTAACACATGACAACTATTCATATGCACAATATCACACAAAACTTGATCCTTATACTGCCCAATTTGGGAATCAACAAGGTAGTGCTCTCTCAATTTCAAAGCATGCTCACCTTGCAACCAACCAATCTTATAAGAATAAGGATTTCTTATTCTCTTTAAACTAGATTTCTGAACCATCTACTCAGAAACAAGGTTATTAGTACTACCACCATCCACAATCACCTTGCAGATTTTACCATCAAACTTACAACAAGTCTTGAGCGAACTATTTCTCTAACAAGAATCCAATGTCCTCTCACCAACCAGTACTTGCTGAGCCAATAAACTCTCTCCTTGCTCAGGCTAAGTACCCTAGACTTCAACCTTATTCACAACAGTAGCTGTCCTACCAATCAGACATTCAAAAGATCTATGCCCTTCTTGACCACACTTGAAACAATTACCTCTAAACTCGCCTCCACCTATCCTTCTTTTTTGTTCAACGAGTTTCGATTCACCTTCTACTTTTGGTTTAGCTAGTGCCAAACTATCCTGCTTCTCGTTCCCTTAGGAACTATCTTGATTTTCCTCTTTAGCTTCTCCTCTACTCTCAAAGCATATTGATTAGCATTCTCAATTGAAGAAAAGCATACCAACCTCATCCTGAATATTGAATCTCAAACCATTAATATATCGAGCTACCTTCTCTTTTGATAGTTCTCTATGCCCAGACCGAATAATCAACTTGTAGAACTCTTCTATATAATCTTTCACGGTCATATCCTTCTGCTTTAGATTCTGGAACCTTTTAAAGAACTGAAGTTCATAATCAACATCAATGAACTTAGCCTTCAACTTAGTCACCGTTGATTTCCATCTAGTGATCTTCATTTCACCTTCCTCTTCTCTATCTCTTTGTAGTTCTTTCTGTAGACACCTAAAATCTTTTAGAAAATAAAGTATTTTTATTTTCTGAAAAAGTTCCTGATGACATCATCATTAATTAATTATTTAATTAATTAATTTATTTTTATGCCATTAAATCCCTTTATCTTAATTAAAAATATTTAATTAAGGAATCCCTCCCAAAAATGTTTAAATCTTATTTAAACATTATTTCCTTATTTATTGATTATTTAATTAATAAATTGACCAAAAATCTCAAAATAAATAATTTATTTATTTTTTGCCCAAAACTTGGCCAATTTCCTTAAGACCACTAACCTCTTGCAAAATCTTCTAATCCTTCTTTAATTTCAATTAAAGGCTAATCTCATCATTTTCTACCCTTAATCCCAACTCAAAATATTTAATTAAGGTTAAATATTAATCCTCATGTTTATTAAAAATGTTTTAATGAATATCTCCTCAACCCAAACCCATGAAATAAATAAAACTTTATTTATTTTCTAAAAACCTTTTATCCCCATCCTAGGAAATTCTAGACTCTTCTAGAAAGTCTTCATCCTCATCCTAAGCCTATCTCTAAACCTCCATTTTAGCCTAATCCACCCCATCCACCCATACTAACCAAACTTAGCTACTAACTCACCCACCCTCATTGAATGCCATCCACTTGCATATCTCTAACATCACTAATCTAAATCCTAAATCACCTCTAATCTCGCCCCTAACCTTGTCACATTCCCTAAGCAAGCTTAAGACTTTCCTAAGCCAAACAAAGTCAACAATCCCAACTCCCTCCAAAATATCCCAACCACCCAACCATGAATGCTCTTACAAAGCTATAAAAGACTCTTACAAACCCATTCATTGCTCTTACAAGCCATTATGAAGGGTCTTTATGAAGATATTATCCCTTGAGCCTTCTTTGTTGACTCATCCTTGCGCTTTCCTCCATCCTCTCACCCTGTGACATGTGTCACTCCTTGATTGGCTGTAAGGAAGCACAATCCATGTGCTCTCTTCTCATGCAATCTAAGCCCTCCATAAGCTTTTCCTCATCCTTACATCTTAGCCCTCAAACCCTCAAGCCCTTAGCCTATAAATTGAATCCCCTCCCAGGCCATTTCATCACAATCCTTAAACTAGGGTTATAATGTTATTTTGAGAAGCCAAAATGCATACTTTTTACATACATCCACATCCAAATCCCAACATCTATTGAAGCAAATTTGAAGCCCTTTGAGCATACATACCAATCCTTTACTTAGACTCATCTACCAAGCAAAGAGTGAAATCCTATTGGGAGAGTCCATTCATTTGGCTCACATTCCTAATTAGGGGTTCCTCTTTAGTCTCTCATATATGTTATATTGATCTTGTTAGTTAATGCTTTGGTTTTTAAATAGATTAGTGTTTTCTTGCTAACATATTAGTGTATACACTTTCCACCAAAGAGCAGCATGTCCCTTCCACTTAGTTTGTGCCAACCTTACTTTAAGTGAATCCTCAGTATCCTCAAGCTCAGGGTAGTCTTCCAATTCACCAATCCAATCAATCAGGTCTTCAAGATTCAAATTACCTAAAAAATTAGAAACTTTCATCTTATGCTTCAGTTTCAATTGAGATCCAGGCCTAGTAAACTAAACAACCCTATTTCCCATAGGTCTCTCCACACACTCAGTTCTGTCCTCACTACTAGATCTAGTAGCTTCAAAGTCTTCAACAACTTCCTCATAACTTCCTTCAGTACCCACATGTCTAGGTACACCACCTAAAGCACTTAGAATTTTAGCAATCATGTCACTCTTCATCAATTCAATCTCAGATATGAATTTTGCTATCATCTTCTCTGAGATCTGTTCTTCTAAAACATCACTAAGATCATTAATTTCCCTAGGGTCCAATCTTCTTAGAGGTATCTTCCAAAATTTTAGCAAACCCTAAGCAACAAATCCACCAATCAAGAAGATCAATCAGCTACAAGATCAACCTTCTTCAACCCAAGTCTTGGTGCAAACTGCCTTAGCTTCGGTGATCTGTCAACACACTCAAGAAAAACCTTCGCTCTGATACCACTTGATGTAGTGCAGGGTGGGAGAATCGACAAAGGAGATGTCCTAGCCCCCAACAATATAACCACACCATGGAAACACAACAAGAAGAAACAATAAGGCAAGATCTGATACCAACTCACAATAATTTGTTCATAAATATAACTGATTATATACAATATGCCTAGCTATAAGGCCTTCTAGGTTAGGGCCAAATACAAAAAATAATTACAAAATCAGTTCTACAAGATCCAACAAGATCCAACTTACAAACCAATCTCATCTAGTCCAGATACCTAACTAGATAAGAACACTAAGAAGAATCCACACTTGTACCCATATGTCCACCAAGAGATCCTCTAGTTCATAAGACGCAACTCTAGCTCTTCAAATTCACATATATCCTTCATTCCATCCCCAACTCAATGAATAAAAGACTCCATAAGATCCCTACTTATACCAAGCTATGTCACAAGTCAGCCCAAAACACAAATTAAATACAAATAAATAAATTAAATGCCACAAGTCGACCTGCAACAACAATTAAATGTCAAGAAATTGATATCTAAGTAAAATTGCAATTTCTCCTAGCTCCATTTGAATTATAACTCATGCTTCAAATTGTAGGTAGAAATCTAGGTCCTCTACAACTCCTTAAATGCACAAAGGCAGATTCCCCAAGGAAAAGTGCACATCCATCATGAAAGTCACACACAATAGACTGTCGTGCGAAACTGCCAGCAATTGATACTTCAGGAGAATTGCCATATCTCCCAACATATAATGAATTAGGATTTGCATCCTTAACCAGAGATAGTAATCTAGGAGCTCTTCAATCAATAAAGTGAATAGCTTTTCATTCATTAAGGATAATTAGTTATACGCTCTGCAACAGGCACCTAGAAATCAGAAAAACACAATTCCAACAACAAGGTAAAAACAATTCAAACTTAAACTCAATCCATCCAATCTCTATGCAACCATGTGGAAAGGTTATCTAATGTGTCTCCAATACATCCCTAACCATGAAAAACATAACTCCACCAAAATCCAAGCTTGATGCTCATTAACACTTAACCAAAATTCCTCCAAACATATAGGATTGCAGGAAAGCCTAGGATGCTCCTCCATCACTTTATGTGTAGAAAACCATGTAAAGGAAATGACATGTTCTTGATAAAAGGAAAGTTTTCTAAACCATCTTAGACTCAGATATCTGGGTCATAGGAATTAATTTGATTATAAGATTAATTGGAGGAAGTTTTCTATAGTTTATAATGGAGTTTTAAAGTCTTTAGGAATTCTAATAGTGTCTATGTGTTTTTTAGGCAAAGGGGCACTGTAGTTGAGTTTAACTTGTGACTATCTCAGAAAACAAAGGTATGATTGTCACAATGGATAGTAGGTTCATTTGGCACATTGCTAAAGGTATAATGTGGAATTTTTTTGGGTGTATTAGCTATTAAAGAAGGTACATTAAGATTACTTTATGGTTGTGGGAAGGTAGATCTTTAAGATACAAGATTCAGTATAGACAAGGGTCAGTAATAAGTGGGACGGTCATAGTTCAAATTCACTAATTTAGAAGATTGTGTTGAGTTGTTAGTTGGGGAATTTTTGACTCCTTAAGGATGTAGAATACACAAACTATAGATTTGGGTGTCCAAATTAAGGTAAGTCAGATTGTTAAGTGTAATAAAAAAGTGTTGAGAGTATTGTCATAGGAGGATTTGTAATTAGTCAAGGTTGAGACTGTAAATCAATTATGGGAAGTGTTTGCAATAAAATGTTAGGATCAAAGTTTTGTCATGAGTGTTTGACTATTGAGCAGAAATAATAGTTAAGGAAACCGAGGTAGATTTTGTGAGTAGAAAGAGGTATAATTGATGAAATAAGATACTATTGAAGGAGAGGTAATGTATATGATCAGTGAATGGGATTAGGAGTGAAGACCATGTAATTAGAGTAGAATATGTTTAGTGAGTTGTTGAAGGGGTTATGAGTGGCTTCTTATTATGGAATACATATAGGTTTTTTTGGATAAGTCCTAATGCTTGTATTCATTTGGAAGAGGCCAAGAGATGGTGTGTGAGTTATATGATCAAGAATATGCAATTTGGAGCTGCAAAATAGAGGGATGTTGTTTGGAATTCAAAAGTTGTGATCAAAGCCAGGGATTAGGAAGCTATGATTGGTGGAGTCTTAAATAGTTGGTCCTGTCAAGGGAGACATTTGGATAGTGACTATAGTTGTGAGTGATGATGTTAGAAGTTCTATAAACATAAAGGTAACATGGAGTGTTCTAATGTGTGTGTGGAAGGGCCCATGATGCCTCTTTATCACCTGTAGGGTTTACAAATAATCTAGCAATTTAGGATGTTCAAATTGACTTCTATGACCATTTATGATTATTTTTATCAAAGAAAAGAAATATGAATAGTTTTTTGAGGTACAGACATATAAATTATAAAATTTGGACATTATTGCTAAAGCAACTCTATAATATTTTAACATTGAATTAGTAAGTATCTCATGTTTTGATGAATTTTCATTAAATTATTGAATGAGGATAATGAAACTTGAAAATGATTGAAATCCATTACAGGAAATAATGAACTAGTTAAACTCAAAGAATGCAATCCTTTACGGACCAACCAAAAAGGTACAAAGAAATTGAATATTCTGTTTAACTAATTTTGGTTGCTACACACCATGATTTCATCCAATCTGATCCAAAGCTTCTTTCTTTGAATGATCGAGTATGCCAATTGATGTGTGAAGCTTACAATATTGTAATTAACACAACCTTTACCTTAAATGTGCTATAGTGATACTTTTTGTACACCATATTTGGAATAACAGAATGATGATGAGTTGCTTGACAATGATAATTTTCTTGATGGTCCATGATGATATTTGTTAAATGATGGTTGATTATCAATGTTGACATTATTGTTTTTTAACTAAAACATTGACATGGTGGTGTATTTTTCCATGTTGCTTTAATATTAGCGTAGTGGTGTATGAACTTATGTACTATTGCATCTATGCATACACACATACATAGATATATAATTTAAAAAAATATTGTTGTGAGTAAGGAAGGTGCAAAATGAATCCAAACCCAATACAAAGAAATTTGAGTGAATCTTGAACCTGAATCCGAACTAACAACTAAGCCAAATTGCTTGACCTCAAGGAATTTCAATCTAGGATGTTGAAAAATCTCCACTCCTTCCCACATTGCATCCTCAAGTGAAATATTCTTTCATTTCGCAAGATACTCCAAAAGGATCTTGTTCCTCGACCTCTTTTCCCTCACACACAACACCATTCCAACTTCTAGGATCAATTTTTGTTGATCATCCACAAATGGAAGCACATGTGAAGGGGGATTTTTCTGTCTGAGGACATTCTTCAAATAGGAAACATGTAGAATATTATGAATCCTGGTACTAGCTGAAAGTTCAAGCTCATAAAATACCTCACCAATATCTTCCTTAATACAATGTAGGGTCCATTGAATCACATCTTTGGGTACTTGGATCGATTCCCTTTGTCAAAAGATCTTATATGTGGTGCAATCTCAAGAACACCATATCAACAACATTAAAAAATCTCTTTGCTAAGTACCTATCAACATATATCTTTTGTTGGGGTTTATCATGCTGTAAGTTTTTCTAAGTCTTCAAGATATCTGTACTATGTTGTATTACATCCTTTTCTCTTGGGAGTCTATAATCTGTAAAGGAAAAATCTAAGTATGAAGTAGCATCATGAAAATAAACCATAAACGATATTAAAGGAAATACATGCTTTCCCATGCAACATCTATGATCTAAAAATAAGCAACTTTTGGTGTCATGGCTATCCATTGGTCTTGCAATGACATAAAAGGAATTTTTAAAAAATAATTCGACTAGCCATCTCAATTATGATGACCCATTTTGACGACTAGATGTCAATTGCACAACACAACTATTGCAATAGCATCATAACTATGATGACAATATTCAACAGATAAACACACTTGTACAATGCGTCTATCATGTCCATGTCATAATTATGATGACTAACTAGAAGTTGAAACCATCATAATTATGATGACATACTATCACAATTGTGACATCATGAACATGAATTTTTGTCCCTCCATTCCTTCCTAGTTACAATAGTGTTAGCCATTTCCATTATGACGAATCCCCTCACCATTGTAATTTATGATAGAAAAAGTCTAACGACCATCCTAAGAGAGCCAATTCGTGGTTCTATCGCTAGGGTGACAGGTAGGTATCACAATTGTGACGGCTTGCCATCACAAAATGGGTCCAAATGTGGTAGTGTCGTATGACTAACTCACTAAGTAGTAAGCCTCTAGAAACAACAACTCTGCATTAAGACAACCTGTATTCAAGAAATGAAAAGGAAATAGTTTTTAGTGATGCAAGATTTATCTTACACCTAGGATGTTCCTACATTACATTTTTGGGATCAAAATTAAAATCAAATTTCTGACACTCATAAACAATTAAAAAATGCGTTTTAAATTTTTGGGATTGACATGATCGAATGCTTGTGTAGCATCCTTTTGACATAATTTTTATCTCATAATCTCATCATATCAATATTTTCTCGATATTCTCAACTTTTTCTTCAAAATTTAACTTTGGTCAAAGGTCAAAATTGGCCAAACTTGGTCAAATAGACCTCCAAATCATTCTAAATAAATTTAAAGTTTTCTGCAAACTCTTTTGGTGTGTTCTATATCTTTTTGAATGTTTGATCATATCTTCATCTATAATCTACTACTCTGCATCACTGTTCTGATGTGTCAGCTTTCAATTTTGCTCCCAAGGGGGCAAGATGATTACATCATAACATCAATTAAATCTTGCTTCAAATCTATCTTCGTATCAATCTAATCTAAACTCAGTGTCCTCATTTGTAGGGGCATCTCATCACTAGGGACAACTTTGTTTCCTATATCTGGCATCATATTCTATTGATCTCATCTATCAATCAACTAAGTAATGATAGTTTGATTCATAGTTCGATGGATAGGTATCTAGGCATTCCACATAGACTCCTAAGGGTTAAGCCTTGTTTTGGGGACAATCCTATGACTTATGGTAGGCCTTGTCATCTCTTTTATGGACTAGTATCTAGATGTTGTATTTGGACTTTGAAGGTTTAAGATTCATTCTGTAGATGATCCTTACTTCAATCACTACCTAGTGTTTTGTAGTTTGTTGGTTGGTTGTGACATCTGGAGCACTCAAATCAATGTGAATGAATGTGGACCACCATGATGACTTAGAGCCACTCTCCACAAAAGAAAAAAGTGCAAATGAATCAAAATGACATTTTGGGGCCTTATATAGGTTTTGACCTAATTTAAAAAAGTTCTTCAATAGGCATGAAAATCACTCTCTAGCTAATTGGACCATTTAGAATCAAGTTTTGGGATAAAAACCAAAATCAGACAGTAATAAATAGCTAAAAAATGTATTTTAACTTTTTGGGACCAATGCGATTGAATGCTTGTACAATTGACCCTTCTAACATAATATTCATCTTAGAATCTTATCATATCAACATTTTCTCAACATTCTCAACTTTTTCTTCAAACATCAACTCTAGTCAACCAAGGTCAAACTTGGTCAAACTTGGTCAAGTGGACCTCCAAATCACTCTAAATAAATTTCAACCTTTCTATAAACTCTTTTGATGTGCTCTACATCTTTTTGAATCTTTGATCATATCTTCATCTTCAATCTATGATGCAGGACCATCCTGGGTGTAAGAGAAATCTTGCATCACCCAAAAATATTTTTATTTTTAGCCTTTTCCATTTTAATAAGGACTAGTAGACAGGGGGCATACTATTTCTAGGAACTTGCTATTTTTAGTAAGTTTTTCATGTGAGCTTGAAATGTCCTAATTTCAGAGGTGGATATTCATCTTGGATATATTATCCTACTAGTTCAAGCTTAGTGCCATAGCATGCATTTTCATGGATTTATTGCAAATTTTTTGTTTGCAATTTTGGTAAATAAAGTTTAGGCTCACCATTGGAGGCCTTAGAGTGCCCAGATGAGGTCCAAAAATTTGAGAGATATGCACTTGCACAAATCTAAGCCTATAGATTAGGAGATGGGGTTTCCAAAAACTGGTTATAATAGCCAATCAGGGAAATGATTTGTGAGTTATGGCCTTCCAAAGTTGTGGTAAACAAAACATCCAAAATAAATGTAAAAAATGTATGTGTGCGACATTATACGTATATTTAGGGTCTGTCAGCCCTGCGTATTAAGTTTGAATGTCTAGAACCTTCGTAGGCAGCATAAAATTGCCCATTTAAGAAATGCCCAAACATTGTCTAAGATGGCTCTAGGTGATAATTCACAACTTTGTCATGCAAATTTCTATAATGAAGGTTCCCATGTGGGTTAGCATATTGCAAATTTGAATTTTGTAATTCCACATTTGCGATGATAATAAGAAGTCCATATTTTGTTCTTGCATTTGCTATTGTATCTTTGTTTTTATTATGTGTTTATGGTATTAAGAGGAGCACCTTTCATCAAGGGGTATCAGAGCTAGAGTTCGTAAGTGTGTAGATAGGTCACTGACTAAGAGGCAATTCACACCATGATCGTGGTTTGTGCTGAGCGTGTAGACATATTGCTGATTGTGAAAAAGTTTTCACTAGGGTTTCAACAAAAGCACAAATAATTCCTCCATGAAGAGAGCGTGGTGGAAGAGTCGAAGGTGTTACACTTGAGGATTTTAGAACCCTCTAGAGGTAAATGCAAGAATTGCAAGAATATATGCATAGAGGAATGAATCATGCCATAGGAGATGATGAAAGCAAAGATGAAAGAGAAGAGGAAGGAAATACAAACCCAAACACAGTAGAGGAAGTTCTTAACCCAGAGGAGGTGAAACTTTTTAGGGCCATTTCTAGTACTGGAAAAAGACATAAGTTTGATATTCCTACATTTTTGGGAAATCTTAACCAAGAGGAATTGATCGACTGGATCAATGAACTAGAAGAGTACTTTTAATATGAAGACATTGATGATCCAAATAGGGTCAAGTTTGTGAAGGCCAAAGTGAAACGTCATGCAAAGATCTAGTGGCAGGAGATCTAGTTGGATCGAACTAAAAGAGGATAGGAAAAAATCACTAGATGGGATCAAAGGGTAGCTAAAATGAAGTGACAGTTCATTCCTATGGCTTATGAGCTTGATCTATTGAATAAATTGTAATTGTTGAAGCTAGTGGGAAAATCTGTTCAAGAGTATACTGAAGAGTTCTACCGAGTTCTCATTAGAATCGGCCATGTAGAAGCTAATAAGGAGAAAGTCGTTGATTATCTTAATGGGTTAAGGCTAAGTATTTATAATAAGATGAGTCTTCTTTGAATGACCAGTATTGAGGAGGCATACTAGTTTTCCCTAAGAGTTGAGGAGAAACTAAGTAAATAATTTGACAACAAGAATAGTGGAAGAGGTCATGGTGGAAGATCTGGTAGATAATATTATGGAGGTCAAAATGATGATTAAAAGAACAAGGATGATGCTAGAAGTAGTAGTTAGAACTAGAGAGTTAACAATCCCAATTGTTTCCATGATAAGAACAATAGAGATAAGAGAGGAAGAGGCAGAGGACAAGGATCTAGAAGAGAAGGCTTCCATGTGAAATATTTTCACTATGGAGAAGAAGGGCATATAGCATTTGAATGTTCCCAGTGCCAAGGAAGGAAAAATTAAAGAACAAAAGGTCAGGCCAAAGTTGCACATGTTTATGAAGATGTCAGATCATCACATTCTAAAGATATTGAAAGATGAGAATTCATAGTTAACAAAAGTGTCCTGCTAAGTGATGAGAATAAACTTGATCAAAGAAGGAGATTGTTTTGCACAAGGTGCAGATGTGAAGAGAAGTGTTGTGATGTGATTATTGATGGTGGAAGTACTGAAAATGTTGTGTAAGAAATGATGGTCACAAATTTGAAGCTGAAGAGATAGAAACACTCACATTCATACTGTATTGCTTGGGTGCAAGATGACCACAAGGTCGTGGTCAGTGAGAAATTCTTAGTGAAGTAGAAGATTGGAAGCTACCAAGAAGATGTACTTTGTGATCTCATACCTATGGACATATATCATATGTTGCTAGGTAGGCTGTGGTAGTTTGATAGGAATGTTGTACACAATGGGTGAGAAAATACCTACACTCTAACCAAGGATGGAGTGAAACATAAGTTGAAGCCATTGAAAGAGAAAGAAGAAAAGGTATGTAGTACTGCTAGAATATGTTTTTTTGATGGAAAGGAGTTTTTGCAAGGTATGAGGCATGACCATATGTGTTTTTCTATAATTCCAAAAGATGGTAAAGAAGAAGTAGAGGAGGTACCTACAAAAGTTGTAGATATGTTAGGATAGTTTTCTGATATTGTGTCAGATAATATACCTGATAGATTTCCCCCTATGATGAATATCAGTCACTAGATGGATTTGATTCTAGGAGCCAGTTTACCAAAGAAGTTAGTGCATAGAATGATAGTAGCAGAAAGTGAAGAGTTGAATATACAAGTTCATGAGTTGTTGCAAAAGGGGTTGATTCAAGAGAGTTTGAGTCCATGTGCTGTACCAGCAGTATTAGCACCAAAGAAGAATGAAAAATGGAGGATGTGCACAAATTCTCACATTATTAAAAAGATCACAATCAAGTATAGATTTTCATTGCCAAGGATGGATGATATTATGGATTTTTTTAGTGGGGCTTAGTCTTTCACAAAGATAGGTATGAAGAGCGAGTACCATTGGATTCATTTTCAAGAAGGAGATGAGTGGAAGACTACCTTCAAGACAAGGGAATGATTGTTCGAGTGTTTAGTCATGCCTTTTGGGCTAACTAATGCACCAAGCACTTTAATTTGGCTCATGAATGAGGCATTGAAGGAGTTTCTAGGTAAGTTTTTCATTGTTTACCTAGATAATATATTGATCTTTAGTAAGACATTCGAGGAGCATTTGATGCATATCTGAAAGGTGATTGGTAAGTTGAGGAAAGAAAAGTTGTTGATAAACTTGAAGAAGTGTAGTTTTGTGAAGGAGTTTATGTACCCAGAATTTATAGTCTCAGAAGAAGGTTTGAAAATGGATCCAGAGAAAGTGAAGGCTATCCTATAATGGCCTACTCCAAAGAGTTCTATAGAAGTAAGATTTTTTCATAGACTAGCTAGTTTTTATAGAAAGTTCACAAGAAATTTTAGTAGTATTTGTGAATCCTTAACTAAAACAATGAGAGGGGATAGGAAAGAGTTTAAGTGGACTATAGGACCACATAAGAGTTTTAATCTATTGAGCAACCTATTTTAACAAAGTGTTCAAGTAGATTGTGATACTAGTGGTACTGAAATAGGATATATTTTAAGCCAACAAGGTAGACCTGTTGCTTACTTTAGTGAGAAATTGAATGATGCCAGAATAAAATATTTTGTTTATGATCAAGAATTTATACTATAGTTCAAGCATTGAAGAAGTAGAGACACTATATTCTTCCTAAGCAGTTTGTTTTGTATATTGATCATCAAGCTTTGCAATATTTGAATAGTCAAAGAAAATTAAATCAAAGGCATTTGAAGTGGGTTGAGTTTTTGTAGAGTTAATTTTTTTCAAACATAGGAGTGGGAAGTCTAATAGAGCTTTAGATGCTCTTATTAGAAGACAACTTTTGTTGATAGAAATGCAGATTAAGGTGGTTGGGTTCAAGGAACTCAATAATTTGTATTCAGAGAATCTTGATTTTAGTGAAGCATGGAAGGCTTGTACAGAACCTTTTATTCTTGATAGGATAAAGTGTTTGGATTTCATAACCCAATATGGTATGTTGTTGAAAGGAAGCCAGTTGTGCATTCCAAGAATTTCAATGAGAGAGAATTTCATCAAGGAGAAGCATAGTGGAGGATTGGCTAGACACTTTGGTAGAGATAGAATGATAGCTTTGGTTATTGAGAATTTTTACTGGCCATAGTTGCAGCAAGATGTGAAGAAGTTTATATAGAGTTATAGAGTATGTCAGATGGTGAAAGGATCAAAGAAAAATATAGTGTTGTATTAGTCATTACCTATACTAGAGAAGCCATGGGAGGATGTTGGCATGGATTTTGTTCTTGGATTACTAAGGACACATCGTGGACATGATTCCATTTTTAGTGGTGGTTGTCAGGTTTTCAAAGATGGCACATTTTATTCCTTGCAAGAAGACTAGTGATGCTATTCATGTGGCAGAGTTGTTTTTTCAGAAAAATGGTGAGACTACATGGTCTGCCAAAGAGTGTAGTTTCAGATTGAGATACCAAATTTGTTGGATATTTCTGGCATACATTGCGGAAGAAGTTGATGATAGAGTTGAACTTCAATTCATCACATCATCCACAAACTAATGGATAGACAAAAGTTGTAACTCAAAGTTTGAGAAATTCGCTAAGATATTTGGTTGGAGACAAGAAAAAATGATAGGATATGATTTTAAAATAGGCAGAATTTGAATATAATAATTCTATTAATATGAGTATTGGTAAATCACCATTCTAGATTGTATATGGGAGCAATCCCAAAAATGCTTCTGAATCGTGACAGTTGGATAAAGGAGAGATAAGTAGAACTAAAGAAGAAGAATTTGCTGAATATTTGAAGAACATCCATGAGGAGGTGAGGAAGCACATTATAAAGATGAATACATATTACAAGGATGAGGTAGATGTGAAAAGAAGGTATAAGGAATTTTAGAGTGGATATGAAGTCATAGTTTATTTGAGAAAGAAGCTTTTTCTAGTGGGTACATATAATAAGCTGTAGATGAAGAATTTTTGACCATGCAAGATACTGAAAATGCATGATTCTGGAAATTCCTATGAAGTGGAGTTGCTCTCTGAATTGAATATTTCACCAGTATGAAACATTTCAAATTTGACAACATATTATGAAGGAAGTGATGGAGATGAAGTTGCAGAAGTGCAATGGAGTATTCCAACAACTAGTTTAGCTATAAAAGAGATTGAGGAGATACATGATAATCGTATTGGCAAAAGTACAAGGAACAAAACTTATGAAGAGTATCTGGTCAAATGGAAAGGGATGCTAGTAGAGGATTCATCATGGCTAGCAAGGGAGGAGTTTAATAGTCTTGGTTTTCCTCTAAATACACCTAAGACGTGATGGAGTCACTTCTCAAATTACCCCGAGTGTTTGATGTACAAGCATTCTAGGTGTAAGAGCAATCTTGCATTACCCAAAAATATTTTTATTTTCAGCCTCTTTAATTTTAATATGGACTAGTAGACAAGGGGTTATTATTTCTAGGAACTTGCTATTTTTAGTAAGTTTGTCATGTGATCTTAGAATGTCCTAATTTTAGAGGTGGATATTCATCTTGGATATATTAGCCTACTGGTTGAAGTTTAATGCCATCACATGGATATTCATGGATTTATTGCAGATTTTTGGTTTACAATTTTGATAATTAAACTTGAGGCTCACCTTTGGAGGCCTTAGAGTGCCTAGATGAGGTCCAAAAACTCAACAGATGGGCACTTGCATGGATCCAAGCCTATAGATTAGGAGTTAGGGTTTTTGAAAAGTGGTCATAATAGCCAATCAGAGCAATGTTTTGAGAGTTATGCGTTTCCAAAGTTGGGGCAACCAAAATGTCCAAAATGTATGTGGTTGATTTTATATGTATTGTTAGGGTCTATTGGTCCTAGGTATTAAGTTTGAATGTCGAAAATCTTCATGAGCGATATAAAATTTCCTATTTAAGAAATACTCAAACATTGTCTAGGACAGCTCTAGGCGATAGTTCACAACTTTGTCTTGTAGATTACTGTAATGAAGGCACCCATGTGGGTTAGCACATTGTAAATTTGAATTCTATATTTTTGCATTTGCGGTAATAATAAGAAGTCCATATTTTGTTCTCACATTTTTTGTTGTTTCTTTGTTTCTGTTATGTGTTTATGGTATTAAGGGGAGCATCCTTCATCAATTTACTACTTTGCAACACTGTTCTAATGTGTCATCTTTCGATTTCACTCTTTAGGGGGTAGGATGATTACATCATAACATCAATCAAATCTTGCTTCAAAACTATCTTCATATCAATTTTATCTGAACTTAATGTCCTTATTGCTAGGGGCATCTCATCACTAGGGACATGTTTGTTTCTATATCTAGCATCATATTCTATCTATCTCAGCTATCAATCAACTGATCAAACTTATGATAGTCTAATTCATAGCCTGATGGATAGGTATTTGGGCATTCTACCTAGAATCCTAAGGGTTAAGACTCATTTTGGGGATTATCCTATGACTCATGATTGGTCTCATCATCTCTTTTATGGACCAGTATCTAAATGTTTTATATGGACCCTAGAGGATTAAGCTTCATTTAGGAGATTATCCTAACTTCTCTTTCAACCACCTTTTAATGGACAAGTATCTAAGAATTCTAACCTAGACTCTTGATGATTAAGCCTCATTGTAGGGATAATCCTATGAATTGTCATTGATCTTGTCATCTTTTAATGGATAGACTCATGGCAATGCTTAGTGTCATCTTTCAATGAACAGGTATTTGAATGTTGTGTCTAGACTCTTGAGGATAGAGCGTTATTCTTGGGAAAATTCTATGAATCATGATAATCTCTTAAACTAGTATCTAGGTGTTCTATCTAGACTTTGGAGGGTTAAGCTTCATTTTGGAGATAATTCAAAAAAATCTCATCAATTGCCTTTCATATCATCAAACTTAAAGTCAATGCCAATTCTTTCTCTATGCTTTACATCGGACCATTCTTTGAATTAATGCATTTCTCACACATCAATTCAAAGAGTGGAAAATGTAATACCTGAAAATTGGCACCTTTCTATTCTGAACCAATTTTTGAGCATTAGTCTCATAACGTCAATTTCTTGATCAATAAAGTCCTACTTTACTAGGTATTTTTGACCAACTGTCTCTACTTGATCTTAGTGTCAAATGGTAAAGAAATCCTAAAATAACAATAATCACATATCTTATTTAATTCCTAAACATTGACCTAAATTAGCTAAATAAACCCTCTAATTGAATTAATTTAACTATATGTCCTAGCACTTTCATTTAAATTATTCCACCCCTTTAGCTAATACACATGACATGAGGAATTAAATAAATTTGATTTAATTAAATATCCTTATCTCAATTATTGAATTTAATTATTCAACTAATTTAGAAATGCAATTATGAGGCCATATAAATTAAATATTATCTTTAAATATTCTCTCCAATTCTAAATTCTAAATTGTGAGTTAACTTTGAATAAGAAAAGGAAACCAAGCCAATTAATTTCTTATTCTCTCCAAAAGAAATTAGTTAACTCCTTCAATTATGGAAACTCTCTAGTTGAACTAAATTCTCCTCTAATATGAACCATTCATCTACTTTAATCTTAATTGTCAATTGGTTTCGGGATTTTATAAAAGAGACCACCTGCCTCTCATTTTGGAGGATGCAATTGATGAGTATCAAAATGTTGTCAATTTGAGAATTCAGCTTTCTTACACTCAAAGAGAACTCATTGCTATCATTTACTTTCATAGTTACTTCTCATTTAGATTACAAATGCATACATTCTAGCTTAGCTTTTCTTACTTTGTTCTTAGATTAACTTCATTTCATATAGATTAAATCTATATCTCTTTTCATAGACAATCTTAAAAATTATATTAGCTTAATCTTGCATTCATATAGCTTAAATCCTTCATTCTTATATTGGTTTATGGTCACTAAACTCTCGATTCTTAGAGCACATTCAAACCCCATCTAGATAGAAGGAAATAGATCGCCCTGTGCATACATTCAGAGTGAACAATCTCATGCTCATTCCCAGATGTACCTAACAAATAATGATCATGTTGAAGTGTGTGATTAAATTAGAGGCCCATTTAAGCACATACACCTATGTTTTTCAAATTTGAATGTGCATAAAATTTTGAATTTAGTTGTTATTTCCTAGGTTTATGGAGTGTAAAAGTATTTATTTACACTTCATTTGTGCAGATTTTATCTATTGTAGATCTATTGAACAAGGAGTAGAGTGAAGAAAACCATAGAGATCCTAGAGAGATGAACAACATATCGATGTAATAAGGAAGAGGTGAACTAGACTAGTTCATAGGGGCAAGCCAAAAAAAAAGGAAATATCAAGGCATCATTGAGTTATTTACTAGAGATCCGCAAGCCAAGCCATGACATTTTGTAGATCAAAACTCTCATTTATTTCTTATCTTTGTAACTATTGTAAGCTCTTAGTAGGACAAGCTTAAGTGCAAGCCTTTATAAATCCTCTAGAAAGGTGTCTCTCAGAAAGAGATTTATAAATCATCTAACAAGGTAGCCTCAAAAAATATTTTGTAATCATGACATATTATATACATTCCTATTAGGATGTTCTCTTAGAAAGAACAATTGTATCCTTTAACATGGAACCCTCTCAGTACCAATTTGGGATAGAAACTGATATGAAAGCTTTGAAATTAACAATTAAGAGCTTGAAAACTCAAAGGAATATCTAATGGAAATCTATAGTGTCATGAGCCCTAACTAGCATGAAAAATACAAATATATATTTTTAAATAAATACATACACTTTATTTAAATACCACATTACCATTGTTGATAAGTATCATAATAAAAATTAAATAATAATCAATATAATATTAATAATCATATAGTATAATTTATTATCATATTATAATAGTGCATGATATATTACTATGAGAATTGAATATTATACTAGGCAATAAAATATAAAAATTAGATTAATAATACATAAACTAAATATATTATGCATTATATGTAATGGTATTAATATTAATATAAAAGACAAAATTGATACATTATCAATACAATATATTTTATAATCTAATCATTAATGTAATTATAATATCAATATAATTTAATTATATAATAAATGAAAAGACACGACTCTTGGAATAAAAAACTATATATATATATATATATAGAATTCTCACATTGAGAGATATTCATTGAAAAATATGGAGAAATATAAAGGAAAATGAAAGAGATCAATGGGAAAACAAATATTGTAGAGAAGTACAGAAAGAAAAATGAGATATTTGATCTGTGAAGGGAAATTACATTAAAAAATTTAGTGTCCTGGTTGGGGGACATTAAAGTGGTATCAAAACATTGATTCTGCCAGCCTGCAAATGATGGAAAAGTTTGCCTTTAGTAATATACATTCATACATTTATATTACAGTTAATAATGCGGCAAAAGATAAAATGGATAATACAAATGGAACGTATTGAATCATTGAAGAGATATAAGAAATGTAGTTCGAAAGAAAATAAGAAATCAGGCGACAACAAACATGAAACTAATGACTTCTTGCATAGAAGAAGATAGATGAATGTAAAAAATAAAAAATGGAGTTTTACAGATAAGAGGATTAATTTCGTTTGTGCAAATAGATGGATCATATCACGTATCTATTTGTGTTACATTGTTTAATTCTTTAACAATCAATAGAAGCAAACCTTATTTAAGAGAGCATAAAACTGATAATGTGTGATGCATATTATATTTGCAAAGAAAATATATCTTCAAAATACTTTTCATATAGAATCAACTAAAAATTATTGCTGAAAGGAAATATCATACTTTAAAGGAAAAAAGAAAAAAACATTGAATGACACATGGATATTACATGTCTACGATAATGAAGAATATCACCTGTATCCTCATTCTGTAGATATTGCAATAGACATCTTGATTAAAGTGCACCCAATACATATCAATTGCAAGTTGGGTTTACTCGATTGGCAAGAGAACATCATTACTCTACAACTAACAATATTGGAGGATGTTTGGGTATGAAAACTATGCTAAGCCACAAAAATATAAAATCAGGGTTTGGAAATGTACAGATATTATATTCACAGACAGTGCATTTACAAGTGGAGACTGCACATATTGAGAACAATACTCGTAGTCCAGAGACATTACATAGAGACTTTGTGGAATAACAATGATATTTATCAAATAGAGTAGAATCCTCATAGAATAACCAACGATTAAAGAGTATAGGGTCAAAAAAGAATATGACAACTGAATGAAAGCACTACTCATAGATGGTCACGTAAGTGGTAACAATGAGCCATGGTGGTCTACATATAATAGGCAATTGAATTATATGATGGACTACATTAGAATTCCAATTTTATTATTGAAAAAGGTATGAAAATTCAGTTAACTTGACATGACCCATGCATGAGATGTGATGGATCAAGAAGGTTCACTTAAGGTATGGTTTATAATTTAGTATTTAGAATTTAGAATGAATGTCTTAGTACTAATTAACAATTGGAATAGATTCCATATTGATTATAGTATTGTGAATGAAGGTATATTTTCTTATTCATTAATAAGTTTTGTAATATAGTTATAATATGTCAAGGCAAATTGTGATCTATAAATGATTAGAATAAATAGTATAATCATACTCTACTAATGAGATGAATATTATAGATTAGACATGATTTTCAATTATTTAAATTATAAGATATCTGAATCTTATATATATGAGTATATAATACTATTTGGCAGCACATTAAATTTATTTTGTAAATTTAAGGATAATACTATTGGTCAACAAGATAGAAATCCATTTGCAACCTATTACATAATGGATAGGGAGTGTGCACAAGGGAAGGAGTAAATTGATCATGTTGGGAGAAGAGAATCCCAATATGGATAAAGATTTGAGGGAGTCCCAAGCTAAGCATGTCCAACCTCAAGAAGCAGTAAATCTACCATCCACATAAAAATTAAACATGTTCTTAGTGGGTAGGGAGTGTGCACAAGGGGAGGAGTAAATCAATTGGATTGGGGCAAGAGAATACCCATATGGATACAAATATATGGGAGCCCTGAGATGAGCATGTCCAAACTTGAGCAACAATAAATCTACTATCCATTATGGAGCTATACACCCCATTATATTACTAGCTATAGAAAAGTTGTTAAAAATATGCATCTTCAAGAACTTTTGATTTTGAGACAAGGGAAAGGAGCATGAAATTCATGATCAAAGTGGTAAAACATTTCCTTACCTTTTCTTATTTCAACTTGTAAGCAAGATTCTAACATGTATACTATGTGTCTACATCATGTCTTCATGCATTAATTTGTTTGCTTTGTGTCTTCCTGCATTCCTGTGTCTACCTCGTGTTTGCATTGTGTCTTCATGCATTAATGTGTCTATTTTGTGTCTTCATTCATATGCTCTTTCATTGATTACTAACATGTGAGCTTTGAAAGTGTTAAATACATATGTAGGGAAAAGAATGACTCTGAGCTATGAACCACATTAGTTGCTTGAGGACAAGCAAATTTGAGAGGGGTGGACTTGTCATGAGCCCTAATTGGCATGAACAATACAAATATATATTTAAATAAATACATACACTTTATTTAAATACCTTATTACTATTATTGATAAGTATGATATTAAGCATTAAATAATAATCAATATAATATTAATAATCATATAATATAATTTATTATCAAATTATAATAGTGTATGATATATTAATATGAGAATTAAATGTTATATTAGGCAATAAAATATAAAATTTAGATTAATAATACATAAACTAAATATATTATGCATTATATGTAATGGTATTAATATTAATATAAGAAATATAATTGATACATTATCAATACAATATATTTTATAATCTAATCATTAATGTAATTATAATATCAATATAATATAATTATATAATAAATGAAAAGACACAACTCTTAAAATAAAAAACTATATATATATATATATATATATATAGAATTCTAACATTGAGAGATATTCATTGAAAAATATGGAGATATATAAAGGAAAATGAAAGGGATCAATGGGAAAACAAATATTGTAGAGAAGTCTAGAAGGAAAAAATGAGATATTTGATCTATGAAGGGAAATTTCATTAAAAAATCTAGTGTCCCGGTTGCAGGACATTACATATAGATTGTAGAAATAACTCGAGGAAGGTTTTGACATTATTGAGTGTTTAAAGGACAAGCTAAGAGAATCATTAAAAAGGAGAAAGAAATTCATGAAGAAACACAGTGAGAATCAAGATCTCATCAAACATTTTGAGGAGCGTAGTGGACACGATGAATCTAAAGAAGCAATAACTCATCTCATCATTGACAACATGAGGCTAATAAAAAAATCAGCACCGATGAGGAATGCATAAGAGAAAAAAAAGTAAGAACAAGTGTATCTCAGACAAGAAAGGTAATGCCATTTCGGTTAGAGTTGAAGGCATTGAAGTATTAAGAGTTACCAAGAAGCTAGAAAATAAGATGAAGAAGTGTTAAGGGAAACTGAAGCAAAAATATTGCTAACCAAAGAAGAACACCATTACATGAGGCATGAAAATAGCATTTTGCATGAACAATATCATAACAAAATGGAGCAAATGAAAGGTTTTGATAGCAGAATACAAGAAACTGGTCAAACATGTGTGCTAGTTAATTGATAAAATGTAAAACACAAAAGAATTACTGGAAGTCCCACTAGAAGAGAAAAACTCACCATCAAGGTCTATAAAACCTATGGAATCAAGGTCATCTTCTAGAGTTCTACAAGTGGAGGGAAAGCCAAAGGAGCAATGTTGGACCATGGAGAGGTATAGGTATGAATTTTTATGAATGTTATAAGATTAGACATCTTTCCATAGATTGGTGGATAAGAAAAAAATTAAAGTTGTAATCTTCTGACAAAAATGAAAAGATGGAGGTCATCATTAGAAAACAATTCAACATTTAATTTATAAGGGCTTGGACCAAGAAGAGTGATGAAGGTGTTGTATCAAATCTTGCTTTAATTGAGAGCTCATTGAATAGTGGTGAGACATTTGCAACAAGTTACGATAACTTATTGCTTAAGGAGATATGCAAAAAATGTAAATCTTACACCATTCCCCTAATATAAACTGATAAGTCACATAATGTGATGCTAGAGACAACTAAGTGATGGTCACCAAGAAAAAAAACCTTTACCTATGATAAGATAGGAGCTCACCAAAATCATTATGATTAGATGAGAAGACACAAAGCATGAATTGTATAGAGTGAGAGGTAGGTAAAATATCTACTTAATATTTCAACCTTAATTTTAATAATTTTCTTTATAAATAAGAAAATAATAAGATGATTATCATTTTGCAAATTTGTAATCTCTCAAATTTTTATAATCTATTTTAATTTAGTTTAAAAAGTGTAACATTTGCATAAGAATATTGTGCTACTCTATATAAGTAGAGAAAGATGAAAATATAATAGTGTTTAGGAAAGCCAATGTGTGAAGTTATGAATCTAATTATCAAGGGTAACAATGATGGAGGAATTGTATGAGTTGAGTTGGTTTATATATAGAAAGGCATGCAAATCACCAATATTCACAATCATCTTGATGAATGCAAATGAAAAAGACATGGAAGGAAACCTCTCTTTTCTCCTAGGAATGTTCTCATTACTAAAAATATAAAGGCATTTATGAAGGTAAAGATGAATGATTTTGGGGAAGACAAAAATTCTGAACAATTTTAGATGTTTTGTTGCAATGGAGTCTTGAAGCCCTAGATGAAACATATAGAGATGACTACCCTACATTGTGCCATGGATATTCCTAATTTATTTTGTGATGAATGAATTAGACTCATGCTAAGAAGGATCCATGATCAATAAATTTGTCTTAACAAATACAAAATCATGAAGGAAGTGATGTAGAGGGTTACAAGGTTTAGTTGAGCTAGGAGTTGACTGCAAAATCAATCTCGCCAAAGGATGTGAAAAATTTGACTAGATGCACCATGATGAAAGAATGTGCATGGTGAGAGATATCGCCAATTAGAAGATAAAGTATGCGGTAATGGTGATTGCCTATAAACTCTACCAATCTAGTATAAATGACAACATACTAAGTGGAGTTGCGTATAACACATATCAGATCATCCATGATCACACAACATTTGACTTGAGCAGATGGCTGAAAATACAAATATTAGATAACATACGAAAAATCAAAAGGGATTATAGTAAACACACTCTGAAATTTGGTTCTATACTTGTATTTATTTTGTTTTATTTTAGAAAAATATTATATAAATTCAATAAGTTCAAATGGAAAAGAGATAGACCCATCTCTTCCTAGATTACCATATTGTACACCAAGTTGAATAATGAAGGTACTAAACTATTGGACAAATACTTCAAGAATTTTTAGTTGGAGATGTAACAAAGGAAAATAATCCTATCTAGGCTAGTAGAATAATTGAAGCAAGAAGTGTTTTTCCTCACTAATGTGGATAAGTCAATGGTATAAGTGGTTCAACTATGAACCCACTATCTAAAAAGGTAACTTCTGAGGTTGACAAAATATAAACTAAGGCTTGCATTAAAAAGAAGCCAATAATCCTAATTGATCGAAAAGAGCATGAAGTTTTTAATGAGTGCACATCACTAGAAGAAACATGAGGAAGGAAATAGTGATAATAAGAAAAAGGTTAAAAGTGAGGAAGGCACTAGTGACAATAAGATTACCAAAAAGGGTAACAAAGAGGAGATGAAAAAGAAAAATGTGGAGCAAGTTACAGATTCTGAGAATTCTACCGAGGATGATAATAAAATGGAAATGGGGGATCTTAGCTTGAACTTGGAAGGTTATTCTAGGAGAAAAGGAATGTCAATTGGAAAAGATAATGTGGAGGGTAGTAAAGAAAAGAAATTTGAGTCTAACATAGGGTCTAAAGCTTTAGGGGATGAAGAGGGGAAACAAAGTGTTCACCTTTATCCTTATAAAAGGAATTCTAGGAAGGAAAAAATGGACATGGACACTAGAAATAATAACTAGGGCAAAGTCCTTTTCATGAAGGAGCATAGCTTGAGTAAGGAGAATAAAAAGGAGCTCAATGAGAAGTAGGATGCAAACACTAAGATCCGTGTCAATATAGAAAATAAGGATAATACTATTGACACGGTGAATAGGGATGATGAAGGGTGCAGGGATGAGTCTCATCAAGAGAAGTTATCTTTCCTTCATACTACCAAGATTAAAGTGTAGGTATCCCTTCAAGGTGACTCATGGCTCTATAATGAGATCATGGTGCTCAAGAAAAAAGTTGGGGTTAGTAAAAAAGAATTGGACCATGAAGGTGCTATGAGAGCCCATCTAGAAAGAGAATTTGGAAACTGTTAGAGTAAATAATTAATTTACTAATTATTTATTCTATTACTTAAGCTTACTTAGTTAAATGCATTTTATTAATTAGTTGTAGTCTAGGAGTTAGTTATAAGTTGTTGACAATATGGGAGTTTGTTCTCTCCTAAGTCATACTTATCCTCTCACCTTGTTCGAGGACTTTCCACCTTATGTGGATGTATGCTTAGTTGTCACACTTATCTCCTAGAGTCTTCTACCTTGTTCTAGGAGATTCCTTGAGGCCTTTATAAGAAATCTCTCCCTCATTGTATTTTCATAAGATCTCATTATATTGTAAATATATATTTTCTTGTGTTTGCATATTCTCTTGTTCTCTCTCATGCCTGTTTAGGGTTTTTCTCTTGCTCCACACTCTTCCTTACTTGGCTTTTCTTTGACAGGTTTTCACATGCAGGTGATCTTGGGTGTCTTCGAAGTTGGATTTCATCAACTCCAACATGGTATTAGAGTGCAAGCGACAGACAGAGGAGGCGCAGCTGGTTGTGGCAGCTCTTCAGTCAGCACAGAAGCCAAAATTGACCCTGAAGATGTGCAAGTAAGGATGATGCAGTGTTGACATCATGCTAATGTCAGCATTTCATTGTCCTAAATTTGATGACCTACAATTTTTTGTCCATAACTTGAGCATATGGAAGTATTTTTCCGATCCAAAAGAAGTGCTGGAAAGCTGGTTCCAAGATGGAGACATTGGTGTAGGCATTTTTAGGTTTTGATGCATTTTTATTGCCCATTTTTTAGTTGAAGTCCAAAGTTTTGTTTTTGACTTTGACAAGCGTATCTTTTGCGTCCCTCCCATGCCCATTTTTTGAAAACTTTATATTTTTGGAAAGTTGGTTCTGTCACCTTTTTAGAAATCTGGTCATTTTTCTTAGTTTTTGGCCCATTCTCTTTCTATCACATTTTTGGTGTTTTTGCTATATGGTGAAAATCTTGAGTGTTTTAGGCCCAAGGATCATTTTCCTAGCATGGTTTCCTTTGTTTTAGGTTGTAATATGTTTTTTTATAGCTTTTTTTAAGTTTTGATCATTGTAGCTATCATTTTGAAGCACTTTTTTGTATCACACTAAGATAAAGTGCCACTTTTGCATTTTGTGTTCATGAACGTTGTTTTTGAGTCAGTTGTACATGAACTATTTTTATAAAGCACCATGGGGGGGATAGTTGTTTGCTGTTTTAGGCATTCTCCCTTTGTTAAGTGAGTGCCCCTTCCACGAAATTAGCCCCATGTAGTGTCAATGTAACCGTGTCTTTATGGGTGTTTTGTACCTCTTTCCCTCTCTCATCATTCTTGGTTCGTCTGCAAGAGACTTTGGCCCACCTTCTTAGTTGCATGTCATCTCACCCCGTCTGCATTAAGGGGGTGTTATTCTGTTGTTCTAATGCACTCGTGGTTCGATAGTGTGAACTATGTATTCAATGGTTGATCCTATATACAAGGTGATTGCAGTGGATGCCTACCTATGCATTTTGGTGAGATGGATCATCTACCATATAGACATGCTTGATTCATGCCTTCTTCTTCCTTAGTGGTACTTTAGATTAGTAGTTTGGCAGATTTGCAGCTCTTCATGCTTCACTGATGCTCTTCATGATCACTTTTTGTTCCTGTTTTAGGCACATTCCCCTAGATGGAGGCTTCTTCAGTTCTTCACCAGGTTACTTCTTTTTGGGGGAGGGTTTTTCCCACATGGTTTTCTCTCTTTCCCTATTTTTCAGACGTTGCATTTTGTTGCATTGTACATGGGTACCTAACATGGCCTCGTTGTCGGGACCCATTACCCATTCTGTATTTCATCTTAGTTTTATGAGCTTAAGGCATTTCCCTAAGTTGCACTTAAGGGGGGGTGTTAGAGTAAATAATTAATTTACTAATTATTTATTCTATTACTTAAGCTTACTTAGGTAAATGCATTTTATTAATTAGTTGTAGTGTAGCAGTTAGTTATAAGTTGTTGACAATACGAGAGTTTGTTCTCTCCTAAGTCATACTTATCCTCTCACCTTGTTGGAGGACTTTCCACCTTATGTGGATGTATTCTTAGTTGTCACACTTATCTCCTAGCGTCTTCTAGCTTGTTCTAGGAGATTCTTTTAGGCTTTTATAAGTGGTCTCTCCCTCATTGTATTTTCATAACATCTCATTATATTGTAAATACATATTTTCTTGTGTTTACATATTCTCTTGTTCTCTCTCATGTCTATTTAAGGTTTTCCCCTTGCTCCATGCTCTTCCTTTGGCTTCTCTTTGACAGGTTTTTGCATGCAGGTGATTTTGGGCGTCTTTGGAGTTGGATTTCATCAACTCCAACAGAAACATCCCTAACAAACTTAAGGAGTATGAGCTATAAATCCATCAATTAATAAAGGATAACAGACAAAGAATGGAGCAGGTTACCTCCAACTTATGTGCTGCATTTATGTACTACAATAGTTGGTCAGAAGAAAAGCAATGAGGAGATTATGTCTCCAGATACAATTGGGGTGAGGAGTCTAGGAGGGCGAAGTAAGAGAATAATGTTGAGTGTGAGGAAAAAAATTACTGAAGCACATGAGGTTCCTGGTTCTGCCACAGTTGATATTATCCAGAGTATTGCAAACGCAAGCAAGGAGGTGGAGAAGATCGTTAAAGAGCTACTATAGGTGATGGTCATGGTTGCTAGTCCCTGTGGTTTTGCTGGTTCTATTTTTATTTTTTTCAGCTTTTGTTTAAACTTTAGGTTCTAGGTCCTTGTAAAACCTAGGTGTGTTTTATTTAAACTTGCAGTTTTAGGTCCTTGAAAACCTTGTTTTTTATATTTTTTGATAAAATTTAGGTTTTAGGTCCTTGTAAAACCTGGTGGTGCTAAATGCTGATCTTTTGATTTTGTTAAAGGGTTTCATGTCCGTTCAAAACCTATTTTTACCTTAATCTAAAACATGAGAGGGATAGAAAAATAAAGAGATCAAGGAAGAAGAATAAGAGTCAAACCTCAAGATAGGTTGACAAGGAGAAAAGTGAAGAGAAAATCGAGACAAAGTCCTTACATGAATTAGAGTTTAATAGAGAAGTTTTCATGCACTAAAAATCTAGAATCAAACCCAATTTTTTTTTCTCTAAATGCATTAAAAATATTGTATGTTCATGTTCTATTTCTATGTGCATGTATCTTTTGTTACTTTACATAAAAAAAAACCTACAACGTAGATTGATGATCTTAACGAATATTATTCCAAGAAATAATCATGACGGGTAACCAATTTACTTGAACTAATTTTTATACATGTTGTCAAAGATTTGTGCATTCTGGCTACTTAATCAAGGTGAATTAAAGATAGTATAATGAAAATAATTTCGTTCTTTTATAGGACTTCCATTGAAATACAATGCATCCTCAACTTGTATACATATCTCAAATGAGAATGACAACTATACTTTTTTACAAATGATAATAAGAGTACATTGCATTCATTTTACTAAATCTCCAAGTAACTCTCAAAGTTTTTTATTAGTAGTAATTTCTCATCTATTTCTCTTATTTCATAGATTTACAATGTATCAATACATATTTTGTCTCCTTTTTAACTCGACTACATCACCTGCTAATTTTTTTTTGAATTTTTACTTGAAAAATAATTCAATACAATGAAATATGGTTGATGGCTATAACAACAACAAGGCCACACTTGCATCTTGGAAGAAGGTTAGTATCTCTATCTTGTAGTTTTTGTGGCCACAATAGCATATTGGTAAACTCCTTTATGTTAATGTTGGATGTTGCTACAATTTGTGTGGTTGTAAATGAATTGTGATTTATATATATAATAATTCACATATGTCATTTAAGGATAAAAGGAAATTAGTCTATGGCCATGGAGCCGTAAAGCCCCCATGGTTAATATATAAGTATACATGTAATTAGGTAGATCCTTATATGTTAGATATGAACAAACTCCTTTCAATGTAAGGAGGAAAATATGGAATAAGGAAGCTTATGTACAGGTAACCATGTTGAACCCAATGGACTAGTAACTCAAATTTCATTAATACATGATGGGTAGGATGGATACATGAGATTGAAGAGTAGGTGCATCAATGTAAATATTCTAGTAGGGAATCAACGCAAGGCTATATGCTATAGTCTAGTTTATATTTTGGGTACTTGATAATAAACCCATAATTATTTCAGAACACACACCTTAATTAGAGACATGATGCTTTTCCTTATAGTCATTCCTGCACATTACCACAAAACTGATTGAAAAAATTCACCTTTGATACTATTACTATAGGCCACACAGGATGTATATCCAGAAAATCATAGTTGGATCATATGGATGTTATAGTGGCCTTCCTATTTTGGCGTTGTAGATTCTTTTTCCATATTGTTGTAGGACGTATGGAGCTGATCATGATTTTACTCATGCAAGTAATAGACCCCAATCCTTTGGGAGAATCAAGCCTACCACAATTGTAGGTTTGGCCAAAAGACCACCTTTTCCCCCCACCCCTTAGAATCCTTGGTAGGACTATGTTATGTTGTTAAGTGAAAATTATAAAGTAATGTGAATTTTTATTTTGATTCCTTGTTGATAATTCCTTTACTCTCCTTGTTATTGTCAATAAATGTAAAATTTATTATTGGCTAGTTAGCCAAGTTTTCTTTTTAATGGTCTTGAGGAAAAGTTTTATTTTTAATGGCCCCATTTTTCCTTAGGGGCACATTCTATTGGTTTTAATTAATGTTTAATAATGTGGCCACTCTTAAATTTTATTTAATATATGTGATTAATTATTTTTTATGTTTAGTATTAAGTTTAATTTTGAAGCATTTTCTAGTGATAATTGTCAATAGAAGTATGTTGTAATGTGAATTATGTAAATGACCATAGTCGAGATGGATTCTTGAAAAGTCATGCAAGGGGTAGATTATGGGAAAATATATTTTGGATTAATAACAAAGACCTCCTCATCATCACACTTCCATTTTGTCTAACTATTAGGGATGATCAATCCCATATAACCATATCAACAAGTGTTGCATTTTTGCTTAAACTTGGACAGGTTCTGGTGAATGAATATATAGTAATAGGGGCTTTATAAATGATAGGCATAATCTAGGGTTGAACCAAGAAGTTAGCACACAATGAATCTTCAAGAATTATACTTTGCTACAAATTGTGTAAGCTCCAAGTTTGAATTATATTATGTTTTAACCTTAAGGAGGTCTCATGTTTCATATACACTTACATGAGACTAAATTAAAAATTTGAGAATTGAGAGATTATAATTGCATGCAACCTCTTGTGATTGAGGAATTTTTAATAGATACTATGTATTGTTACCCTAGGATCATTGGAGGAAAATGGTTCCATCTTATGATATGTAACCCAAAGATTTGGAAAATATATACTTCAAAACTATATATTCATGTAGTATGAATATATACATAATTGATAATTTGAATCTCTAACCTATAAGATTAAGATCTAATTGAGTATAGGTGAGTGCCTAGAATGAAGTGTAAATTCTAAAATTTTGGCCAACTTCTAGGATGAAGTAAAAAATAACAAGGGGAGGATGTGAGAACCCTCCTCTTATGTACTCACTGAATCCCCAACCTTATGAAATGCATTCCTTGTTAGAGGGTTAAATAATTTTGAAATTGTATATAGAACTTGTAATTGGGGTTAGAAGAGTTGGTGTGATAAAGTTAATATATGATGTTAAATATGTTGAGTGAATCATTAAGCTAGGATATTTCATTATGGGAAGTCAAAAACCACCATGTTGATGCTTTATGATTTAGGTTATATGACATCTTAGGATGTAATTTTTTTTTAATATGTTTGATTGGAAAAATTATGTTGACATCATTATGCATGTACCCTGATTAATTGACTTAAGTAATTTTATAGATTAAACATCTTCCTATTATGATTTTTTAATGTATTAATGATATTAGTTAATTGATTTGAAAGGACATCAAGTTGTAATGAATATGATCTATATGGGATGATTGGGATGATTATGAAAATGGTAATTAAATTCTTATTATGAGATTAAGATTCAACTATGAATTAAGCTATTGTGCATTTCCTATATTGGGAAGTATATGAGTTGGCTAAATGGTGAAATGAAATATGTGAATGTTGTGATTCTGTACACATTGTGTTCATGTCAGAACATATTTATGTATTTGTCTTGTTAGTCATATGTCGTGACTATAAATGAAAACAAATTAAATTCTACATTTTTCATTTGATTCCTCTATTTGTGTATATGGATTTACTCTATAATTGGAATAAGTAGGAATGTTCATGTTCTACAATATAGATTAGAGAATGTTAATGAATGAAAAAGATGTGATGTTAGGTTATGTGACTTGATTTTAAGATGTTATAAATATGAGCTTATAGATTGGTTACTTCATCATGGATATTGGGTTTTATGAATCTAATGCTTATGTTACCATTGAGGTTGATTCTATATGTATACCTCATATTAGACTACTAAAATTTGGCATGAGTGTGCAAGTATTATATCCATGGGCATATGGGGAACCTTTGCTAGTTTATTTTTTGTGATATCCTTGTGAATCCAAGGTTTATCCTAAGGAGAGACAACCTAATTAAAATTTCATTTCTATTTGTAAAAATTGCGATTAAGTGAATCCGGTAATTTGTGAAATGTATTTTTGGATATTAATGTTGGCATGCCTAATTTTTGTAAAAATGACATAATTAATGTGGTGTTAATTGACACATGTTTATTGATGTGGAAAGCCAAGTGATATGGGTAGGTAAGATGAACTTTGAGTAACCATATAGAAACCCTCTTAAGATTTCTCGTTTAGAGAGCCAAGAAAACTTTTCCATCACCCATTTTCGTAGGTCAAATCTTGGTGGGTTTTTGGAGGTAAAAAGTGACTCTAGGGGATAGTTTAGGCTTAAAATATATTGCCCCATGGGTGTCTTATGAGTTAGGGAGTAACTATAGGCCATTTGAGCTTCCCAAAACCTAAATATGACCTTTTAAAAATTTCTTGGAAGAGAGTGATGATGTAGGAGATAGAAAAAGGGTATTTTATCAAACCAAGGAAAAATATCCCTCATGATGGGTGGTAGGTGAGAGTGGTTGGGAATCTTCTTAGAAATGTTTTGGAGAAAGTTGTGGGCTAATTCCCACCCTCCAATTTTTAGAGATTACTAGTTGAATTAGTAGAATCTAGGCATCTTTAGAATTTAGCTAAGGGTGGACAAAGTTTGAGGAAGGAGAGGAAATTTGGGTAGGAGAAGGGATCTCAAACCAGCCTTGTGAAAGCTTGAAGATAAGTTTGGTACATATATCTTGTGCTTATTTATTATATGAAATGTTGTTCATAATGTGTTTCATTCTTGTAGTGCATAAATTTATGCCTTGTTATTGTTCTTGTGAAGTGTTTTGGCATGTGTAAGTGTCCATGTGTTCATCTGAGATTCTTTAATTTATCTTTAATTTCTATTGTGTATGGGGATTATCAAGGTGATCATCATCCTTGGGAGGGAAGATAACCTTTTTGGGTGAAGGTTTTGTGGAGAATGCATTTGGGTGAAGAGTCTCTCCTTGTGAATGAGAGGGATGCCATATGGGTGATATGCACCCCATATGCCACATTTTCTTAGAGGGTAATAAGGGATTTTTTGTGGGGTCCATAAGGGTTTTGAAAACCCTATGAAGGCATGTGGAAGTTTATGTATAGCCATATGAAGGAAAGTGAATGTATATGTGCAACCTTGTGAAAGCATATGTTATTATTTATAATGTGGATTCTACCCATTTGTTCATTTTCACTTTCACCCTTTGAATGGCTCAATAGTGATCCTAAATGAAAGCCTTGGTTGGGATTATTTTTATGTCATGCCACTTTGTAAATAGGTTGTGAAATCCATTGTGTAACATATATGTGTGTGAATGGTTGAAAAGTATGTGTTTCCCCACCTAGCTAAGATTCTCCTAGCTTAGAAGTGGCCATGAAAAGGCCTATAAATGGGAGGAGATCTTTCCATGGGAAGGATTTTTTTATACCTAAAGTTATTTATTGAGTTCTAAATCTTGGAGAATGATTAATTCTGTTATATGTATTTGTGAAAAGAGGCCTGATATGTTATGATCTTGGTGGGGGCCCTTCACTAGCACCTCAAGATTTTGGTGCAATGGTTTGTACCATGTGCTATCGAAGCCTCCACCTAGGTTTGAGTCTCAAAGAAGGTGGCAACATCGGCATTGAAGTGTTTGTTTAAGGCTCATATAGCCAAGGGAGGGCCCACTGTGTGGGTGCACATCTAGCCTAGAGTCTAGACTACAGAGTGTGGTGGGATGTTATGATCATAGTGGGCTACTGACATAGGAGAACTAAATTCCAGCTAAGCCCTAACCCCTAGAAATGGACCTAGATTAAGTGTAACTTAAGGGTTTACCATTCTAAAACTCAAAATAGTTGGCTCAAAAGTGGGAAAACAAACTTTTGAAGCTCTACCCCAATTTGACAAAAATTCTTATGAAAAAGGGGGACCGAGTCAAGGTTGAGGTCAACTCTAACCTAGGTTAGGGTCAAGGTAAACTTTGACCTAGGTCAAGGTCAAGGTCAACCTTGACCTAAGGGTTAAGGACCCTTAGAAAATTAGCCATAAGTGAAAAATAGTGCCTGAGGATGCCCAAATAGAGCCCTAAACATGCACAAAAGATGAGAAGGCGGCATAAAATAGGGGACAACATGATGAAGACCCAAAAAACCTACCAAGGAGGGGAAAACATTCTTAACATGGAAGTGCTTCTATTTTAAGAGAATAAATTAAGCCCCCACTTTAGTAGGAGTATGGAAATCAAACATGCTCATAGTAAATGAGAAGAAAGATCCATGTGGATCCACAATGAGATAGAATAACACTTAGTTGACAACATGATCCCCCAAGCTAAGGATCCTAACTCAACAAACATGAATGAGGGTGTGAAAAAAAAGAAAAACAAAGATAAAGCTAAAAGATACAAAAAGAGGGGTTAGTACTAAAACAAACCCAAATGAACTAGTAAAGGAAACCTTGCTAAGAAAATGTTTCATTATACTAATATAATATCTGGAAAGCTATTAGAAAAGCATAAATGATTACATAAGAAAGAAAAGATAAACACTATAAATAACATAGCTTCATGATCTAGTCTTACTAGCATGAAAGAGAAAAGAGAGAAAAAGAGAAAGTGATTACCTCACCTAGTAAGATGCCCACCTCACTATAAATCACTAAGGAGGGAGAGCTTGATAGGTAGAAAAACCTAATAGTTCACTTAAAAATTGTGCTTTAAAATTGTAATGCATCTTTTGACAGCTTCTAGAATTCTCATAGATCCACCTTCTTGTATAACTATTAATATAAAATGTGTGTCCCTTTAGGATTTAGTAACTTGTGTGTGTTACCTTCCATGGATTTAGCATATTAAAAATTGAAAAATGCGTGTGTCTTTAGTATTTAGAAACTTATGTGCATTACCTTCAGAGGATTTAGCATATTGAAAATTGAAAAATGCGTCTCTTCAAGATTTAGCAAATTATGTGTGTTACCTTTAGAGGATTTAGCATATTGAAAATTGTAAAATGTGTGTCTCTTCAGGATTTAGCAACTTATGTGTGTTACCTTAAGAGGATTTAGCATATTGATAAAAAAATATAGTACAAGGGAGACATCATAAGGAGATATCATATTAACAAAAAGTACACTATGTTCTTAGCAAAGGGTATTGAACACTACATCAAAGAGCATAGATAATTGTGAAAAGGATAAATCACTAATGGAAAAAGGATCCTCAACGAGAAAGAGATCTTATCAACAAGACCCCCATCGTAGAGGAGTGCTTTAGGTAAAATATAAAATTTCAAAGAAAAGCCAAGAAGGAACAAATATTCAATCATCTAGCCTCCGACAAACAAGAGGAAGAGGAATTTTTGATTGAGGGAAACAAATCTATCATCAAAGCAAGGGTAAGAGTTTATAAAGAACATAATTTGCAAAATAAAGAAAAGGTGATGGCCTAGGACAATAACCTCTCATAGAAAAGGATATCCATAGTCAAAAAATTAGTCATTATAATGAAATAATGTTGCAAGATAAACACATGCTACTAAGCTAAAGAAAGTAGATCCCTAGAAAAAGAAAAAGAAGGAAGAACCTTGGCCCCCAGGGATGAAGAAAAGGGATACCTTTTCAAAATAAATGTTTATTTTTAATTTTTATTAAAAACATTTTGAATAGATTCTATGGATGATTAAAAACATAATACAAAATGATAGAGAGATAGGATAGAAAGAATAATGATTAAGCTCACGTCACAATATATGCTAAAGGCCTAATGGATCCTAAGAGACTAGATGAAAATGCACCTCTTGCTTGCTAGTTTTTAGACAAGAGAAGATGAGATCTAGTTTATATCAGAATGAGGGGTATCCCCTATATCAAAATTATGAAGGAATTATTAAATTGTAGGGTATGTACAAGATCTTATCAACCAAACTATGCTCTTAAGTGGCAATAAAAAATCAACAAATCAAGGTTATGTCAAATTGACATGCAATTTTCTACTTGTTATAAACATTATATCAAAAGGTTGAGACAAAAGAATCTCTATGAAATTGAATTTAGTTTCTAAACTACTGGGCCTTATATTTAAAAATAAAAATTGATTGGTCAAAATTTTGAATTTTAATGCATTAGTACAAAAATTTCAAGACAAAAAAAGTAGACGTATGTCTGACCACCTTGACCAAAATCAAATGATAACATTTTTTAATCATATTCTAGATAAAAGAAGTAGACTCATGCTTGGATGTGACACATATTTTTGGGTATTTTTATTCTAAATAAATAAATAATTATTAATTTTTTAGTTTACTATTTTTCAATAAAAAAAGCTCATGTATGGCCACCTTAACTAATTTAAAACTCTACAAATTCAATTTTTCTTTTTGTTTCCTTATAGTAGAAGAAACATAAATTGTGATCCATCTTTTGAATTTCAATTTTTTTTTACCATTTGAAAGTTATAGTTGTTTTTCAAGTAGTATGTCAATCAACAATTTATACTTAAATCTATTAGAAAATAAGTAATAATTACTTACTAAACTTGTAATTTGACAATCTTGCATTTATGTAAAGTTAAGAACATTCTTAAGAAACTCTTTTCATTTCATCAAATTTTAGTGAAAAACATTTGTCAACTACTTGTTTGAAGTAAAAAATACATAAGAATAGGCCAAAAACACATTTTAAGGATATTTTCAAAGTTGAGCATATAGGTTTGGTATCAAAAGATATAGTGGGCCTTATAAAGGTATTAGTTTTTTTTGTTTAGTATTAGGATGGGTACGAAAATAGTTGGAATAGATTTTGAAATGCTCTGAGGCATTTCAAAAGTATATATTTTTCATATCACCACTTTCTAACACACCATGATCCTACACATACCTTGCACGAGAATAAGATATAATTCCTAAAGAAGCTCACTCTCTAACATATAGCTTAAAATACACACCATCAATAAGTAAATATGTATTATGATAATGAAAAGGACATTTTTATTTTTATGCATCGATTAGTATAAGTCTAAAGATTTCTTTCTTTGAATTCATTAACTCAACATACACCTTTTAAGCCACCTCTTGTTGAATATCAAGGTTATCTAAGGTAGGTATAGGGAGAAGACCATGAAGAGGAGGACAATGATTAACATGAGCCACCTTGGATTGAGATTATAGACAACCAACACCATTCATATCCTATTTAGGTGGTATATGAACCAGATACCTAATAACATGCTTGTTAACACCAAACCCTAAATGTCTATAGCCTTATTTAGTCATTATATTATATCATGTAAAGTTTCTACAAGATGTGATTGTTTATTGTGTTGATCAGTACAATTTGTATAAGGTGGAATAATAGGTTTAGAAGAAGTTGATTTTCTCTTCCCTTCAATATCTTTTTTGATCAAATAAGAAGGGGAAGGTAAATCTAATAATTCTTGCACATCCACATCATGAAACATAGTTTGAGCCTCCTCAAAATTATGAGAGGAACTAGGGATAATAGATGGATAATTAGGCATATTAATTATCAGATGAGGATTAAAAATGTTAGGAACAATATTAGGAAGTATAGGATTAGGATTAGGATTAGGAAGATTAGGAAATTGTTTAGCATTTACCAAATTCTTCACATAATCCAAAAGATTAATAAGTCCTCCACATAAATCTTTGACAAAAGCCTTGAAAGTAGGAAGACTAATATAGGTCAATCTTGTAATAGCATAAGCAAGTGAAAAATGGAGAGTAACCACTACAATTAAGTGGATAATACTCTCATAAACATCATAAGTATGATAAAGAGATGCTAAAAGGAGGCTAATGAAGAAAATAACCACACACCAAATCATCTTAAAAATCTTCATAGTAAAAGGAAATCCAATAAATAAATAAATAAATAAATAAATAAATAAATAAATAAATATATGGATTTTTGTAGAATATTTATGTTTTTGTGTGTTTTGAATGTTAAAATGCAAGAGCATAAAAAGGCAAAAAATATCGAACACCAAAAAGAAAGAGTTGTCTATTGTGGGTTCACCAAAGTGTAATATGTAAGATATATATGATGTATATGATTTAGAATAATGCACATGAAAGAGACCCTAAACCAATATTCTACACATACATATAAACTCTTATAATATAGGATGTAAATTTGGAAATACTAGTATTGAAATGAAGAAATAAAAAGAAAATGCAAGAAAAAAAAAAACAAAAAAAGAAAAACATATAGATATATGGATTTTATAGAATATATATGTTTTTGTGTGTTTTGAATGCTAAAATGTAAGAGCATAGAAAGAAAAAAATATCGAACACCGAAAAGAAAGAGTTGTCTATCGCAAGTTCACCAAAGTGTAATATGTAAAATATATATGATGAATAGGATTTAGAATAATGCACATGAAAGAGACCCTAAACCAATATTCTACACATACATATAAATTCTTATGATATAGGATGTAAATTTGGAAATACTACTATTGAAATTAAGAAATAAAAAGGTACCTACCTCCAAAAAAGAATCTCGTAGAAACCTTATCAAACATTCTCAAAAAGTAGAGTTTCATGATTCTGATCCAAAACTATGAGATCTAAAAAACTCATAAATATTTTCCTTTTCTAAGCTAGGTCAACATTAACCACTTTATTTTTTTAACTTGACCTACACTACTCTAAAAAAATATTTGTTCACAGATCTCGAAATCTCACCGAAAAGGCTACTCAAATTTGCACTGATATTTGCTGTCCCATACTTGCAGCAACAAGATAATGGATTTTTTGTTTGGATGAGGGGTTTGCATTGGTCAAACCCTAGTTTGGAATCAACCTTAATAATATAATTGAAATAGAGAATGCTAGCAAGTAGTAGAAGTAAATCTAACAATGAAGCTATGGTATTCAATAGATATGCAATTGTATTTGAAATGTAAACAAGTATATCAAGATATAAAAGCTTGGACTCAATAACATAAATCAAAACCTCCATGATTTTATGCTTGAAATCCACCTTGAGGGAAGAATGAATAGATGTTCAAGATGAACAAAGGAGCTTGAAGGAAGATCACACCACCATGATGGATAGATCTAGGGTTTGATGATGAATCTTGAATGCTTGAACCAAATCCCTTCAAAGGATTGAATGCTTGAATCCTTGATCTTTAATGGAGAATGTGAATGCTTGAATGGGTGACTGATTTCTCACTTGATTTTTTTTCTTGAATTCGATGGAAGGTGAATACTCGATCATGACATGTAAATATCTCCTCAGGAAAAGTGGATATCTCCTTGCTTCTATCTTGTGTGTGTCAAAAACAAGATAGGAAAGCTTCCTTATATAGTAGTCTAGGGAACAGACTTCTAAAGAGGTTGACATAGGAGAAATAAATTTCATCTAAGCCCTAACCCCTAGAAATGGACCTATATTAAATGAAATTTAAGGGTTTACCATTCTAAAGCCTGAAATAGCTAGTACAAAACTGGGAAAACAAACTTTTGAACCTCTCCCCTCATCTGAAAAACTTTCTGATGAAAAAGGGGGACTTGGGTCAAGGTCAATGTTGATTTTGACCTAGGTTAGGGTCAAGGTTGTTCTTAACCTAGGTCAAGGTCAAGGTTGATCATGATGCAGGGGTTAAGGACCCCTAGAAATTGAGCCACAAGGGAAAAACGTGTTGAGGGAGGCTCAAATGGAGCCCTAAATAGGCATAGAAGATGAGAAGGGAGTGGAAAATAGGGGACAACATGATGAAGGCCCAAAACACTCCCTAATAAGGGCTAAACATTCTTAACATGGAAGTGCTTCCATTTAAGATGATACTAGGTCATCGTGTTAGAAATCCTACTTCACCCCCCCTAGTACCTTGGTGTCCAATTATGACTTCCAACAATTGGTATCAGAGCTAACTTCTCTTAGAGAAGATTAATGACATGGAGTCAAGTTCTTAGAAATGGAGGCTTTTATATTGGATAAATCTATTGACAATCAAGTGATTGACATCCAACTCTTACTACAAAAATTTGAGACAACAAGACAAGATTTGAAGAAATCCCTAAAAAGGAGAAAGGGATTGGCTATTGTGTACAAAAAATATCATTATGAAGAAGTTGAAATTGAAGGACTATTTGAAAAAATCAATCCAAAGGACACAAGATCTACAGATCTACTAGAAAGGAACAAACTCTTGAATGAAGAAGTCAAATGAATAAAAAAGGAACATGAGATTTAATCAATAAGGTTATGTGTAGTAATTGAGAAAAAGTAGAAAGCTGAGGAAGAGAAGGTTGTTGCTAAGGAAGACAAAAGGATAATTGAAACTAGACTTAAAGAAAGGATATTTGATGTATAAAATCTCATAAATAATCAACTTGACATGATGAATCAACTAATGCTTGCAAATCAAGAGTTCAATAGGAAGGATGTGGAAATAGAAAATCTGATGTCACAAAAGGACTTACTAAATAATTAACTAAAAATTGAAAAAGAACTTGTAGAAATATTCAACAAGCCAATGCAAGCAATAAAATACTTTTAAGAACTTATGAGGTAATTTGGGAGCACTACTAGATTAGGACATTTATCTAATGATCAAGGAGAATCATCTAGGAATGGAGAAATAAGAAATATAAAGACAAAAGGAAAACCTACAATGTTATCACTATGGAAAACTTTGTCATACTACAAACATATGCCAAAGTGAAAATGGTATGTAAAGGCCTAAACCTAAGTTTACTAGTTATTATTTTTATTGCAAGAAGAAAGGACATCAAATACATGAGTGTAGGTCAAGAATGAAGAATGCATTTACTATACCTAGATTTGAAGGCTATTGTTATAATTATTAAAGGTATGGACATAGAGAATATGAATCTAGATCTCTAAGAAAACCCACCTAGACTAATCAAAGGAAGAATCAAACATTGAACAATGTATATTCCAAATATGACAAGTTTGGACATTCAAGAAAATACTATAGAACTCAAGAACCAATAGAAAATCATAAAATACAAAGGGTTAAAATGGAAATTGATCATACAAGGAAGGAGATGAATCAAGCATGGAAGAAAAAGACAAAATATGGAAGAAGGAGAACAAATGGAGCTGAGATCAACCAATCCAATGGAGAAGGTGATCATAGCATCTCAAACTAAGTAAAAAAGGTATGTATGGATATG
Source organism: Cupressus sempervirens (assembly GCA_028749045.1). Lineage (NCBI taxonomy): Eukaryota > Viridiplantae > Streptophyta > Pinopsida > Cupressales > Cupressaceae > Cupressus > Cupressus sempervirens. The sequence continues at coordinate 490,413,549 of CM053790.1, forward strand.
TATATCTAATGATACATATTACATTATTTCCTAAAATCAAACGTGCTAAAGTTTATATTTTCATAAGTAAAGATGCATAAGAATAAATTTATGAAAGGATCAGTGCAAAAGAATCATCTGCATAGTTTATGCCAAACATCAAAAAAATTATCTTTATTAATTGAGGATTGTAACATGGACTAAGTACTTTAGAAGCTAAACTCATGTATAGGCCGAGTTAGATGGAAGAGACCAGGCTGTATAGTGAAGACCTAGTTTTAAGGCACAATGTTGACTGAGATACCTAAATTCTACCTAAAATAGTACACAATATTAATGGTGAACCTAAATCAAGAAAAATGAAGTACATACACAAATTTGAAGGCATTATTTCATACCTTACATAATTTGAGAGAATAGAGTGATTTGAGTTATAATGAGATCCTAATAAGATTTAAGAGAAAATCAAAGACAAAGAGGTTGATCAAGTGAAGATCTAATATGTACCAAGTGAACCAGAGGAAGAAAGTTTTCAAAACCTAACAAAGAGAAAATGGTAGCTTCAATATCCATAGGAAAGAGTGAAGGAGGAGAGGTTAGTGAGATTCAATTGGTGAGGAATGATGCGTGTCCTCCACTGATTTTTTTTGCTATTGCTAAGATTGTAATGAAAGGTGACTCAATGGGTGCATTATCCTCGATACCACCCTAGGTCATTATGATACACAATGTGTGGAGTCACTACATGTGTATGATTGGAGAAGTAGGTGATTATGGAATTTGGGAAGCATATGATAAATTGTATGATGAAGGAGTTTTGAAGGAGGAATTCAAAATTGTTGAGAAGAAAGGGTTAACTCATTCCCTATAGTTCCCAAGGAATTTCAAGATTGAAAAAGCAAGGTTGTGCTAAGTAGGATCCATGACATGAATTGTTGGCTACACAATGAACTAGTTGAAATAACTAAGAAGGTGATTTACAAGTTCATTGAATATCCCACACTAGATAAGAGGAAGATAATGAGAACTGTTAACCATAAGGAAGTTGAAGCCAACGAATGTTTTGAGTAGAATGGGTGAGGGTTGTGTTAGAATATATAGTCTGCCATTATAACTGAGAGGGTGGGGGGAGGGGGTGAATAAGTTATCCAACTAATATCACAAGTATCAACCTTAATAAATATTAACTATATGAGAAATATAATTAGAAACCATAACAAGATACTCATGCACAATAAAATTCGATATATTAAGTAGGGAAACCCTTGATTAGAGGGAAAACCTTGGTGGGGATGGTATCCAAAAGATGATGAACTCATATAAAAGTTCTTTGTTAGAAGATGAATCTTGTTAGTAGTCTATAAATACATTCAGTACTTATTTGCCCCTATTAGGAGACTTTGAATCTTTGTAGGAGATCCCAACCCTGTTAGAAGTTGTTCCAACACTATTATGAGTTGTGGAAGACAGATGGACCCACTGTCCAAATAGCTTTAGGGAAAGACTAATGAAAACATTATCCAAATGATCTTTGTATTATACCTTGTAGACTATTATAATTGAATTGTAATTCCTTCCTCTTTATCCATCATGTCAACCGGAACTCTGCTCCTTTTTATCTTGTAACCAAATCAAAAATCTCACATGCACTATTCCCTTGGATTGCTTACTTGCATTCACTCAACACTCTACTCCTTCTCACACTTCCTTGATTACTTCACATTCTCCAATTGCATTCCATACATTAAAAACAAGAAAAATATCTTTTCTTTATACCTTATCTTCAAAAATTTTCGTCTCAGATTAGTTTTGACAATTGAGTGTCAACACACTTAACCAATTCTCAAGAAGATGTCGAGCTACAGTGTGTGTTGAGCCAAAGATTCAATAGGTGCCGAGTGAACTTCAAGTGTCGAGTGAAGTTCAAGTGCCAAGTTGAAATAGAGTTGCTATAGGTGCCGAGAAAAGTATAGATGCCAAGTAAAATAGAGTTACTATAGGAGCCGAGTGAGCCAGAATTCCTATGTGCTGAGCATCGACAACTAGTAAGTGTCGAGTAACACATAATCAACATATGAGTTTGTATCTTCACAAACTCAGATGTAAACTATTTTTGGAGCCAACATAGGATGAATCTCGAAGGATCTTAAAGGTAAGATCGAATCTTTTGCATTACCTATGTAATCAACATGCAACCAATAAGAAAAATGGAAAGACATGCAACTAATAGGAAAAGTGCAAGAATTGAGTGGGAAATGAAGAATAAATATTGATCATAGATTCATACTTAACCCTAAGGCTTCAAAGTCTTTAAAAGGAGGACGAAACCCCATTGTATGTATGGATGTGAGAGTATATGGGTGAATTATAGCGAATTGCAAAGGGATGTTTAACGATTTAGACAGAGTACAAAAATATTGCAAAATTTAGTTGATCAAGAACAGAGTATTAGAGTTTTGAGAAGATACATATCAGATCAGGCAATGATCATAATAGACAGAGCAAAATGAGGGTCTAGAATGAGAAATTGCAGATTGAAAGTCATCAGTTCAAGACATTCTTCTATACTTTCCAACCATTATATTGTGAGAATGGAAATCCTATGTTGATATGTTTGTCTAGCAGCCATATTGGTCTAATAGCCACATTGTAGGTCCTTAACAAGATTGTAAAACCTTTAATAGGGTAACATTCCAAGCGAGTGTTTGTAAATACTTTAACCAAGTCACTTTTGACAAGGTGTAAAGTCTTTAACAGGACATGCCTTTCACAGGGCAGACCATTGGAAGTGGTCAAACTTTGTAACCTTGAACGGTTACATATTGTTGCTGTGATACTTTGTGGGTGTCATCCCCACCCTATTTTGACCTTCTCATTTTGGAGGGTTTCTGGGTTACCAAATTCTTGTGTTATCTATTTTTGTACATGTATTTACTTTCATGTTTATTAGATGGATTAGATGCATGTGAATGATTTTAGTTAGAAGGATTAAAAGAGGTTAAAGTTAGTTACTTCTGATTCAAACCCCCCCTCCCCAAGAAGTAAATCTTCCCACTTGTATATTCCAACAATTGAGATCAGAGCAAAGTTCTTAGAATAAGGAGCCTTATAGCTTGGAGAAAAGATTTGGAAATGGAAGTCTACAAACTTGGGAAGATCATAGAGAATTAGAAAATAGATATACAACTTGCTCTACATACTTTGGAAGAAGCTAGGGAGGAACTGAGAAAATCCTTAAAGAGAAGAAGAGACATTGCCATAGCTAAGAATGATTCATAATACAAGGAGATTGACACCTCAAAAATGTTTGCAAATGGAGATTTTGAAGAGTTTGATGCAACAATAATAGACCTAATGGAGAAGAATAGAGCTGAAGCAGAAGAAATTAGAACACTCAAGCTTAAACAAGAATCACAAGCCATGATGCTCTATGAGGTGACTAAACAGAAGAAAAGAGCCATTGAAGATAAGGATATGATGGAAGAAGAAAAGAAAAAACCTTGCCAACAAACTGGAAGAAAAGTCAATATAGCTTGCAAGAATTTCAAGCATGCAGCTAGACACCCTAAGCCAGATGACGAATACACACCATGAACTAAATATGAAGGACATTGAGATCTCTACATTGAAGATGAAAAATGAACAACTACAAAATGACCTAAAAAGAGAGAAAGAAATTGCAGAGAGCTTCCACAAACCCAATGAGGCAATCAAGTACTTTGAGAAGCTACTGAAATCACCAAGGGCTAGCAATGATACTTTAGGACTAGGATACACCAACATTGAATAAGGAGAGTCATCCAAGACTACAGAAGAAAGGAGTAACAAAGGTAAGAACACTAAACCTACTTGTCATTTATGTGGTAAAAATGGACATATCTCTAATGTATGCAGGATTAAGAATGCCCATCAACATGACAAACCTAAGAATATGAGTCACTATCATAAGTGAAAAAAGCAAGGACATCAAGGACATGACCACAAGACTAGGACTATAAGAACACCAAGATTTGAGGGTCACTGCTACAATTGCAAAAAGTATGGACATAGAGCTTTTGAGTACAGATCAAAGCATATGTGGACACCAAATCAGTTAACAAGAGGAAATAACCATGGACATCACTACAATTGGGACTACAACACTAGGTACAATTGTCATTACTATCAGGAATATATAAACATTGTTGAAAATTGCATAAGAACACATTTCAGAGGAAACTACAGTAGATGGTTAAGTCAAACCACATGTTTCAGTTGCTTGAAGACTGGTCATATTAGCAGGAATTTCCCAAAAAGGTCAAAGGCACCCAACTCATAGAACAACTAAGGAAAATAGAAGGTATATGTTGAATACATTAGAGGAGTAATGAATAAGACATGGAAAAATAAAGATGGATGTAGCACATCAAATGAAGGGATCACTTCACCTAATAGGTCAAGTGATCACACTTCATCAAACCAAGAAAGAAAAAGGCACGAGGGACTAACATACAAAGATTTATCATACATCAGTTCCTAAATAAGAAAGTATTGAAAAAATGAGATCAACATGATTAGAGATGCAAAGTTAAAATTTCAAGATTTCACAAGTGTTTCCGAGTTTCCCTCAGATGCTAATAAAATCTTAGTGCATGTCGATTTGACTGTCAAAAATAGTAGAAGCCGAATGATCAGTTGTAGCCAAGTTGATAGTGGAAGCCCAGTGAAGAAGATTTAGTTGAATTTGAGTAAAGGATACTTCTGTCGAAGTTGAGTGGTGAAAAGCCAATGGAAGTTGAGTGATGTCAAAATCCTCCAGAATTGAGTGGATAGCTGTAAACACACTAAGCATTAAATGCAATAAAAATAGGGTATATTATCACATTACCAATCATTTTTCTTCATCGTGATCAAAGAGAAAAGACAAAAAATAGTGAAGAATGACTAAAAAGCAAAGAATCTAGTGTTTAAGTATATTTCAACAACATTTCAGCATGATTTCATCGATTTCAAGGTATTTATGTTTGTGCTGAGTTACATAGTTTCATATTCTCTTCATGTTCAAACCCTAGATTGTATATAGGCTTCTAGCTCAAGGAAAACTTAGGAGACGGAACCATTTGAGGTCTAACTAATTTCTAATGAAGTAAAACAACCTATTTTTTGCCCATCCCTAAAGTGGCATATAAAAATGACCCAGTTGGAGCCCTATCTATCATACCCCCTAAGGTAGTTTTGGTTTAGGATGTTAGATGATGCTACAATTGCAAGATTGGAGCCATAGGAGACATGGAAATGAGGGAAGCTTATGAAAAATTGTGTGAAAATGGAGTGTTGAAAGAAGAGTACCAAATTGTTGAAAATAAGGGTTTAACACATGCCCTAGAATTCCCCACAGTTTTCAAAATAGAATGGATCAGGCTAGTGCTTAGTATAATACATGATGAAAGTTTATGGTTGGAGGATGGTCCAATGAAAATTAAAAAAAGGGTTGTACATAGAGTGACAAGGTATCCAACCCTAGATTGGCCAAAGAACCTTAGGAGTGATGCCAAGGACACAATTGAAAAGAATACTGGTGCCAAGTGGAACAAGAGAGGAATGACAATTGGCACCATTCAAGACCCTCTAGTTGACTTTTCTATTAGAGTCATTGCACATAAGTTCTACCAATCTAGTAGACTTCACAGTGTGTCTTGCATTGTAGTGAATGTAGGCTAGAAATTAGTGAAAAAAAGATCATACTTATGATCTTGTAGAACTGCAATTGCAAAAAATTAATGAGAATTTAGTAGCAATAAGAAGGATAAAGGGAGAAAAATGCAAGTTTGGTGCTATTTTGATTTGCATATTCTTCTATGTATAGAATGAGTTTCCTTCTTTTGGAAAAGTTGTGTGGAAAGCAAATAGGTCAATCATATCTCAAGTTAATGAATATATTGAACAGATGGGAGCTAATTCTGAGACCCTAATGACTAGCTATTTTAAAGACTTAAAGAAAACAATGAAGCAAAGGCTAAGAATACTAGTTTCCTTAGTAGAAAAGCATCTAAATGATATATACTTACTTTTAGATATTGACTACACTTATATACAAGCTTCCATACCAAGAGTTATATGGCTAAGACCTCTTGGCTATGAAATAAATATAGATGAGGCATCAGTAGCTATGACTGCACTACAAGTAGAAGAAGTGGATAAGAGTGCACCACATTTTGGAACCTATGATGTGGTCAGGTCAAAGGTGGATATGGAGTTGAAGACTGCCTCCATGCTTAAGAAGAAAGACAAACTTGTGAAGAATCTTAAAGCCAAATATGGTGAAGGCACGACAGAAGAAGAAGCAAAAGATGATGAAGAGGAAGAACAAGGACAAGAAAGACTTGCTCTAACCCAAGGCATGGGGGAGAATGCTAAAGAAGAGGAAGGTTCCAAGAAAGAAGCACCAAAGGCTGAACCAAAGAAAAGAAAAGCACAAAAACAACCAGTTGCACAGCCAAAGGGGAAGAAGAAAGCAACAAAACCAAGCCAAGCCAAGCCAACTACAAGGGAAGATACTAGGGCTACAACCCAAGTGGAGAAAAAAAAGGGGAAGCAAAAAGTAATAGAGCAAGGATGGCCTATAGAGAAAAAGAAGAGAAGAAAATATGTTGCACCCCCAGAATTAGATGAAGAAAGGATAGAGTCTAATAATGAGCAATTTAGATTGGTAAGATGTTGTACCAAATCTAAGTTGGAAAATGTTTGTAATAACATTAGAGATAATGCAGATTTAACTAGTTTAAAGACCATTGATTTTAATAAATTGCCAAGGGAAGAACAAAACATAGTGGAAGAGTCCATTTGCACTATGATGGCTAAGTTCAAGACCACCCCACTTGAACTAGAAAAATTCAATGCCTAAGGAGCTAAGCTCCATCATAGAGAATAAATGACATTACTGCCTTAATACAAAAAATAATATAAGGGAGTCAATATTGGCTCATGTGATGCTAGACCTTAAAAAAGGTCAAATAACTAAGGCTAGTAAGAAACATGGGAGCAAATTTGCACCCAAATACAGAGCCTTTAGTATACTACAAAATCAAATTGAAGATGTTGTGCAGAAATATGCTCTTATGTGGAAGGTTATATATGGACTCCAAATAGTCAAAGAAGGGTAGAAAGATCCCTTTGAGGGAAGAAACAATGAGGAAGAAGAAGAAAATGAAAAAGATGAGGAGGGAGAGAAAGAAAAAGAAGAGGAAACAGTAGAGAAGTCACAAGGTGAAGAGGCAAAAACTAAAGAGCAACAATTAGAACAGAGTGTCCAAGACACCCAAATGCCACCACCAAGTCCTCAACATACAAAATATGCAAAAATTGTCATTGTCAAGGTTGTTCCTAACACTTTAGGTTTAGAACATAAATCCATTGACTGCAGAGGATCTCAAAAAGATCCTTCACCAAACAACATTACAATCACAACTATGCACAAATCCCTTTTTGGTGAGTGTGGAAGAATTACAAAAGGCTGTAGCAGAAATCACTAGGGAGAAGGTGAATACAAAATAACCACCTTCACAAGCTCCCATAGCTACAAAAAATCAACCAAAAGATCAAGAAGCACATGATACAACTACTAAGGTTGATCATACAGTCAAAGAAACAACAACTACCGAGGAGCCAACAAAGGAGAAGACAAGACAACATGTTCCTACTGCACAAAACCAAGGTGCACCTCCTCAAATCATTGTAATTGATCAAGGCAAAAGTGGAGAAGAAGAGAAGGAAGAGGAGAAAACCCCTAAGGAAAGAGAGCAAGAGGCAATACAAATAGTGGTGAACTTGCCTACTACGGGGACTCCTACACAAAAACCAAGCACTGATGGAGTACCACTGCAAATTTTAGTACCAAGCTTGAGCTCTACCAATGTAGCAAGGGTACTTCACTATGGAGACCCTACAGTTCATGAAGAAATAGTCATACCAAGGTATGACTCCAAGACAATGAACCTAGCTTAGATTAATGAAGTGCAAGAGGCATTGGAGAGAAGGAAGAAGTAGGAGATAGTCAGAAATGAGTATAGACAGAAGCAAACATTAGTGGAAATCAAAGATATATTTCTTGATGCATTTAGCTTGCTAGCACCTGATGAAACCAAGCCCATTATGGACCAACTGTCTAACATGGTGGAACAGGTACAAAATGAAGACCTTGATACAAATGTTAAGTTATTAGAATGGTCTGAAAGGAAGTTTCAAATGAAAGTCAATGAGAAAATATCTAGTGAGATAGCACTTTCACAAGTTGAATTGGCTAAGAAAGTTGAAAAAGTGAAAATAGTACTTGAGAATGTATTCTCATTGTACTCCAAATTGTGTGACTCATCATTCTTCACACAAGAAACTAGCCAAAGAATATTGAGCTTGGAACAAAATCTTAAGATTTCTAGCACACAACTACCCAAAGATCCAACTCAAAGTGAGAAGCATTTTGCAACTACGTTTCACACCCAGAAGTAGTTAGCTATATTGATAGTAGAAGAGGCTAATATTAAGGCCAAATCAATACAGATTCAATCCTCTATTACTCCACATCTAGAAGTCCTACATAAAGAACAGGCCTATGTAGAATTTTTTTTGAAGAAAGACCCTAATCTTTCTACTTTAGAAGGCCTAGTACATCTTGCAGCAGAGATAGCCTTCCAACTCAAATCACTAGAAATAGCATTGAATAACCTGGGATGCTTCTCTGGAGATGATCATGGAGGTAAATAAAACATTTTTGGCTAAATATTCTGTTCATTCTTAGGACCCTTTGACATAAGTGTCAAAAAGGAGGAGATATAACATTTCAGGGGAGATTATACCCACATGAGATAATAAGAATGGATGTGTAAATAAAGGTAGACATACCCAAAGGGGGAGATATAAAATTTTGAATTTTTGAGAAAGCCAAAAGGATGCAAAACGGTAAGAAGATGTGAAAAGGGGAGAAGATACATAGTACAAATAAAGAAGAAATAGGGTATGCAAAAATAGAAGCAAAAGAATGACAAGGCAAGGAATATCAGACACATCAACATGTGAATAATTCAACACGAGTCTTTGGTTATAGAATTGCCACATCGACTCAGGGGGAGTTACAATTTTTTTAAGGTATATAGAATTTTGAATAAGTTTTTGAAGTTTGTACATATGTCAAACAAAATGTGTAGTATACTCATAGAAATACGTTTCATTATGCCTAGTTAAGTGTTTTTACCACTCATGTCAAAGGGGGAGATTGTTGGTCTTAGATTGGTTTTGACAATTAAGTGTCAATACACTTAACCAATTCTCAAGAAGATGTCGAGCTACAGTGTGTGCTGAGCTAGAGATTCAATAGGTGCCGAGTGAACTTCAAGTGTCGAGTGAAGTTTAAGTGTTGAGTGAAATAGAGTCACTATAGGTGTCGAGAAAAGTATAGATGCTAAGTGAAACAAAGTTACTATAGGAGCCGAGTGAGAAAAAATTCCTATATGTGCCGAGCGTCAACAATTAGTAACTACCGAGTAACACAAAATCAAAATATAAGTTTGTATCTTCACAAACTCAGATGCAAACCTTTTTTGGAGCCAACATAGGATGAATCTCAAAGGATCTTGAAGATAAGATCAAGTTTTTTGCATTACCTATGTAATTAACATCCAGCCAATAAGAAAATGGAAAGACATGCAACCAATAGGAAAAGTGCAAGAATTGAGTGGGAAATGGAGATTAAATATTGATCGTAGATTCATACCTAACCCTAAGGCTTCGATGTCTTTAAAAGGAGGACAAAACCCCATTGTATGTATGCATGAAAGAGTGTATGGGTGAATTATAGCGAACTAAAGAGGGGTGTTTAAAGACTTAGATATAACAAAACAACATTGCAAAATTTAGTTGATCAAGAATAGAGTATCAGAGTTTTGAGAAGAGACATATCAGATCAAGCAATGATCAGAATAAATAGAGAAAAATGAGGATTTAGAATTAACATTTGGGGAGTGCAAATCATTAGGTCAAGACATTCTTCTATACTTTCTAACCATTGTATTGTGAGAATGGAAATCCTATGTTGATAGGTTGATTTGGTAGCCATATTGGTTTAATAGCCACATTGTAGATCCTTAACAAGATTGTAAAACCTTTAATAGGGTAACATTCCAAGTGAATGTTTGCAAATCCTTTAACTAGGTCACTTTTAATAGGGTGTAAAGTCTTTAATATTATAGGCCTTTCATAGGGTAGACCATTGGAAGTGGTCAAACTTTGTAACTTTGAACAATTACATATTGCTACAGTGATACTTTGTGGGTGTCATCTCCACCCCAGTTTTACTTTCTCATTTTGGAGGGTTTCTGGGTTACCAAATTCTTGTGTATATGTTTTCATGCATGTCTTTACTTTAATTTTTATTAGATGGATTAGATGCATGTGAATGATTTTAGTCAAAAGGTTTTAAAGAGGTTAAAGTTAGTTACTTCTGATTCACCCCCCCTCTCAAAAGTAAATCTTCCCACTTGTAAATTCCAACAAAAATAATTTCTTGAGTCGATCTTTGAGGCTTCCCCAATTAATTAAAATAACATAATTAATTAATTCTCAATTATAGTAGCATTGTCGACTCATAGTCTATACAAGAATTCATATGTGTAATACTAGGGCTTGTACACTTGCAGACATCATCATTAGACTATTCTCTTTCACTAACTGACTGTGCATCACCTGATTATATGTCTGTTAGAAGATATAATACAAACATTAGTAATTGCTCCTTAAATACTCTATTTCTATACTACTTTATGTAAATCATGAATATCTTCCATACATCATCGACTTACTTCATGCACACTGAACCTTGTCATCAAGACACAGTGTAGAACATATTTGTAACCATGCATCACAAGACAATCAAAGAATTGTCTGTACAACTATGATCTCTTTCTAGTACTCTAATAGTCTTCACATATGTACTACTATGTTGAAATTAATGACAAATAATAGTCATGAATACAACATATCAATACTCTCCAATGCTTAGGATACTCCCCCAATGTGGTATCATCAACATTTATGCTAACAATCTCCCCCTTTGTCATTGATGGCAACAATAATGAAAAACATCTAGGTTCCAAATAGTACTCTACTATTGTCATCTTGTTTTAAAATCCTCTTTATCAATAAAATATGAAAACCTCTAGAATACTGCTCTATTCTTCTTATTATTTGGGATCAGTAATAGTTGTTCACACTAAACAACTCACAATACATAAGGTGCATATATCTTTCATAGAGATATTCCTTCTTTCCTCACATGAATATTTTTAAATCTCCCTAATAAGATATCTCTTCCCCATTCATGTACATATCTCCCACATTCATAATTAGGAGATGTTTTTCATACATATTCTCCCCTTTTAACATTAATGATAAAAGCCTCATTATGTCAATTTACTACCCTAAATCTTCAACCAACTCAAGTATCCAAAGACATTCCAAATACCAAGAGTGCATTCAGTCTAGTCTAAAAATAGTGCTCTATACCATTGGATTGATCCACTTGCTACATCATCTATTCTAAAGTAGGTATGGGCACAACCCCAAGCATACCTCTTCAATAATCAAATGTATCTTTAGGTAAGGGATTTGTACAGATATGTGCAATTTGACCTTTAGTAATCACATATTCCAATCTCATCTCCTTTTTTGCTACTTTCTCTCTCAAGACATGATAATTAATAGATATATGCTTCGTCTTAGAATGCAATATAGGATTCTTAGACATACTCACTATACTTGTATTATCACAGTAAATGATAACAAGTTTTGCAAAATCAATCCCAATGTCTTTCAATATTTGCTTCATCCACATAACTTGATTATAGTCATTTTCTACCACTACATACTCTACATTAGCTATGTTCTAAGAAATACCATCTTGTTTTTTGCTTAGCAAAGAAACCAATCTTCCTATAAGAAATAATGCTCCACCATTGGTTCCTTTTCTATCATCCATTCTGCCTACCCTATCTGCATCATTATAAGAACATAGAATGAAATCATTTGATCTATCATACCATATCCCATAGTCATATGTTCCTTTCAAATCTATGATTATTCTCTTTACTACTGCATAGTGATACTCCATAGGATGAGCTTGAAATCTAGATACAATTCCAACAACAATTTCTATATCTAGTCTAGTGTGAGTCAGTTATTGCAAATCTCCAATCATGGATCTATACTTCTTTTGTTTAATTATAGGTGTCTAATCTTTCCTAGATAACTTGTGACTAGTTATTATTGGTGTACCTATTGAAAATTGGCTTTGTATAGTTATGTAATTTTTGTCATTAATGGCAACACATGATGTACTTGCAAAAAACCTCAGATAAAAAGATACTTAGCTTTTGGTACTCAAAAAATTGTCTAAGTATGAAATTTGTTTATAGCAGTACATTGTTTTATATGTAAAATGTTTTTGATTTCATTATGACTAGCAAAGATAGATGGAGATGGTATACATGTTGATAATGATGTGCATAACCTCAAAAATTAGTACAGATAGTACATAAAAGAGATATTCACAATTTATCAGTGAAATAGAATAAAAAAATTCAAGGGAAAGGAATTATTTTGTTTACAAAATAATTACTTCACCAATTAGGGTCAACATCCTAGATGTTTACTTTAAGTGGGAAAAGTATATTATGGTCCTAGCTAATCTAGTAGAAATTTGTGAAAAGGCATGGTATTTATGTAAAGACATCTTGCAAACTCATTTGTGAAGAGTGAAGTAATGTGCAATTATAATACGCAAAGTGATATGCAAATTTTTTGTAAAGTGATATATATGAAGCTTTTGAGAACCTAATTTCATGATCAAAGATCAAGCTGAGATCATAGATCAACCAAGAAAGAAGGTACAACAACTATATACTTGAGGATTAATTACTTGTTTGGGCAATGAGCTCTTCTTGTAATTGGAAGTGCATATTTGGTTAGTGAGCTCTTCTTGCATCCACTATACTACAACTCTTAACAGAGATTCAAAGTCTCCTAACATGGACTCTTGATACTAAATTTTCTCATTGACTCCTAACAGGGTCTATCTTCTAATAAGGAACATATATATATGTATATTATCTAGTGGTTATCATCCCCATTGTGGTTTTCCCTTCGACACTATTTCACTAGTTAATAAAATATGGTGTTATGAGTTTTCTTTATGCATGGTTATTATTACTGTCTGGCTTTAGTTATTTACTTTCTTATGCATGGTTCAAAGTAATTATATCCAGTTGGTGACAAAAGTTTGTAGAATAATGATTCACCGTCCTCTTAGTATTCCCTATTTCTAACAATTTGGATAAGAGTATAGTTACTTAGAAGAGGCTTAAAAACTTGAGTAAGATCCCTATAGATATGGAATAATTGATGAAGAAGAGGCACTTGAACAGATGGATCTCCTTACCAAAGAAAGAGATAAGTAAAAGATAGATATTAAGACTTCAAAGTACACATTAGACAATAAAAGGACAATATTGAACATCTCAAATCCAAGTTTGAATCTACTAAATCTACTAGTGATGATGAATATTCAAAACTAAAAAAAAAAATACAAGATCTTGAAGCATGAATTAAAGATTACCAATTTAAAGTTGAGTTTGAAGAATCATCCTATCAGAATTGAATCTAATTTGAAGGCTAAAAATTTAGATCTTAGAGGGAGTCTAGCAAAGAAGACATCTGAATTTTAAACATTGAAACAAGATCATGAAGAACTTCATAAGTCCAACACTATTATGAAAGGTGAACTCATTCAGTGCAAACAACAACTTAAAAAGGTTTGCACTAGCAAATAAAAGATTGATGAATCAATTTCAATACAAAGACCTACCTATAATAAGATTGGTCATGGTTATGTATTTAACTACAAAAAAGCCTAAAAGTAAATCAGCTCCAAAAGAGAAAGATAAATTTGATGAGAAGATTGAATCCAATCAATCTCCTGATAAATCCAAAGATGTTGGACAAGACAAGGAAACTAAGAAATTGGATGAACCTAAGAAAGTGGAATCATCTAAGGAAACCAAGTATGAATTTAGAGGTAAATATTTTTCATGTAATAAAATAGGTCATAAGAAAAGAGATTATAAAAATAAATCCTTTAGTCATGTTGCAAAATTTTACTGCCATAATTGTCATGGTATTCGTAATAATGCAATTAATTGTAAGAAACCTAAATATGATAATGATAGAAGAAATAATAGAATGTTTGGAAATACTAACCCTATAGATAGAAGAAGATCTAATAAAAGGACATCAAGAGAAAGTAGAGCATATGAAGAAAGAAAGTATATCATGTGTTATAAGTGTAACAACTTTGGACACATAGCCCAAAATTGTCAAGAACCTATTGATCAACTAAGTCCTAGAAGCAGAACCCCAATATGTTAGTTATGCAAAGACTTTAGATATACAAAAAAGTACTGCAAAATGGACAAAAGCAATAATGGAAGGAACTTTGGAAATGACAGAAGGAATCATGGAAGAAAGTTCAAGAAAAGAAGAAACAAGGGGAGGAACTTCAGAAATGATAGAAGGAATTGTGAAAGTAATTCAAGAACTAAGAAAGTCAATTAAGAATAAATAAATGTAGTTAGTGACCTTTGAAAATAACTTAATGAGGCATTTGTAAAGGGATTGGATATTTTAGAGGAAAATTTAGATGGTTCTAATACAGTAAAATTGAAGTTAGTAATTGAGTTTGATTTGACCAAGTTGAATTAAGCTTGTTCACAATATCAGAAGTGGAAAATTCATTTAGACATCAAGCTATGGGTAGAGAGGTTGAGAAAAGATTTATCTTGATGAGTTTTGACTATAGTTAAGCTCTCTTGCAATTTGGAGCTTATTGAAACAAATTACGAAGGAAATAAGAGTTACTGTTATAACAGAGCAATTATACTCTGCGACAGAAGATGAAATCTATGTTTCTACAACAAATTTCATGAAGTGAAGTTTTGAGGAGAATTATCATGATGAAATGAAGCTAGATAAAACTTAGATAGCATTCAAAGATCAAACAATTGATCTTGAGTAGATATTTGATTTTAGAGTGAAATAAATAACTTTTTCAGTTTAACAAAGTATGCAATTAATGAAATTTCTAGATGAATAAATAGAGTACGAACTTGATTATTTCTACATTGTGACCATCTTAGAAGTTTAGAGAACCTAAAAGAAATTTGGTAAAAGTGATTTCGAGCAAAACCCTACTTTGAAAAAGGTATTTTATCATTATTTGCACATAAATTCTTTGATAAATTTTTATTCGGTGTAATCATGGATGTCAATTGTTTTGAATGTTGAAAATTTTGAGAGACCCAAATTAAAGGTTGTTCCTCTAAATCCCCTAGAGGAAAGCCCTAATTTGGCTTTATCAATTACTTTGGACAACATAGTTTTCTTGGAAGATGTATAAAGCTACATGTGCAGGAAGTTTGAAACCATTGGAAATGAGTTTATGAATAGAGACATGGAAATTTTTTTTAGTCATGATATGACTATTAAGCCTAGATATGAACATTTGAAAGACTTAGAATTAGTTAGATATCATTTTTTACCATGAACTTGATACAAAAGAATGGAGACAAATCATATTGAGCATAATTCATAATGGAAAGATTTGGATGGGAGACAGTGTAGTCAACATCTCTGTCGACCTTATTCATGAGGTCACTAGTCTTAGAAAACAAAGCAGTGTACCTATTGGTGAGACACTAGATAAGAAAAAGGTTAAAATTTTTATGAAGGCAGTTTACAATGGTAAAGCAATGGTGATCAGCTATTGACATTGTAGTTAAGTTTGTTATTAGTGACACACACTTATTCATATAGTTAGTATCTATTGAGCTTAGTATCTAGTTAATAGTATTAACCAAGTATTTTAGACTCTACCAAGTTCTATAGTTGCTAACAAGTTCAAGGAATGACATTCAGTTTCCCTCGAGTAGTTTCTACCAAGATGGTGATCATTAGTGTAAACCAAGCTTCTTAGTATTTACTAAGTGTCTCGGTGCAAATTGAGTTGTGCAATGCTTACTAAGTTCATAGTTACAATGATGTGAATCCAATGTTGACTAAGATACTCAATGTTAATCAAGTGATTCAATTTATACTGAGCTTGTAGTAGTAGTATTGACTGAGCCATGCAGTGTGAATCAAATGATTCAATTTATATGCCAAGTTTCATAGTATTCACCAAGTCACCAGTGCAGACCGAGTTTAGACTACTTGAAAGTGATCAGTATGGACTGAGCTTCGATGTCTACCAAATGCATGATGATGTTGAGCATTGATAGTGGATGTTGAGTATCAAAACCTCACCGAGCTTGTCCTAAAAACATGAGTTCCTATAGTTGAGCTGACTTTATGTATTTTGTGTAAACTTGTATTGTAGCCAACTTTGTTGATTTGTGAATTGGATTGGTATATATGTAATGTATTGTATCACATCCAAAGGTATAATGAAATATATGATACATAAAAAGTAGAGAAGAGAAAAAATATGAAAGAAAACAGCTATAATAGTATAAGGAGCAACAAAGATTTATCTATCACACTAAGGTGATCATTGCACTCAAAGGAATCTCACTTAGCAAACGAAGTTGTAGATCATAGATCAACCACTATTTTATCCTAATAGGTAGATCAGTTAAATCCTTCCATAAGGTAGACTTAAGAATCTTTTGTAAATCTCTTTACTGAGTGCATACCTCATTATATGTTTGTAAATCCTTTTGCAAGGTGGACCTAGCAGTCCTTATTGCTCGTAACAAGGCAAATCATTAGAAGTGATCACTGTAAGGCTTAACAGGCCAACTTTATACTACAATACTAAAGCTTGTGGGTATTATCCCCACCCTAGTTTTACTTTCTATTTGGAAGGTTTTTAGGTCACCATATTGTGTGTCAAATTGTTATGAATGATTTTAATGCATTCATTTTTTCATGCATGCAATTAGATCATAACTCACATGAATAAATAATTGGTGAAAAAAAGGATTAAGTTTTATTAGTTATTGATTCACCCCTCCCCTCTCACTAACTTAGCCTATCATATATATTTCCAACAATCAGCACCATCAGACAACATGATGTAAGATTCTTAAGCAGAATCATTGCATATTCTATTTGTGCAAGTTATAAGAGTGATGAGTTGTTAGTAGGTTTCAACTGTGTAGCTTATAGGATGTGGGATGAGAAAGAAGAAGTGAATTTAAGTGAGATTCTAAGATTACAATTTCTTGAGAATGTGGAGAAAATTAAGAGAACTAAGAATGGTGTATTCAGATTCCAGTCTCTGATTAATCATATTTTCTTTCATGTACTCAAGAGCTTTCCATTTTTATCAATTACTTATATTATGAGTAGTGAAAGATGCACCAGTGGACAAGATAAAATATGTGCAAATGGCATCCAGTAGAGAAAGTCTTGGATAGTAGAAATTTGATTTTGATGACATTTTAGAATGAGATGAAACAAAGATTCAAAATTCTCCCTGCAATCATTGATGGATTTAAGAATGATATATGTTTTATGGTGGGTACTGACTCAACTTATATTGAAGTAGTAGAACCTTGGGAAACATTTCTTGAGCCCCTAGGTTATGAATTGAGTGATGATATAACTATTAGTTATATTGATTTAATGTTGAAATCCAATATAGATCAATCATCATACAGATTTAGAATGTATGCGGAGACAACTTAGTCAGCTTACTAGGCATCATTAGAAAAGGCATCTTATCAGAAGATTGCATCTATAATGAAGAAAACAATAATTGAGACCAGTAAGTCTGAAGAAGAATCTCAAGTAGTTAGACAAACTATCTCTGAACTGAATCAAACTAGTGAATAAGGTGTAATGTATGTGACACCTTTGTCAGTTGGCCAAGTATTCGGTGTATCTATTGCAAAAAATCCTACAAAATAGAGCATCCCATATGCTTCTATATCAGCCAAGAAACAAAGTGAATGTAATAGGAAGTATGAAAGGTTAGTAGAGACTCACAAGTCTAAAAGAGTCAAGCAACAAGCTACTGAAAAGAGAAAAGAAAGAATACATTGTTGACAATTAAAGACTCCAATAAAGAAGAAGAAGAAGAGGAAGAAGAAGAAAAACAATTAGAGAAAGTAATTATTTCCAGGTAGCCAGCAGGTAAAACAAGGCAAACTTGGAAACCAAAGATAAAGAAGATTAACACAACTATTGTTAATGAAGGGGACTTTGTGTAGATGAAAAAGTTTTCTAATTTGTGAAGTGGTATTGAGAAGTAATAGATTGATATCTCTATTGTGAGGTATATGATTCTAAATAACTTGAAACTTAAGGATATTAAAGATTTTGTCAATCAGATAGTTTATGACAGACTTATAGCAGAGAAGGCACCAGTTCGGGAAGAAGATACAGAACTTCAGAAATCAATGATAAGAACTATGTGCAAGACTAAAGATGAAGAATAAATAAGGAAATTGATGAGTAAACTAGCACCATATCTATGGAACAAAATGAGGGCTATTCTATTCATGGGAGGTGATAAGAAGAAGTGAAACTATTGTAGTTATCAATAAAATGTTGATGGAGGTTGAGATAACTCCTATCACTACAAAGAAAAATTTAGAAGTATCAGAAAGTGGTCATACTATAGAAATTGATAGGAAAAATGTTACTATCAACATTGATGAAGATCCATTCAATTAGCTTGAGCCCCTTTTTGAAGATAATCAGGATCAATTGAGACTGATTGAAGAAGATAAAAGATAGCTAGAAGAAGAAAAGAAGTAGAAAGAAGATGAAAAGAGGAAAGAAGAAGAAAAAGTTGGGAGGAGAAAAGAAAGAAAAAGAAAAGGAAGAAAGAGAAAAGAAAGAAAGAGAAGAGAAGGAAGAAGAAGAGAGAAAATCAAAGAAGGCAATAGAGAAGAACAAGTGGAAAATGAGGTGAAAATATCTAGCTCATCCTCTACTATATCTCTTGCTAACCTTACAAGTGATGATGATGATCAACCTAATTTAATCTCCTCCTTGACAAAATTATTTGAGAAGAAAAAAAAGGTCAAAAGTCTATAGAGAGCATTAATGGAGGTGACTGGCAAATTATAGAGCACCCTAACAACCAAACACACTGAAGCAGACCCTAAATAAAGAGCACAAGCAATTATAAAATCATTTGATGACGAGTTTACAAATTTTTTGAATGTTGCTAAGTTTAAGGCTCAAATTTCACATGATGCTAATCTTTTTAGCACCACTTGTCAGAATATTCAGAATGATTTGCTGAGTTTTGATACTTGTATCAAGGAAATCCAAAGATGTCAACAAATTGGCAAGGTAATTTACATCAAAATTACTTTATCTCATAAGTTGATCAAAGATCTAGATAGAAAGATTCAAGGGAAGCTAAGTGAGGTAGAAGCTCTAACTAGTTAGATACAACAACCCTCTTGTAGAGTTGATGAATTGGAAGAACAATTGCCAATGTTCACACAAACATTAGGAAATTGGAATAGGAAAAAGAAATAACTTTGAGAAGACTATCATAATTTAGATATATTATTTCTCTAAAGATATCAGCCGTTGAGAGATAGTTGCAAGAATGTGTCAAAGAAAAAGACACTTATGAAAACTTCACCTACTCCAACCTTAATGCAATTGAGATTGCATCATATGCGTAATGTGCAATCCTCACTACTACCAAAGAAACACAAGACACATGGGAGAAAGGTATGAATTGTTTGAAGGAAACTTTTGACATGATCATATGAAGTTATTAGCAGTTTGAGGCAGCAAGATAGTGTTTGACAATAGTCAAACAACTTCTTGATAGTTCTTGAACCTTTCAACCATTGTCATTGATGTCAAAGGGGAAAAAGTTGTAGAAGAGAGTTGTGTATGTAGAAATCATATCCAAAGGGGGAGAAATTTATCAATTGAGCATTTGTAATATGAAGTATATGTAATGTAACAAATGATAAGCATTGTAAGATTTTGTTAAGGTTTGTCACTTATCAAATTTTCCTTACTTTATAGCCATCAATGCCAAAGGGGGAGATTTTTGACAATTGGCTTTGATGTAGTGATGTAATTTTTCTTATTAATGGCAACTCATGATATACTTACTTGCAAAAGACCTCATAAATAAAGATACTTAGCTTTTTCTACTCAAAAAATTGTCTATGTATGAAATTTGTTTACAATAGTACATTTTTTTATATGTAAAGTGTTTCTGATGTCATATTATGACTAGCAAAGATAGATGGAGATAGTATACATGTTGATGATAATGTGAATAACCTTGGACATTAGTAAAAACAATACAAAAAAGAGATATTCATGATTTACCAATGAAATCAAATAATGGAATTAAAGGGAAAGGAATATTTCATTTATAAAATAATTATTTGACCAATTAGGGCTGACATCCTAGATGTTTACTCTAAGTTGGAAAAGTATATTTTGGTCTTAGCTGACTTAGCAACAATTGTAAAAAGGCATGGTATTTATGCAAAGGCATCTTTCAAAGTCATTTGTGAAGAGTGA
The DNA here is from genome assembly GCA_028749045.1 of Cupressus sempervirens. Lineage (NCBI taxonomy): Eukaryota > Viridiplantae > Streptophyta > Pinopsida > Cupressales > Cupressaceae > Cupressus > Cupressus sempervirens. The sequence continues at coordinate 490,434,120 of CM053790.1, forward strand.
ATTAATGTGTAATTGCAATATGAAAAGTGATATGTGAACATTTTGTGAAGTAATATATGTGAAGTTTTTGAGAACTTGAGTTCATGATCAAAGATTGAGCCAAGGTCAAAGATTAGACAAGAAAGAAGGTATAACAACCATATACCTGAGGATGAATTACTTGTTTGGGTAGTGCATTGTTCTTGTAATTGGAAGTGCATGTTTGGATAGTGAGTTCTTCTTGCCTCTACAATACTACAACTCCTAACTAGGTTGGAATCCCCTAACATGGATTCAAAGTCTCCTAACAGAAACTCTCTATACTAATTTTTCTCATTGAATGCTAACAAGGTCCATCCTCCACCAAGGAACATATATATTAAAATATTATCTAGTGAGTATCATCCCCACTGGGGTTTTCCCTTGGCTAGGGTTTCCTTAGTTAACAAAATATGGTGTTATGAGTTTTCTTTATGCATGGTTATTATCATTTTTTAGCATTACTTTTTTACTTTCTTATGCATGGTTCAAAGTAATTAATAATATCCAATTGGAAACAAAATCTTGTAGAATACTAATTCACCCATCCCTTAGTATTCCCTATTCCTAATAGTGCCAACAGGCTTGTAACTTTCTAAGAAAAATCTCCTCAACAAATTGTTCAAATTCTTAGCTTGTGATATGAAAATACCATCACTATTTTGCATAATCTACAATCCCAAAAAGCACTTCATTTCTCCTATCACACTCATCCCAAATTCATTCTTTATTTCTTCAAAAAACTTATCACTTGCTTCATCATTAATTTCAAATCTTTTGCTAACCTTACAAGTGATGATGATGATCAATCTAACCTAATCTCATCCTTGACAAAATTATTTGAGAAGAACAAAAATGTTAAAAGTCTACATAGAGCATTAATGGAGGTGATTGATAGATTACACAACACCCTAACAAACAAACACATTGAAGTAAACCCTAAACAAAGAGCACAAGAAGTTGTAAAATCATTTGATGATGAGTTTACAACTTTGTTAAATGTTACTGAGTCTAAGGCTAAAATTTCACATGATGCTAATATTTATAGCACCATTTGTTAGAATATTCAAAATGATTTGCTGAGTCTTGATACTTGTATTAAGGAACTCTAAAGATGTCAAAAATTTGGCAAGGTAATGTACATCAAAAGTACTTTATCTCATAAGTTGAACAAAGATATAGATAGAAAGATTCAAGGGAAGCTGTGTGAGATGGAAGCTCTAACTAGTTAGATATAGCAACCCTCTTGTAGAGTTGATGAATTGGAAGAAAAAGTTGCTGATGTTCACATAGACATTAGGAAACTAGAACTAGAAAAAGAACTAACTTTGAGAAGACTATCACAATTTAGAGGGACTATTTCTCTGAAGATATTAGTTGTTGAGAGATAGTTGCAAGAACATGTCAAAGCAAAAGACACTTATGCAAACTTCACCTACTTTGACCTTAATGTAGTTAAGATTGCATCATATGCCTAATTTGCAATCCTCACTATTGCCAAATGAACACAAGACACATGGGAGAAAGGTATGAATAGTTTGATGGTAAATTTTGACATGATTGTATGAAGTTATTAGTAGTTTGAGGTAGTAAGATAGTGTTTGACAATAGTTAGACAACTTCTTGATAGTTCTTGAACCTTTTGACCATTGTCATTGATGTCAAAGGGGGAGAAGTTGTAGAAGAAAATTTTGTAGTAAGTTATGTATGTAGAAATCACATCCAAAGGGGGAGAAATTTAGAAATTGAGCATTTGTAATATGAAGTATATGTAATGTAACAAATGATAAGTATTGTAAGTTTTTGTTAAGGTTTTGTCACTTAGCCAATTTTCTTTACTTCATTTCCATCAATGCCAAATGGAGAGATTTTTGACAATTAGATTTATGTATTGATGCAATTTTTGTCCTTAAAGGCAACACATGATGTACTTACTTGAAAAAAACATCAAAAATTAAGGTACTTAGCTTTTGGCACTTAGAAAATTGTCTATGTATGAAATTGGTTTACAACAATACATTGTTTTATATGTAAAATATTTCTGACATTATATTATGACTAGCGAAGATAGATGGAGATAGTATAAATGTTAATGATGATGTGCATAACCTTGAACATCTTTATAGACAAAATCGAAAAGAGATATTCATGATTTACCAGTGAAATCAAATAATGAAATTAAAAGAAAAGGAATTATTTTGTTTACAAAATAATTACTTGACCAATTAGGGCCAACATCTTAGATGTTTACTTTAAGTTGGAAAAGTATATTTTGGTCTTAGCTAGCCTAGTAGCAATTGTGAAAAGGCATGGTATTTATGCAAAGACATCTTGCGAAGTTATTTGTGAAGACTGAATTAATGTGCAATTGTAATATGAAAAGTGATATGAAAACATTTTGTGAAGTGATATATGTGAAGTTTTTAAGAACCTAATTTCATGATCAAATATTGAGCCAAGGTCAAAGATCAACCAAGAAAGAAGGTACAACAACTATATACTTGAGGATTAATTACTTGTTTGGGTAGTGCACTCTTCTTGTAATTGGAAGTGCATGTTTGAATAGTGAGCTCTTCTTGCCTCCACTACACTACAACTCCTAACAGGGTTTGAATCCTCTGATAGGGATTCAAAGTCTCCTAATAGAAAGTATTTATACTAAATTTTCTCATTAACTTCTAACAAGGTCCATCCTCTAATAAGGAACATAAAAATCACTATATTATCTAGTGAGTATCATCCCCACCAGGGATTTCTCTTGGCCTGGGTTTTCATAGTTAAAAAAAATGGTGTTATGAGTTTTCTTTATACATGGTTATTATCATAGTTTAGCATTAATTGTTTACTTTCTTATGCATGGTTCAAAGTAATTAATAATATGAAATTGGTGACAAAAGTTTTTAGAATACTAATTCAAACCCCTCCCACCCCCGTCCTCAATATTCCCTATTCCGAATAGTACCAATATGCTTGCAACTTTCTAATCCAAATATCCTCAACAAATTGTTCAAGTACTTATCTTGTGATATGAAAATACCATCACTATTTTGCATAGTCTACAATCCTAAAAAGTACTTCATTTCTCCTATCACACTCATCTCAAATTCATTCTTTAAAATTATCACTTGCTTCATCATTAATTTCAAATATGATGCCATAAATAAATATTACTATTATTAGTAAATTATTCTCAATTTCTTTTTAAATACATATCACTATCTATCATACCTTTAGAAAATTCATGTTTTCGCAAATGATTATCCAACCTTGCATACTAGGTTCTAGGTGCTTGTTTCAAAAAATATAGATGTTTCTTTAATATGTATACCATATCATTTTCTTCTATCAGAGGTAATTCTTTAGCCTTCTCAATGTAGACCTATTGTTCAAGTTGTCCATTCAGAAATACTAACTTAACATCCATCTGATATACCTTAAAATTCTTACTTGTTGCATAAGACAAGAACATTCTTACTACTTCCATTCTGGCTATAGGGGTACATGTCTTCTCATAGTCTTTTCCTTCTTGCTATGAATATCCTTTGCTACGATTCTAGCTTTGTTCCTTACAACTTCATCTTGTTCATTCAACTTATTTATGAATACCCATTTCGTTCATTAACATCCTTGTCTTTAGGTCTTGAAATGAGCTCCCAAGTATCATTTTTCATAATCTGTTCTAGTTCTTCCTTCATTTCTTGAATCCAATGATCATCTTTACATGCTTCATCTATGTTCTTTGGTTTTATTTGAGAAATCAGACATAATTCCTCATTAACTTTGTTTCTTTTTGTCACACCTTTGTCTTTCCTTCCAATTATCTTCTTTAGAGGGAGATTCTTTGTCATGTTTCTGTTAGAGGTAGGAGTTTCCATCTCAAATCTTATCTCATTTCTTGGTTCAAATCTCTGTTCTCCTCATTGTATTACATCATTTTGCAGATCATTGTCAGTGTCAAAGAATATTTCAACATTCTTTTTAGCAATTCCAGAATTATCTTCTTCTTCATGAGAATTGTATTCTACCATATTTTACTTCAAAAAATTTCATCAATCTTTATATTTGAACATTCAACTATTGTCTTGTTTCTATAATTAAAACATCTATATGCCTTGATTTTTAGTGAATAGACAAGAAACATGCCTTCATCACTTTTTGGATCAAACTTACTAATCTCATCATCTCTCTTAATGTAACACTTTCTACCAAATATTCTAAAATACTTAATTGAAGGTGAATGACCAAGCCATAATTCATAAGGTGTCTTATTTGTACCTTTCCTAATCTGTACTCTATTCAAAGTATATATAGTTGTACTGACTGCTTCTCTCCAAAATGTATTAGAAACATCATTCTTAGCCAATATTGCTCTGGCTGCCTCTACTACTAATCTTTTTCTTCTTTCTAGAATCTCATTCTACTCAGGTGTTCTAAGTGAAGATAGTCATATTTTGATTCCACTCTCTTCACAAAACATGTTAAATTCTCTAGAGGTGAAATCTCTTCCTCTATCTAACCTCAAACACTTTATCTTAACACAAGATTCAATCTCAACTCTATTCTTAAATATCTTAAACTTCTTAAGTGCTTGAAAATTCTCTTCAAAAAATGCTACCCACATCATTCTAGTGAAATTATCAACCAAATCATGGAATTCCTTTCACCATAGAATCCTCTTGTTCTAGAGGGACCACTTAGATGTGTGTGAATGATTTCCAACTTCTCTATGGTTGTGAACTTATTTCTAGGAAATGATACTTTCTTCTACTTAGCCAAAATAAATTCTTTACAAACAACAATTGTAGGCTTTGTCATCTTAGGCAAGTCTCTAACTGCAAATGTGTTACTAACTCTCACAATATTACCAAAGATTATATGATAGAATCTTCTATGTGATAACAACTGCTATCCACTTTTGCTACTAAACATGTCATTTAAACAAGATTCAAACTAAATACATTACCTCTAGATGTTGTGCCTATTCCAATCAACTTACCATCTCTGTCTTTGATTGTGCATGTCTTCTTAGTGAATTGAAAATTGATAACCTTTTTCTACCAAGTCTCGAACACTCAACAAGTTATGCTTCAAACGATTAACAAAATAAACATCAGTAGTGTTAGTTTTACCATCAAGATTAATGGATCCAATCCTTATTATATGAAAGACTACATTGTTATTACCTCTAACAATACCTCCACCATGATTCCTAAACTTAACAAACTTATTCATATCACCAATCATGTGATGTGAGCATCCACTATCAATTATCTAATCAAATTTCTTCTCAACTTGGGAAAATAGAGCTCTTTCTTCTCAAATTTCCTTATCAAGATCATCTTCCTTGATAGCCACAAATCCAAATTTGTAATCACTTTCACTTTGACCTTTCTCATCAAATTCCTCATCTTCATTAGCATACAAAAAATTTCTAGGTTTTCTAGGTTTTAACTTTCTCTTATACATTTTCTCTATTTTAGAATATTTAGATGCATAATGAATGAATTTATTACAATTCCAACATTTAATTATATTCTTACTATCTTTTTCTATTCTCACAAGAAGGGCTATTCCTTCTTCAATTTTCTTATCTTCATTAGACCGATTGGTAGTATAAAAATATCTAAGCATGCTCACACTTCTAGAAAGACTCGGCATAAAATTAAAGGTACTAAAAGTAGTCTAAAATCTTATTAGATATCTAGATTGTCTCAGATCTACTTCTTCTGCTTCTACTTTTCCAAGGAAAATTTCCTTGGTGAACTCCTTAGCACAAGGTATCAAAAGTTGAATCATCTGAGTTACTTTCTTCAATAATGGTGTCAAAGTTTTCATTATATTCCATGCAGCCTCATCTTCTTCCTTGATTCCCCTGAGTTTTGATTCCTGCAAAAATCTTTAATATCCTATCAATATAGTTTCTTATAGATTCATCTTCCATCATTTTAGCATCTTGAAATGCACATATCCAATTCTATAATCCATTGGAAGCATGAATGCTAATGATATTCCTATGGGGGAGTATTGTAGAAACATGATTAGATCATTATCATGATGATATATTACATTCATGACTGTGTTTGTCATTGATGTCAACATAGCAATTTTTTGTGGTATCTGAGAAAATAACAACATAAAGATCAAGTTGGTATGGATAGATTATGGAGTACATTTAGTAGTGAGGTTAAAGGTAGATACTACTGTCTAGTATAGGTAGTTATCCTTGGAAGCATAAGATATTAAGTCTAAAAGAAGTTATGCAAGTTTTGGTAAAGATTGTTCTAAAATAGAGTTTATAGAGGCATATTTTAGTAAACTTGTTATATCTCTTAGCAAATTTTCTATTTTGAAAAGCTAAAGTTACAGATGTGAAGAGGACTTATTGGAGATGACATGGCTAAGTTCACTCATTAGAATATTGCCTATATGGAAAGATATTTAAGTTGCAAGGCGGAAGATTATAGTTCTCACTAAGTGTAACATGTTCTTAATGTGGTCATATAATAATTAATTAAGAAGGTTTAACAGCTGACTCAGGGAATTTTTTTATGGATCCAATATAAAGGAAGGACATTTTACTTTGTCATGAGTATGGAAGGAAAGTGATTGTAAGAAAAATGAAAAGTGGAATGCAAAGTTGTTAGAGCAGACTAAAGGTGAAGGAATCTTCATTGTCGAGGTTTCATTATGTGATCTGAAGTTGGATACTTGGATTTGAGGTTTGTGACTTGGTCTACAAGGTCTGATAGTGATTGGTCTAGTTGATAGGAAAGAGGAAAGAAGTTAAAGTATAGTAGATAAAATTATTATACAAGGAATAGTTGAGAGATTAGTTGGATAGTCATTTTGTTGGTCTTGCCCCGAAATCTATTTGGATGGTGGGTCCTTCTGTCTTCTCACAAATCCTAATAGGGTTGGTAAAACTCCTAACACGGTTGAAATCTCCTAACATGGATTTACAGTCTCCTAATAGGGACTCCTATGTACTAAATGTTTTAATAGACTCCTAACAGGGTCCATCCTCTAACAAGGAATATTTATATTAGTACATCATCTTGTGGGTATCATTCCCACTAGGGTTTTTTCCTAGTTAACATATCTGGTGTAATTGTGTATGTGCATCTTTGTAATGTTGCTATTTACTTTGGTTGAATGGTTAAATTTATTTAAGGTGGATACATTTTTTAATCATTACATAACTAATTCACACCCCACCCAGTTATCTTGGTGGACCATTATTTCTAACACAATCTTATCCTCTTTGCATGTGTATGACCTTCAAAAGTAGATTCTAATACTTTCCAAATTTGATATGATGTTTGGAGTGACTTTACTTGATTGCATTCATTCTCAGGGAGAGCTAATAGTAAAGCTTCTTTGGCTCTCATTTTACACATGAATAGACCTCTCTCTTCCTCACTAATTTCTTCAAGATTTTCTTCTTTCACAATGTCCTTCTTTCCTTTTGTCAAAATATACTATCCTAGACCCATGCATAGCATATGAGTTTACATATTCTCTTTCCAACTATCATAGTTTTTCCCATCAAATCCAGAACTATCCTTTCTAAAAAGATTCTCCATGGATCTCCCAAAGCTATTAAGCTTATCCTTCAAGGACCTACTACTCTGATATCAATTGTTAGAATGTATAGTTTACCAATATAAATGAGGGGGGGGGGAGTGAATCAATTATCTAACTAATATCACAATTATAAACCTTAATAAATCTTAACCATATGAGAATTATAATTAGAAACCATAATAAGATACTTATGCACAATAACATTAGAAATGTTAACTAGGGTTATCCTTGATTAGAGGGAAAACCCTGTTGGGGATGGTACCCACAAGATGATGTACTAATATAAAAGTTTCTTGTTAGAGGATGGACCTTGTTAGGAGTTTATAAATACATTCAGTACATATTAATACCTATTAGGAGATTCTAATCCTATTAGGAGTTGTACAAGCCCTATTAGAAGTTGTGGAAGATAGATGGACCCACTGTCCAAATAACTTCAAGGAAAGACCAATAAACCCAATGCCAAAATGACCTTTATATTATTCCTTCCAAAATAATAGAATTGAATTATACTTCCTTCCTCTTTCTTTAGCCTGTCAATTGGACCTCTTGTTCTTTTGATTTTGTAACTAGATCATAAATCTTGCATCCAATATTCCTTTGGATCACTTACTTGCATTCAATCAACACTCCAATCCTTCTCATAGTTCCTTGATTACTTTGCATTTTCCAATCACATTCGATACATTAAAAACAAGGAAAACATCTTTCCTTTATACCTCATCTTCAAAATAATTCCTTGAGTCGACCTTGAGGCTTCTCCAATTAATTAGAATAAGATAATTAATTTATTCTCAATTAGAGTAGCACTGATGAATCACAGTCTATACAAATTTTTACAAATGCAATACTAGGGCTTGTGCACTAGCTAATGTCATCATCAAATTGTGCTCTGTCACTAACTAATTGGGCATGACCTGATTATATCTTTGAGATATAACACAAACATTCTAGTAGCTACTTCTAAGTACTCAGTTTCTATACTACTCTTTGTAAATCATGAATATGTTCCATACATCTTTGAATTACTTAATGTGCACATAACCTCATCATCAGGACATAACATAGAGTATATTTGTAGCTACACATCACGAGACAATCAAAGAATTGTTCGTACAAATATGATCTCTTTCTACTACTCTGCCAGTGTTTAAAGACTCATTGCTATGTTGAAATACATGACAAACATGGTCATGTCAACACTGTCCAATGCTTAGGATACTTCATTAGCATTCATGCTAATAGGTTGTCCATCAAAAACATTTCAAATCCATTGATTGAGTTTGTAGTGAGAATTGTTTCTTACAAATTCTATCAATCTAGCAGATTGTATAGTTTACCATGTATAATAGTGAATCAAGAATGGAAGATAATCATGAAAGATCATGAATATGATTTTTCCAAGTTGTAGAGGCTATAATTAGAAGAAAACCTAGCAACCATCAGGAAGGCAAAGAATTCAATGAGTAAGTTTGGTGTACTTTTTATGTGTATTTTCTTTTACATTAAAAAATATTTTCTTGTTATTGGAAACATCATTTGGGGAACCAAACAAACCTATAATTAGAATAATAAATGAGTATATAACTCAATTAGGAGAGAATTTTGAGAATATCATGGATACATATTTTGAATAATTCAAAAAGAGAATGAGATTAAGGAAGAGGATACCAAAAGGTTTGCTAATGAAACATTATAATGAAGTATGTTTCTTGGTAGACACAAATAACACACATTCACAGGCAGTTAAGCTGAGGATGGTGCAATTAACAACATTTGACGATGAGATTGATAGTGAGATTGTGAATGTAAACATTGTTGCATTACTGAAAGAAGAAATTGACAATGATGCAAAACCTTTTGAGAAATTTGAAGAAGATAAGGCAAGAATCATGGTAGATATCAAGATAGCTTCCAAGGAAAAGAAAAGGAAGACATTTTTTGAAGACCTAGAAGCAAAACTAGGCACCTAAGGCAAGAGAAAGGAACCATTGAAAATTACACAAGGTCTTGGAGAAGATGAAGATAAGGGTAGTGGTGATGAGGAAGAGGATGAAGAAGGAATTAAGGGTAAATCCCTAGTTGTTGTCACACCACCTAGAAAGGAGGCTAAAAGTACTGCAAAGAATCCAATGATGACACCCCTCTCTCCTCCACAACCTATCAAATGAAGGACTAGGGCAACAAATAGTGTCAAGAAGTTCGCAAAAAAGAGAGTAGTAGAGACTACTATGTCTAGTTAAATGAAACCAAAAAGAATAAGATTGGTTAAAGGACCACCCATAGGGACAACAAGAACTATTGATGAGTTAGTTGTCAACCTAAGAAAATATTCAAGTCTATCCAGCTTTAGATTTGTGAAATATGAGACACTGGATAACATTAATAGAACAAAAGTTGAAGAGGCCATGATAGATATGATGAAAAATCACAAATTAGCTCCAAATGAAGTAGAGAAGAAGATACCTATATATTTGTATAATAGACTTGAAAGAAGGTGACAACATGCAAAAAAAGAAGAGAATAAAAAAGGACTAACACATTAGTCAAGGTTATGCTTGATCTATTACAAGATCAAAAGGAAACATTTTTGGAGAGATACAACAATAGATTTGTTCCTAAATTTAGAATCTTTATGATATTGCAAAATAAGAATGATTTTGTTGTTCAACCAAATGAGTTACTTTGGAAGAGTATTTGTGGTCTTACAAAAAAGGAACAAAAGATATTGAGAAAGTTACTATTGAAGATGATGAGAATGATGAACTAAGTTCAAGTGTATTGAGTCCATAAGGTAGCATGTCACCAGTTCATGCTGACACCCCTGACACTCCATAAAGGTCCTCATATACAAACAAGGAGAAGAAAGAGCAAGAAACACATGAAGATACTAGTGTAGACATTTCTACCAAAGGTCAAGAAGGACCAAAAGAGTCTAGAGTTCACATTGAGATAAATAAGAAAGAAAAGAAAATAGAGTTAAGTAGTACTATTATTGTCTCCAGTAGTGATGCACAAACATGGCTGAGTGGTGATACCCTTTCACCATCTCGCAAAGGAGTTCCAAGAAACAACACTTCTACACCTTGAACAAAGAGAGAAATAAAAGTACTCTCTCTAGATATTGAAGTCAGCAGGATGAAATTATTAAAATGTCATAATTGGATTTGGAAAATCTCACTCTTGAGCAAAACATTTTGCTGAAAGAGGTTTTGTCAAAGAAGAAGAAATAGGAAGAACTGAGGATAGAACATCACCAAAGGAAAGTATTGCATGATGTTATAGATATTTTTATTGAAACATTTAATATTAAAAATTTTGATGGGAAAGCCACAATAATTTCCTAGCTTTTAAATATTATTGTGGAAATAAATGTTGGTGATATTGTTAATCCAATGAGAAATTGATGGATTGGTTTGTGAAGATATTTGAGAATGAGGTTATAGACAAAGTTTTTACAATATTTGTTGAGTGGAAAGTTTAACTACAAGAACATGTACAAAACACAATAGAACTTATTTAGAAAGTACAACATTTGTACACTATTTTATGTGATGTTCCAAGATTCACAAGTGATCTCTAGGAAACCATCTAGCAGATTCAGGTTGATATGAAGACAACAAGAAACAATATTTTGTAGCCAGCTAAATCTAACACCCAAAACTATAATAAGTTATTGAATGCTCAAGGAAAATTGACAAAGCTTTATGTAGATAACAAAAAAAGGAGATAACAATTGATCTCTATTCAATCAAAGTTGATACCTCATATGGAGGTTATGCAAACATCAATAAAATAATCTCAAAATCTTATTAATGAAGATCATAATCTTTTAGTGGCTGACAATTTTATTGATTAGCACCTTGCTACAATTGAAAAATCACACTATAGAATCATCAAGAGCCACTTGGGATCATACACTTCCTTTAATCGCCCAAGTATACAAACCTTTTATTGAATAATATGGTTTGATTCCACCCATTCAATCCCAAAAACAACCATAAGTGACAAAAACAAGCGGAAATGGAATATAATGATTATGGGAAATGGAATTGTAATGATGATTACATATCTTGAATAGAGAAAAGAAGAAAAATAAAATGGTATGTGATTCCAATCAGAGTTTAGAAGGTCATGGTTTAGAAGGAAAACATAGTATGGCACTAAATCAATCAGACTACTTAGAGTCATGTGTATACATTGATTATTTATTTGGCATAAGTCAAATTTTTTGTAATTTTATTTTTGAACTAAGTCATAGGCTTAGGGGGAGTAGTAATATCATATTTGTAACAATGTAATCATGAAAAAGTATTATTGGAATTAATGTCAAAGGGGGAGAGTGTTGGTCTCTCTAAAGTTGTTGTCTATTAGTGTCACACACTTTGTCATCTACTAGGTAGAGTCATATAAGGAAGCATCTAGAAAACTCTTTATGTAATATTTAAATAGGGTAGAACTTGATCTATTTCAATATAGTCAGATTGTGATGATATGAAGGAGAAAACAAGCTATTCATGCAATTCAAGTGTGAATGTGTGAACATTGTAGAAGTGGTAGAGAATTCTATTATTACAAAACAAGGAAAGAGACCTAGTCAAGCAGTGAAGGACATAAAAGATTACCAGATCATATTGGAAAGAGGAGATCCAATATTAGCTTATTATAGAAAATAGAGGACCGAGTATTGAATTAGTTTTAACAAACTGAGTTTGGGTAAATCTCTTTACACAGTTGTCTTAATAGATTTTTATAAATCTCATAATAGAGTCAGTACTTTATTGTAAGGATGAAATCCTTGAATAGGGTGAGATCTAACAGTCTCAAAAGCTTATAATAGTGTAAACCTTGATAGCCCTTATTTTTACCATGCCAAAATTCTAAAAATATTAATGTGAAAATGGTTTGAAATGTGTTGCGCAATTAGGGTTTGTCATATATTTTTAGTAATTTTCTAATAAAAACCTTAACTCGATAATTTTGGCCATAGCCGAGTTTGAAATTTTGTACAAACACTTGATATTGAAATATCTTAAGGATCTAGTCCTTTACCTTGTCATTAAAATTTCCTTGATCCATGATCATATATAGCCTTTACCCTAGTTTCTATGTTTAAGTGCGAGATCACATGTATCTTTCATATGTTCCATCTTTTGTTATGATCTCATGATCTAGGTTTTAGGGATTTAGTCGTAAGTTTAAGTTTTCATCTTCCCAATGCTATGAAGCAAAGGCTTTCTCATGATGATAAAGGTAAATTTTGGGTCTTCCAATGTTACACTATCCATTCTTATTGTAGCATCATGAAGGTATATTTTAAGTGTTTTGATTTTATGCTCATCTTAGTTGTGTATCATCATAAGTATGTTATGGTAAATAAAAAGTGATATGATTTTACATCATAAATAGACAAGCATGTAAGTATAAAGGTTTTTAAGAAGACCTTAAACCATACAAAACTATAAAAATCTTGAGATTGTAAGGCATAAGTACTAAGGTTGTTAAATGTTATGATCTTATGAAGTGGGGCCAAGTGCATAGGCATAAATAAATTGAGCACATGTCAGTAAAATATCTTGAAGATACAAAGGATAGAGGATCATAATATCAGAAGAGAAAACCATGAAGGCTTTCAAGGCTATGAAATAAGGGCTAGTGCATGATCATAAAGGTTAAGGAAAAAAAGTGTTATACCTTCCAAAGTTACGAAGAAGCTTATATAACTGTGAATGAGAGATTGTAAAGCGAGAAAAGGAAAGTTTAGTTACTATAGAAAGCTATGATCGTAAGATCATAAGGGCAAGGATACACATTGACAGTGCTCTGAAAAGGTTTATAAAATACTTAGCACAAGTTTGTGGCTCTAAATAAGAAATTGCATAAAAAGTTTTGATCTTACAATAAACTGTTGATCTTGTGATCATAAAAGATTTAAAATGGTCCCTCAACAATATGATGAAGGATTGATCATGGGATTATAAAGGCCAAATCTCTTTCTTATTGTAATGCAAAGGGTTTGAAATTAAAATTGTATCATAAGATCATAAACCCTAGGTATCACATAAAAAACATTTTTTTCTTTTCTGAGCTAGAAAATGACATGAAGTTCTTGACCAATGAAGTTTGAGTAAAGTACAAAGACTACAAAGATGGATAGTTATGATGATGCTCCATTGAGGTGACAAAAAAAAAGTTTTTAAGTGTCGTGAATGTAGGAAATCAATGCATAGAAATGGTTAATGAAGTACAAATAGCATAAAGATATTCTCTAGGTTAGTAATAGATTACCATTTGCAGAAAGATAAGTTTTCAAGCAATTGTAGAGTGTTAAGTGAAAAGAATTTAGAGTTTTTAGTGCTACTTGTAGAGTTTTTAGATTCGTAATTCCCGATCAAGATGTCAAACAAGGAAACATACAACCTATTACTAAGTAGAGAAAGGACCCGGTGCCTAAGTGGATGGTTCTAAATTGATTTCACCCCATTATGGCTTCCTTAAAAGGGATTGAATAATTAGATAAAGATAGATGTTGAGCAAAAATAAAAAATGATGTTCACAAAGTATAATGCTCCAAATGAAGTAGCTTTTCTACAATCAGACTTATGATCAAAATGCCCACATTCAAATTCATTTTAAATTCAAAAGGGTCATAATTTAAAGTTTTAAACTTTAGATTTATTTAAATTTTTCAAAATTTAAATAAAAAGTTACAAATCTGAGTGTTTTACCAGAGAGGGACATTTTTCAAACTAAGATTTCAGAGGTTCCCGGTAGGCTAAATATGCAATATTATATATTGCCAAAATTGTGAGAAGATGAACTTTCCAATTATGGAGTTCATTTCTACACATGAATTCAAGGGTTCAAGTTATAGCCAAAAATGTAATATTTGGGGCCTTCTCAGTGGGATGAGCTAAAAACTAAAATGCAGTTACAAGATCAGTAACAAACAGTGAAGATACAGTTAAGGCCAAATTCTGATCAAATTCACTCATTAAAAATTCTTTTTCACCAGATTTTCATAAGGCAGATTAGATATTTTGGATGCAAAAAGGATTTCATCATTAAACTTAGGATATTTTCAAATTAGTTGCAAGTAATGATGAAACCAAATCAGATCAAAATGGGAGAAGGAAGAGAGAGGTTATTCAGTTGCGAAAGATTAAATTTCAAATGGACAGGTGTTAGTTGCTTATCAGATATGGGAATTCATCTTCTCCTATATCTTTTTGTCTTTATTTCTTTGTAGGGGTTCGTAGTTTTCTTTGGGTAATACCAACAAGGTTCCAGTGTTCTACTATTGAAACCATGATTGTAGATGGTTTTGCTTCCTGACTATTGAGCTGAGCTCTAGCAGTGAAGGCCACACATCCACCCTGTGCAGATTTTCATTTCATATTATGTATTGTTGTTCTGAGATACTAAAAATGGATGCTAGATTATGTGACATATCTTGAGCTTCATTTAGTTATACCAGTCTAATGTATTTAGTCTTTCCATGGATGAATATAAAAGGGGATTTACATGATTTATCTGGTTTCTCTTATTCTGTCTCCTAATTCTTCATGTTTCATTAACTTTGGGATTAAATAGATAATGTTCATTTGATTTAAGGTAGGTTGGATGATTTGTATGTTGGATCTTTGTTGCTTTTGACTCAAGGAGTTAAGTAAATGCTTCACTATTCTGATAGGGTTTTTAGTTGTATGAAGGAGAGATTGCATAAGAATGAGATTTGGGGATTTTAGTTGATAAACTTGATTGTAATGCAAACAAGTTAGCTTATTAGGTTATCCTGCTAGTAATGACTCTATGTTTCAATGGATAAGGCACTGATCACTAAATAAGATGCAAACTGATATGAATGTTATTTGCACAAAATCTTTTAATCAAATATATTCAATTTTTCATGTCTTGTAGTGGGCTGAAAAGAATTAACCCTCACTCAGCTTATGAGATTCATAGATTTGCATTTAGCTACTGTAGATCTGTGTCATTTCATGAGTTATTAGGAGATATAAGGAGTTTTCATCTATAATAAATAGATTCAGGGATATGTTTTGCACTGGTACGATATCGATTGAATCTGAGGTCTATCCACCTAGGTCTTGCAGAGCCTAAAGTAGAAGGCTCTAGCCTTATAGTTGGCCCGATGTTTGAAATGGCATGTTGAAAATGGGAGTTAGTTGCCCCTAGATATGTCATATTCTCATTGGGATAATTGAAAACCCTCCAGTGTTTTCAAACACCAACAAAATGGTGACTCCCCTTGGGAGTCTATAAAGTAATTCATTGTTAAAAGGACAAGAATCTCTAGTGTAAGTTGAATATTTTAGTCTTATTTTTCAGTATGGTTTTTCCCATCCAAGTCACCAACAAAATGATGACTCGGTTGGGGAGTTCGTGAACAATTTCATTGGAAGAAGTACTAGAATGTCTATTATAAAACACTGTCATGAAGTGTTTTTCATTGCTTTGCTAAAGATTCATGTTCCCTAGTCAAGTTTTATCCATTTGTAGCAATGACTTTGAGGTTGAATATAAATGGTATTGTTAAAAGGTGTTCATCTTCAGTCAATCCAGCCGGTTGTTGTTTTCAAAGTCTTGCTGTGATTTTAGAGTCAAGAAAGTTATGTTTCAGCTTTGTGTAGAGGTTTCAAATTCAAGATAAATTTGAAGATATGTCTTCTATTTGCTATTGTTTCAAAACAATTTGTGGTATCTTTAGGACTAATTCAATTCATGTCTCACTTAATGTGAGTGGCAACTTGAAATCAATCTCTAAATCAGTGTAGTATTATACATGAATTGTGATTAGTTACTGAGGAAGAAGAAAAGATTTGAAGATGTTGAAACATTTGAAATCTTGGTAAGATTTGTGATGTGCTGGTTCAAAAGGTTCAACAAAGAATTTGTGAGATTTTGGGTCTACTGTTGTAAGTAGTGAACAGAGAACTTCCAGCAATTTAGATCTTGAGGTATTTTAGATTTCATGATGCTATTCTTGTCATGAAACAAAGTGGTATACATATGTGTTCTCCATCAGGTGGTTTTCAGCACTAAGGGAAGGAGAATAGTTTGATAAAGTTGCATACACTTCATAAGAATAAGTTTTAACTTATTGTATAAAGATTTTAAGTGTATTCGAAGAAATTTATTTGGTAATAGTTTGTAAGATTGAAGATAATGCTCTATGACTATTATAAGTCTATCTTCAATTAGTTCAGTTTTGCAAGTGCTATTGCAAAAAGGTTTAGAATCAATAATCAATTTATGAAGTGTTTTCTCTTTCCAAGGTCATATAGATCTGCTACAAATTGTGGGTATGCAAAGTTTTCCATATTGAAATTTTGGTTCAAAATTCATAAGTGGTAAATAGTTTTCAAATATTTTCTCACTAAGTGTGAGTGGCGACTTTGATCTAAATCTCTGTACTAGTGCATGTTTTGTCTTAATATCAGTGGCTTTCAGTATTTGTGGGTAGATCTAGTTTGTCTGGAAAGAGGAAATATAAGTTTCTTGATTAAGGGTTTATGTGGTTGTTTGTATTTGCTGATATAATTGATTTCAAAAAGTGAACCACTGTTGTGATTTCATTTTCCTCTTCAAGGAGGTGGCGACTCTACAAATGATTCTATCTACGATGTGAAGGGTTTCATATTTGCTCTAGGCCAATCAGTAGATCTGAGGGTTTAGAAAACAACACATAAAGGTATTTTCAATTTTCATGTCTTTGTCACTCATGAAAGTCAAATGTTAAAAATGGTTGCCTCCATCTAGTGGTTTCAGCACTAAGAAATAGAGGTAGAAGTTTAAAATCTCAAGAGATGGATTTTGAGTCTGTATCTCAATATGATGTGCTAACTCATGAAAAGGTCTGTGCAAATATTGCTAGGTTGAAAAGAGAAATTCATAATAAGACTGTCTTAACATTAAGAAGTAAAATTGGTGATGTTAAGGGTCTTGATGGATTCCAAACTTACATGAAGTTTAAATCTGTAGTCATGAATCTTGATGAGTCCTATAGACTGGAGAAGTCTTCATGGCCAGTGATACTCTTAGAAAATTTTATGCCAAATTTGGTTGATTGGCCAGCTAAGATAAGATTAGATAAGATTTATGAAATCCAAGATTTTATCATGGAGGTTGAAAGTTATTTGAAGGCTAATGAGTTTAATGTTAACAAGTTCAATAAGTTTGTTGAAAATGATGTTAAAGATGAAGAGTCTTAGTTTTATGAATTAGAGGATATTAATCAGTAGTGTGATGACATGCTTAATGTGGATTCATCTTTTTATAATGATGAGTATAAAGAAGAGGAAAAGTGTAACAACAATAATAGTTTTTCTTCTAGTGATGAATGTGATTGTGTTAACATACCTGTTGTTGAGGTGTTTTCGAAGGAAGAAGATCTATGGTATGATCAAAATTTTAGTTTTTCACAATGTATTACTAATAAGCCTACTATTGTAAATGTGCCAAGCCATTCGAATAATAATCACAGCCAAGGAGAAGAAACTAGGGATGAAGTCTTGTTAAGTGTTGATGAGATTTCCGATTTGTTAGCTCATGATTTTGAAAGGTATGCTAATCTATCCAAGGATGCTTGTGCTTTGCCATGTTTTTCATTTCCATGTGGTGAAGTCATTTCCTCTAAATTTGATGTTGAAGAAAATGTAGTTTCAAAATATGCTATGTTGAGTGTGGGGGGTGTATGTGATGATAATGGCATACATGATGGATGAAAATGTAGAGATAGGGTATGTTGCTGGTTCATTGTCTTTTTATTTTCATGAGGCTAAGATACATTCAGATTGCTCATATGACAAGGAAAGAAATAGTAATGAATTAGGTTATCCCAGTGAGCTATTTGAGAAATTTTTAAATATAGATCAACATATTCTAAGAAAAAATTTTCATGATGATTCTTGTGATTTGGTATCTAATCAATTGTTGGAATGTGAAGAAAATGTAGTGCATGTTCAGTCTGATTTATTGGGTACAGATGTTACAATTGAGGAGAAATCAGATTTTACATACTCTTCACAGCTGGAGGCACAAGCTGAGTTACAATTTGACTCATGTAACTTGTTGAATGGAGTAGAGTATGAAACTTTTATGTTTTCGATTGAAGGATTCCATGATTTAGTTAGTGGTGATCAGTTTCAGTTTGCTGTTAGTTGTTATGATCACACTAATTCATATTTTCATAGTGAGCAAGATGAAGAAAGTTTGTCTAATTTTTATATGCACTATGGAATGGATGATAATAGTTTTGTTTTGCCTAACAAAATGATTGAAAGTGCTGATGTATTGGGTGAAACAAAGGAGAAAGAGATTTTTAGTTTACCTCAAGAAAATGTTAATGAGAATTAGGTATATGATAGTGGTAAGGAGTTTTGAAAACTTTTCAATGGCTTAGGGCCATCATTTGTATATAATCTTAGTGGCAGTTTCCTGTTTTTAATAAAGTTGTTTAGGAGAGTTTTTAGTTCAAGTGTGTGGTCCACTTCTTCTAGAGATCTAAAATCTTGCCATGCCTGCAAGGGACATGCATCCCTAGACAGAGCCACTATTGGCGCTCAAAACTGTACGCCAAATTTTGAGCACTTTCGAGAAAATTAAGCCCTATGAGTGCTTTTAATGAGATTGTACTTGGTTGTACCTTTGAGCCCCAAGAGGTGTTTAATGTTTCTAACACCTTCCTTTTAGTGTATCTACATGTTCCATGAAGTTAAATTGAGATTTTGAGTCATTCCGTGAAGTCCTGTTTTGAGCAATTATCAAATCTACATTTTACCCTAAGTGTTAGACAACGATAGGAGGCTGTGTTTGCATCTAAATATCTTGCACCCAGAAATGTTTCATGACTCACCACTTTGGGGTTCGTCATTTAATATTGTCATGTTGATGCAATTAGTTCATAATTCTGGGAAGCCCTATTTGATGTGCTATAATTTTTTACCAGTTGACCAAAATGAGAAAATTCCTATTGTTTTGCATTGTAGATGTTAGAGACTTGTTATGTTTCATGTTTTAGCTTATGAAAAATCCATTCGATCAGTTTTCAAACGTGATTCCAAACACAATTTTTATCTTTTTATTGGTGTTAGCATTTGCAGATTTGTTGGAACCCCTATTCATGATATCGTATCTTGAAATCCATGATAGATGAGATCAAATGGATTGTACCATTGTGTTGTCCACTGAAAATACTCCCAGTGTGCCAATTTTTAGAGCTTGATAAGGTGTTTAGGTCAATTTTTAAAGCCAGTCAAAGGACCTCCTGGCACCAAATTCACAATTTGCAGATAAAGGATAAAATAAGTTTTTAATGACAGATTATTGATTGAATTTGATTCTAATCAGTTCAAGATGATTGGTAAGTCAGTTTGAGAACTCAGTTGTTTGGAAATGAATTTTTTTTAGTTAGACCTACTTCGAAGCCCGATTAATTTCATCTGATTGCATAGATATGAGCCTAGAATTAGAGGAGTTTTTGAAGGGGTAATATTATAATGTTTTGAGTCATCGTACAATGTGCAATATACATATAGCATTGTAACTCCATTTGAAAATAAGTGACCAATTTATGGTGGAAATCAGATCAAGCCCAAGATGGGACAATCTATGAAGGATTTTATTCAATCATTAGAAAGTTCATATTTACAAGAGATCTTAGAAGTTGATTCCTTTGAAAATGCCTTGGTAAAAGTTTTATACAATGAGTGGTTAGGCCAACCTGGATTAGAGACATCACAAACATTTATGCATATGGATTATCATCATTGTGAAAGAATTTTAAACTCAGAGTTGAGTAATTGGTGAATGATAATTCATTTGTAGGGTATGGAATCTTTGTAGAGGTGATTAAAATGGTTTCCACTGGAAAATAAATCTGACAAGTGATTTTAAACTCATTCATAGTATTTTCTCAAAAAAGGTGAAATATGTATGATAATAACATTAACAACCCACATAGTTTTATCTGGAAGATAATGCAATTGAAAAAATTAAGTACCATTAAAAAGAATAGAGAAGCTCCTCAGTGAAGGGCAGTAGACAAGAAGAAACATAAACCCATGCATAGATAGGGGCAAGCTGTAGTTTTAAAGAAGAAGAACACCATTGCAGTAGGTTGTGAAAGCAATTTGATAATGGTTTTCATTTCAGGACCCATGGCGGAATTAAAAAAGAAGAGAATGAAGTTGAAGCAGAGCATGTCAGTGTATGAACACTATATACAATGGAAGAAGCCCATGACTGGGACAACACAAGGAGGGAATGCATACATTTGAGTAAGTCAGTGCATGTCTTGAAGAGTAGAACATGCAAGCAATTAAAAGGAGGTGTCCATTAGCAAAGGCCGTTGTAAATAAATAGAGGCCAATTTATCTAAAGGAAGCCGCACTAGAAAGAATTGTAGTTAGCGATAGTGAAGTGCAAGGTCTCCATTAGAGGCAAAACGCTCAACTGTTAGTGAAGGGGGAGCATAGCACTATGAAAGAGGATGCCCACCACACATGGCATGAGCAGCCAGCAAGTGCCAAGTAAAGAGGATCCACGATTAGAGGTTGCAGGAGTCAGCCAGTATCACAAAAAAGAACCCACACATCCACATAAAAAGCCGCAGTCATAGTTTTGACAATCCCATGTAATTAAATAAGGAGCAGGCTGCTACTAAAGGGAAGGATAGGCATGGAATGCCACCATAAACCATAATGTAAAAGGAAGATTTACGCAGAGGTAGAGTGTTTGTGCTAAGAAGAAAACAGGTGTTTGTTTCTTTCAAATTTGAGTATGCATTGTTCAAAATTGGCTGTGGGACAAAACTTTTAAGTATTTAAATACTTTTGCATACTAAGACAATGATGTCTTAAAGAGCTATGCCTTTTATAAGGCAAAAATGTGCATGGGGCCCAGTAATGAATTGTAGACATGACATTATCCAGACGCGACTTGTGTATAATTTTAAATGAAAATGCACTAATGATGAGGTGGCACCAAACAACAGTTCAAGATGGATTCACTAGATGTTGCCACATGTCAAATTTGATGGATGGCACAATCTCGCTTAATGAAGATGCAAGGCCATTAAGAAATGAAAAATTGCAAGTAGGTGCCATGTGTCAGCGGGTCCTGCTCAATTGATGACATGGTAGATGATGCAGATCAGGTAGGCCAATCACAGAGCACCACATGGCATCGGTCAAACCAAGTTTGACCAAAATTCAGAGGGGTAGGGATAAATTGGAAAATTATAACAATATTTTTTTATTGTTTCTTCAAAATGCCCACGTTCTGATTCATTTTAATTTCAAACGGGTCATAATTTAAAGTTTTAAACTTTAGATTTATTTTAATTTTTCAAAATTTAAATATAAAGTTGTAGACCTGAGTGTTTTACCAGAGAGCAACATTTTTCAAACTGAGATTTAGGAGGCTCCTGATAGGCTAAATATGCAATATTATATATCGTCAAAATCGTGAGAAGATGAACTTTTCGATTATGGAGTTATTTTCTACATAGGAATTCATGGGTTCAAGCTATAGCCAAAAATGTGAAATTTGGGGCCTTCTCAGTGGGATGAGCTAAAATTGAAAATGTAATTACAAGATTAGTAACAGATAGTGAAGATGCAGTTAAGGTCAAATCTTGATTAGATTCACTCAGTAAAAACTCAATTTCACCAGCTTTTCATAAGGTAGATCAGATATTTTGGATGCACAAAGGATTTCATCATTAAACTAAGGATATTTTCAAATCAGTTGCAAGTAATGATGAAACTAAATCAGATCAAAGTGGGAGAAGGAAGAGACAGGTTATTTAGTTGCAAAAGATTGAATTTCAAGTGGACAGGTGTCAGTTGCATATCAGATCTGGGAATTCATCTTCTCCTATATCTTTCTGTCTTTCTTTCTTTGTAGGGGTTGGTAGTTTTCTTCGGGTAATACCAGTAGCGTTCCAGTGTTCTACTATTGAAACAAGGATTGTAGATGGTTTTGCTTCCTAACTATTGAGCTAAGCTCTAGCACTGAAGGCCACACATCCACCCTATGCAGATTTTCATTTCATATTATGTATTGTTGTTCTAAGATACTGAAAATGGATGCTAGATTATGTGACATATCTTGAGCTTCATTTAGTTTACCAGTCTAATGTATTCAGTCTTTCCATGGATGAATATAAAAGGGGATTTACATGATTTATCTAGTTTCTCTTGTTCTGTCTCCTAATTCTTCATGTGTTATTAACTTTAGGATTAAATGGATAATGTTCATTTGATTTAAGGAAGCTTGGATGCGTTGTATGTTAGATATTTGTTGCTTTTGACTCAAGAAGTTAAGTAAATTCTTCACCATTCTGATAGGGTTTCTGGGTGTATGAATGGGATATTGCATACGAATGGGATTTGGGGATTTTAGTTGATAAACTTGATTGTAATGCAAACCAGTTAGGTCATCCTGCTAGTAATGACTGTATGTTTCAATGGATAAGGAACTGATCACTAAATCAGATGCAAACTGATATGAATGTTATTTTCACAAAATATTTTAATCAAATATATTCAAATTTTCATGTCTTGTATTGGGCTGAAAAGAATTAACCCTCACTCAGCTTATGAGATTCATAGATTTGCATTTAGCTATTGTAGATCTATGTCATTTCATGAGTTATTATTAGATATAAGGGGTTTTCATCTATAGTAAATAGATTTAGGGATATGTTTTGCACTGGTATGATATTGATTAAATCTAAGGTCTACCCACTTAGGTCTTGTAGAGCCTAAAGTAGAAGAAGGGTCTGGCCTTATAGTTGGCCCGAAGTAGAAGAAGGGTCTAGCCTTATAGTTGGCTTGGTGTCTGAAATGGTATGTTGAAAATGGGAGTTAGCTGCCCCTATATATGTCATATTCTCATTGGGATAATTAAAAACCCTCCAACATTTTCAAACACCAACAAAATTGAAGTGTATCATTGACTGAGATGAATCAACATCTAGTAAGAGGACCATTGAAGAGAAATGAATTGAAGAGTGTGACGTTTATAATCTAGGTACAAAAGATGACTCTAAGTTGGTGAGAATTGGAAAGGTATGTAATCCCCAAGAACAAGACAATATTCCTTAGTTACTCACACAATACAATAATGTCATTGAGTGGAGTTATGAAGAACTCAAGGCCTATGATCTTGACATAATCACTCATGATATTCCATTAAAGCCTGATGGTAAACCTTTTTGTAAAATAAAAATTTTGATAAATCCTATTATCAAGCCATTAATAATGAAAGAGATCTAGAAGTTTCTTGATGCTAAGATTATCTTTCCACTCTGACATTCTACATGGGTTTCTAACTTGGTACTAGTAAGGAAAAAGATTAGAGAGATTTACCTCTGCATAGAATTTAACAATTTTAACCAAGCATCCTAGAAATATAATTACCCTTTGCCTTCATTAGGTGAAGTATTACATATTGTAAATGGGTCTAAGATGATGTCTTTTATAGATGGATATTATTAATATAAGCAAGTAATGGTAGATGAGGCAAAGAGATTAGAGATTGCATTCACAACAAAATGGGGAACATTTGATTACATGAGGATTTCGTTTGGATTAATCAACACAGGAGCTACATTTTAAAGATAAATAGATGAGGCATTTAAGGGGTTAATAAATAAATGTAAAGTTATCTATATGGATGACGTAATATTCTTTTAAAAAGACACGAGTTCTCATATTGCTGATCTAAAAAAAGTTTTCAATTAATGTTCGAGATACTATATATCTCTTAACCCTAAGAAATGCTCATTTGGGGCCACCAAAGGAAAGCATCTAGGACATATCATTTTGAAAGTTGGTATATCCATTAAACCTAAAAGGATAGAAGAAATTATTAATTTATCATCCTCCCATAGTTGCAAAGAGCTTAAATCATTCTCTGGTAAGATTCAAAATCTATTCTTTTGCTTCAAAAGACTCATGTACAAAAACTCTCACACAAAAAAATATAAAGAGGATGAGAGACCTATCACATTCATGAGTTGTCCACCAAATAATTATGAATTAAAAAATCTAATCTTGACATATAATCAAGAGATTTTCTATTACATACTTAGGAGTAAAGTATATGCTATTGTACTAGATCTTGTAGTCAAATCATTACTAATGCAAAATGAATTAGGTGAAAGAAGAGGAAAATTGATGGCTATAATAAAAGATTTTGATAAGAAAATTCAACCAATGAAGCTAGTGAAGGGTTAGGGGCTAACCAAGATGATAGCTAAGAATGAGATGAGAGCTAACAATAAAGAACAAATTATAGTCTCTCAAGTCGACACTAATGAAGGAAGAATCACAAATGTTTGGTACCAAGATATTATATATTACCTCTTACAAAATTAATACCCTCAATGGGTGAATAGTTCCCAACATAAAGGAATCAAAATGAAATGTGAATATTACATGCTCCAAGATAAGAAAATTTATAGCAAGAACTATGGGGGGATTTATTTGAAATGTTTGGGCCATGAAGAAGTGAGAGAATTACTAAAACAATATCATGACAAGTATGTCATTGGACATGGATCAATAGAGGCTATGACCCATCATATTTTTAGATTAGGTTACTTTTGGCCTACAATTTTCAATGATACATTTGAATATGTACCTTCCTACAACACTCATTAAACAAGTGCCAAAAAAGAAATAAACCAATCTATACCATTGTAACCAAGCTATAAATTTGTTTTCTTGTCAGTCAGAGGGTTAGGTGTAATCAAGATTCCTTCTTGATGCATAACCAAGACCATGAAATTTAGTCTCAATTTTAGAAAAGAATTATTTCTTTGTCAAAATATTCAGATGATTTTGTTTCTTGTACCAAATGAAAAAACAAGGGTTACTTGTAATTGTAGAGGAATTCTCATCTTAAAGTCAAAATCTAAGATTGATCTCTCTCAACACTTTATAATTTTAAATAATTCATTATCTAGGTTGCCTTTGAATCTAAATTGGCAGTAGTGAGGGATAATTCAAAACTTACTAGTTTAGATAAAGGGTTTATTCAATGACCTATTAGGATTATTGTTTGGCATGAGAAGTCTTCTAAATGTTTATTAAAAGAGGAACATAAGAGTTATCAAACTAAGTATCAATCTGGAAAAGAGCACCAATGCCCTAGCCACACAATGTAAATGTGGTCAGGGTAAAAAATAAAATAAAAATAAAAGGAGAATTACAAAGGTGTTACTTTTAAAGATTCCAAACAAATGTAAAAGGTGATCAAATATAGAGATATGTGGTTCTAAGTGGCTATCCTATTGTACGAAATGAATGAAAAGCACTTCAAGGAAGAATAAATTGGAAATACATGAGCTCTAGGAAGCAAGTTGAAGAAGATTACCGAAGACTCAAAGAAAAGAAATTGACGACTCATCAATATCCCTCAAATCAATTCTCTCATATGGTCATACAGTGATGGATAAATAGGTTTGCAAGGATTTTCAATGTCTATCCTGGTGGAGAAAATTATTTTTTCCATGTTGCTAGATACTCATGATAGATGATACCTTGAGATGACAATGAGAATTGGAACACTAAGGACTCATTGAGCCTAAATATTTGAGATTTTAAAGTTTTGGCTTCCAAAGGACTTGAAAGCTTCTTAAAAATTTTTGAATCGAATTGGCACTTGACACATGTTAGAAGAATTCTTGTTAATGAAGAAATTCCTTTGTCATTTCTTCCTTGTTGTTGGAGCTATTTGTTATATTTTTACAATGCACAAAATCCTTTATGAGGCACCCGGTCGAGCCCCTTGGTCATTTAGGACCCTTCTTTGGGTCTATGTCATACCTCTGTCTCTAATCAAGCAGTTGTGAGAAGACAAGAGTGGCAAAAAATGTTAGTTTTAGGGATATTTTTATATAGTACTAAGTGCACACTTGTTCACCCTTGAAGGTGTTAGAATTATTTAGATTAACTGAGAGGAGGGGTGAATTAGTTATCCAAGGTCCAATGATGTCCAATAAAACTTTTTCTACAAATCCTTAATGGCACATAATTGAAATTATCATGCATGCAATTAAACATTAAACAACCATGAAAAGTAAACATGCATCACACCATAACACTAGGGATTTGATAACCCAAAAACCCTACAAGAATAAGAAGGTAAAACTGGAGTGGGGATGATACCCACAAAATAATTGCGTAATTGATTTCAACCACTTCTGATGGTCTGCTCTGTTAAAGGTGTGCCCTATTAAAGGCTACAACACATTGTTAAATGTGACTTTGTTAAAGGATTTAAGAACATTCAACTTGGAATGTGACCTTGTTAAAGGATTTACATAGAGCTATTAGGCTCACCCAAGTCCATGGGATCTTCAGTCACCTTCTCAAAAGAATCTTTCACCCCTCTCTAAGGATCTCCTATCCTCGTCCTAAGGATCTCTTATCCTTCTCCTGAGGATCTTTTTATCCTTCTCCTAAGGATCTCTTTATCCTTCTCTTGGGGATATTCTATTCTTTTCCTGAGGCTTATCCACCTAGCTGTTAAGCTAACCTAGCAATGTAGGGTTTTCAATATTCAATAAAATGGTAAGAAAGTATTAGAAGGGTTTTGACCTGATATAGATTGCAACCCTAACTGTGCAAATTTTAGATCTCTCTTCAATTCCTTTCTTTGCTTGGCTTCTCTTCCTTGTAGTGCTTACAACTTGTTCACCCTTCAAGATCTATCTCCTTGAGTTTGTCCACTCGTTATGCCAATGCAATCTCTAGTCACTCAATCAACTCAGAGTTTTGATGCTCTGTTCTTACTCCTCTAGGCTTCTTCACATGATTACACTTATGACCAACTCCCTCTCATGCATGTGCAGTTAATCTTTGACCTGTAACTCCTTATAAAGAAGTTCTATTCTTTATTTCTCGCTCAAATCTTAATTTTCTCTTGAGAAAACAGTATTGTTTTTCCCTCCAAATTGTTTCTTCTGGAAACTTCATGATAAATCCATTAGCATTTGCCTTGGATTGGTTTGCATGGATTACATATAATTCTGTGACATCTACTCATCATTCATAACTTCCAAATACTTCACAAAATTTGATGTAACAACCTTATCGCTGCTGATCTGGCGAATCTTTTCTTAACAAATAATGTAGCAACTCGACATTATTGGTTTACTGATGCTCGACACCTTCTGTTTTACTCAGCTTCTTAATGTTATTTACTGGCCCTCAGCACTTGAAGCATTTTGGCTTTGCTTGACGCTTGAAAACTTACTCGACATCCATTATCTTTTTCTGCTACTCAGCACCTGATGGATTCTGTGCTACTCGGCATCTAATTAATCACTCGGCTTATACTGAAGTTGAACTTTTTCGGCTTCAAGTGAGAATTTGTTCTGCTCTAACTAGCTTGCTTGGCTCTTTCTAATGAACTTAGTTAATCCTTACATCTTTGATGTATCTTAGTGTGTCCATCCTCTTAGAGTATGTCATGAAAACATTATTTTATCAACCACTTAACTAATCCTTATACTTCATTACATCATCATAACTTCAACCTTTCTCTAAGTAGTCTAGTTACATCTTATTGATTGCCACCTCCTTGTCAATCAACCAATTAATAGTATTTGGATCACTAAAGCAATTGTCATTCCTGCAAGTAGCAAGTTTGACATCAATGAAAAAATAGTGATTGAAAAAATTCTTTACCAGTTCCATTATCCTTCATTCATGATCTTTTCAATCATTTTAACCAATCTCCCTCTTTGGCATTGATGGCAAACCAAACTGATCAAATGATTAAGCTGATCAACTTAGTTACCACTAAAATTTGAATCCTTTGTTTTGCTTCTCCCTCTGTACTACTGCATCCTTACTCTGTATTCCTAATCCTTCATAGCTGCTTGCTGAATCTTATTTCTTTTGAATCTCCCTCTTTCTTATACATCTTTCATATATATCTTCCTCTTACTTTATATTGATCAGTTTCTCATACATCTCCCTCTTCGAAATAAATGCCAAAGATGTAGCATCTTCAACATACTAAATAGAGACTTTGCATCTTCATGTTTTTCTCCCTCTGTCACCATGCTTATGACTAATCTAAAGTTTCTACTCCTATTGTCATCCTCTACATCACACTTCTAATATTTCAATGATCTACTCCTATTGATGTAGGGCAGCTTCTATGTTGCTTTAGACTGCTTGAGTTAGGGGCATTACCTCCAACTTGCCTCTAAGATATTCATATGCATCCTTGGGCAATGGTTTGGTGAGGATATCTACAATTTGTTCCTTTGTATGAATGTACTCCATCTTCACTTATTTGTCTTCCACCAATTCTCTAACATAGTGATACTTGATTGCAATATGCCTCGTTTTTGCATGCATTACTGGATATGTTTATAGCATTTGTATTATCACAATATAGTGTCACAGGTTTAGTTACCTCTTCTTTCATTCCTTTCAATAGATGTTTAAGCCACACTATGTGCAATTGACTGTTGCTGCCACGTATTCTGCTTCTGCAGTGGACTGAGATGTGCATGTTTGTCTCTTACTAGTCCAAGTAACTAGTCTTTTACCTAAGAATAATGCTCCTCCACTTGTGCTTTTCCTGTCATCAATATTGCCTCCCCAATCGGCATCTGTGTATGTATTGAGCTCAAACTTCTCATTCTTTTTGTAGTATAGGCCAAAATCATCAGTTCCTTTGAGATACCTCATTATCCTTTTTACTACCATGAGATGATTTTCTCTAAGATTGGCAGAGAATCTAGCCACTATTCAAACTACTAGTGCTATGTCTGGTCTGCTATGTACAACATATTGTAGTTTTCCAATCACGGATCTTTACATTGTTTGATTGACTTCAGCTGATTCATCATTTTTAGATAGCTTATGTCTTATTGCCATTGGTGTGCCGACTGGTTTGGAGTCTTCCAATCCAAAATTCTTGAGTATCTCCTTGATGTATTTTGATTGTATCACAAATATACCATGTTTTATATGATGTACTTGCAATCCTACAAAAAATTTGATTTCTCCAAACATGGACATTTCAAACTCATGTTTCATTTGGTCAGAAAAACTTTTGCACAATACTTCCTTTCCTCCAAAAGCTATATCATCCACAAATATTTTAGATATAAAAATATCCTTACCTTCTTCTGATTTGATGTACATGTTGATGTTATCATCAGTTCTTTCAAATCCTATTTGCACCAAATACTTGTGAAGTCTCTCATACCAAGCTCTAGGGGCCTTCTTCAATCCATATAGAGCCTTATGCAGTTTACATACCTTATTTTTGTTATTTTCATTACCAAAACCTTCTGATTGCTCTATGTAGACTTCCTCTTCAAGTATACCATTCAGAAATGTGGACTTAACATCCATTTGATAGATTTTAAATCTTTTGAAGGCCACATATGCCACTAAGGTCCTTAATCCTTCCATTCTGGCAACTGGAGCAAAAGTTTCTCCATAATCTAGTCCTTCTTCTTGTGCATATCCTTTGCAGACTAATCTTGCCTTATTTCTTGTGATTTCACCATTCTCATCTAACTTGTTTCTAAACACCCACTTGGTTCTAATCACATTCTTATCAGCTGGTCTTGAGACTAAGGTCCATGTCTTGTTCTTCTCAATTTTTTCTATTTCTTCTTTCATAGCATTATACCAGTCATCATCTGTTATGGCTTCACTTACTATTTTTGGTTCCATTTTACTGAGCAGACATGTTTTATTTTTGAGTCTATTCCTTGTCATTGGTCCTGCCTCTTTTTTTCCAATAATTTGATTTGGAATATGATTTCTTCTTACGTACTTTGCCATTACTGGTTCTTTCCTTGTTTGCATATTGTCTTTTTTAGAATCTAAATGTTCATGCATATTTTTATTAGGTATTTGTTCATTTTCTTCATGTTGGCTATTCTCAAAGTCTGAATGAACATTTTTTGTATTCTGTGGCTTGGCTTTTGAATTTGTCTGTTGGTCAACATTTACTGTCTGTGACTTGACAAATACTGGATTCTGTTGCTGATTGTAATTCTGAGTTGCAACTTCAGCATGATTAGGTATACCTTCACAAAAGTATACAAAGGTCTTGTATTCTTCTACTTTCTTGGTGTTCTCAACACTTTTAACTTCTACAAGCTCATCAAATTTCACATTTGTGCTTTCTACTACTTTGTTAGTGTTAACATTCAAGCACTTATAAGCTTTGCTTCTACTAGAATAACTAAGAAATGTGCCTTCCTTACTCTTTGCATCAAACTTTCCATTCCTAGTCTCTTTATATATATAGCATTTACATCCAAATATTTTGAGATTTTTTACATTAGGAGAATGCCCATACCATAATTCAAAAGGTGTTGCATTTGTACCTTTCTTGACTTGAATTCTATTGAGTGTGTAGACTACAGTACTTATAGCTTCTCTCTAGTACTTGAGTGCAATATTTTTCTCCATCATTAAGGTCCGAGCACAATCAATAACTGATCTATTCCTTCTCTCTACTCTACCATTCTGAGGTGGAGTCCTAAGTGCTGATGTCTAACTTTTGATTCCTTTTTCATTGCAGAACTCTTCAAATTCTCTTGATGTGAATTCACCTCCTCTACCAGATCTGAGACATTTTAGGCTCTTTCCAATTTCTTTCTCAACTCTGGCCAAGTACCATTTGAACATTTGAAATGCATCTGATTTTCATTTCAGGAACATGACTATCATCATTCTTGAATAGTCATCTACAAATAGCATTATGTATCTGTCACCTTTGTAGCTTTGTACTTCTATAGGACCACACAAGTCAGTATGAACTAGCTCTAATACTTCTTTAGAAGTATAAGTCTTTCTTTTGAAAGTTGACTTGGTCATCTTCCCTAGTTGGCATTGTTTGCACATGATGTTATCAGGTTTCTTCAACTTTGGTAGTCCTCTGACTTTCTTCATCTTGCTGATGCTTATCAGATTCTCAAAATTTACATGACATAGCCTCTTATGCCATAACCATACATCATCAGTTTGAACAATAAGACAAGAAGCATCTTTCATGTCTAGATAAAACAAACTACTCTTAGTCTGATCACTTTTTCTTAATAGTTTTCCTTGAAAATCATAAATCTTAACAACTCCATTTTCAAATTCAACCTTACACCCTATGTTACCTAACTATGAGACACTTAACAAGTTATAATTCAGTCCTTCAACATAGTATGCATTATCACATGATATCTTTTTAGTAATCTTGATACTACCTTTCCCTTTGATCTTACATGGTGCATTGTTACCAAATCTAACACTATTTCCTTCATATTGAGTAAAGGAAATGAAATTACTTTTATCTCCAGTCATGTGATGAGAGCATCTGCTGTCTATGATCCATCTATCATTCTTGTTCATGCAGGTTACCAGGGAAGTTGCTTCTTCTTCATCTGATTCATCCTTCATAGCCACATAGACTACTTCATCATCATTTTTGTCAGAGTCTTCTTCAACAATATAGCATCTTTTGCCTTTACCTTTGTAGTCCTTGTTTTCCTCTTTCTTGTTCTTGAAATTACCTCCATCCTTGTAATTTTTCTTTTGTGTGCATCTGGCTGCAATGTGACCAACTTCATTACAATTGAAACAAATGATTGGTAGCTTACCTTTGAATTTTCCTCTTCCTCTATGAAATCTTCTTGCTAGTAATGCTCCCAATTGGTCTCTATCATCTTCATCGGTGCTGCTTTCGCTAGATACATACTTTTCTTTTCCATTCTTTTTTTGTGTTTGCACCTCATCATTTTCTTTTATCATCATCTTAGCTTTGAATGTAGATTGAAAGTTTTTTGGCTTGTAGTTGTCAAAGTTGGATAACTCAAAGGTAGTGAGTCTTCCAATTATTCCTTCAAATGTCATTGTGTTGCCTTGTACACACCTTAGCTCTTGGATGGTTGATACTCTTAAAGCATAGATGGGAAGCAAAGTTCTCAAGTATTTGCTGCATATTGTTTCTTCTACTAACTATCCTCCTAGGCTTCTTATGGCACTGACTGCTTCCTTCATCCTTGCACCATATTGAGCAGCATTCTCTCCTTCTTCCATTTTCATATCATCAAATTTTTCTCTTAGGCTTTCTCTCTTGGCTTTCTTGACATTATCATCTCATCCATAGATTCTTGATAATGTATTCCACATCTGATTTAAAGTATCACATCCTTTGATTCATCATACTCAGCATAGCTTAGTGCTGAAGCAATTTCTAACATTGCTTGATTGTGCTCCTTCTTCTATCTCATATCATCTACAGTGAGGGGTCCTGCAGGGTCTACATGATCAACTGTAATTGAGGTCTATGCATAGTCACCTATTGATCCAAGGTGTAGCTTCATTAGACTTTTCCATGCAACAAAGTTGTGTTTGTTTAGCTTGGGAACTTCTCTCTTGGACATCTTGATCTTCCTACTGCTAGTACTTTGAAACAAATCAGCAATGAGCTCTGATACCAATTGTTAGAATTATTTAGAATAACTGAGAGAGGGGGTGAATCAATTATCCAAGGTCCAATGATGTCCAATAAAACTTTTTCTACAAATCCTTAATGGCACATAACTAAAATTATCATGCTCGGCTTCAAGTGAGAATCTATTCGGCTCTAACTAGCTTGTTTGGCTCTTTCTAATGAACTTAGTTAATCCTTACATCTTTGATGTATCTTAGTATGTCCATCCTCTTAGAGTATGTCATTAATACATTATTTTATCAATGGCTTAGCTGATCCTTATACTTCATTACATCATCATAACTTCAACCTTTCTCTAGGTACTCTAGTTACATCTTATTGATTGCCACCTCCTTGTTAATCAACCAATTAATAGTATTTGGATCAATAAAGAAATTTTCATTCCTACAAGTAGCAAGTTTGAAATCAATGAAAAAATAGTGATTGAAAATATTCTTTACCAGTTCCATTATCCTTCATTCATGATCTTTTCAATCATTGTCAACAGTAGGTACACACTTGCGTACCATCAGATGTGCACACTTGCACATGTTGTAGCTGCATAATGCTTGTGTCTCGAGTCTATAAATAGACCCCCTCTCCCCTCTGCTCTACAGTTGTTTGTTATTCCCTCTCTAGCTATTCATGTCTACTTATTCTCTCTTCCAAGACCTCCAACCACCAAGGTAAATACTAACTTTTGAAGGTGCAAAAAAGCACGTTTGTTCATCCTCAAAAGGTGGGCATGTGTGCACCTAAAGAACAAACCTCCTAAAAAACAATAGCATAAAACAATTAAGACCCCCTTTACATAAAAAACTCCACAATGTGTGATGTTGAGCACATGTGCACCTTGCACAGGTGTGAAATGTTTGCAACTGCACACATTTTCCTAACATGCAAAAAAGTCAAGCACAATAGTCCACTAGCACACCTACATAAGTGTTCTAGGTATACTAGGTGCGCTAGTGCGAAAAAAATTCTTAAGGGGGTTTTTCAGTCAATTTGTCTAGTTTTTTGCTAAGTTTTTTATTAGTTTGGTTCCAGTTGACAATCATTAAGCTCTTCTTACATCGAGATACTACTATTTCCCCTTTTTGTGTAGATGGAATGGCATCATCTTCATCTTCCATGGTAGCTAAGATAGTACCCAAGCTAGTAGCATTCAAATACCAAGGAGTCCTAAAGAAGTCTAGATCCAGAACAAACACACAAAGATTTGAGATACAGAACAAAGCCAAATTGACTAGAATGTTTTCCTCACCCTCTACAACAAGCCTAAAGAAAGATCAATGACAGTGTCAGCCTTGATCTGGAGTGGCTTAGTGAATTCCACTTCACAACCTACATCAGTTTAATTGTGATATCCCTACCTTAATATAAGATTTAATAATAAATAAATATGTTAAGTTAATAATATTAAAAGTATAAATAATACATAGACAAATAAATAAATAATAATATGAATTATAATTTGTTATTTATTATAATAAAATAAAATATCATCATATCATATATGTACACACATCTTAATTAAATATTGAAATAATATTAGTGTAGAATTTTTAGTATATTAACCATACAATATATTATTAATGAAATAAATAAATAATAATTATATTAATGATAATATTATTTATTGATTAATACTTAATAATAATAAAGACTAACAATAACATTAGTAATAATATCAATTATAATTATAATATTACTATATTATAATATGCAATAATAGATATTAAAATATGTATAATTTATTATTAGGCATATATTATTTTGAATGAATAGTCACAATTATGAAGAGACATGACATTTGGAAGGTCACTTCTTCTATATAAAAAATGATAATCAAGATATGGTTAGGATAAGGAGGTTTTGGAAAAGAAAATGATCTAATATTTTAGGTGACATTCAAACAATTAAGGTTACAAAGGGCACATTACAAGTGGTATCAGAGTATGTTCCTACTATCTTGATAGGAAGAACATCGATAAATAATCAATTATAAGATAATGGACAACTACTCCTGGTGTAGAAGTTAATAGATTGTACTTTAATCAACTGAATATTTTGATGAATCATCTTCGAATATAAGGAAAGATATTTAGTGAAACTATTCTATAAATATTATAGTCATTTCTTCATGAAGTGTGACCAAAAGTTAGTTTGATTTAATTACAAGCATATTTTCCTTCTAGCCCATGAATAATTTGTCAATGACTTATATAGACAATATAAACATAAAGTTAAGGAAGCATCCATCACATAAAGAACCAAAAATAATTAGAGGTATATGACTAAAGCTTGATATCTGAATATGGAACCCTAATCTTAGACACATTGCTAAGTAGAACTATGAGTCAACAATGATTTTGATTAGAATGATATTAGATCATCAGAAATGCAACACTATTTATTCAGTGATTAAAAATAAAATTGAGCTTTTCACGATGTCAGTGAAATGCAAGTTCATTAGAAAATGGTGATTTTTTTCTAGCAACTATTAAGAAAGAGTTGAGTTTTGGTTCACACAAGAAATATAGTGCAATTTGGCCATTTTTCTTGCAATTAAGATCCTAGGATAAGTTTCACTTTGACAAAGGCATCAGACAAACCATCATTTGAGGATGAGACCATATAAATTAATATGTTTTTTTTGGATTAAGTCCATGAGACACTACTGGTAAGTCTTTTATATTATACATCAACATTATAAAAATACATTCACGAATCAATATTATTGGTATCAGTTATATATCTTTGTGCTCCATCATGAGGATGGATAATATATTCTTACTTTGTAAAAAGGATTTAACCAAAAAAAATTGTCGCCATTAATAATGTGACTAATACCAAGAGGGAAAATTACTAATTGTAAATTAAATAATCTAGTTATCAAAGGAACAATGATGATAAACTATCCTTAAGGAAAGAAAAAATATTGCTAAGTCAAGAAGACTAGTTAGTATGGTGCATGTAGGATGCAATTGAATTGATTCACTTTGTATGAAGATGAGCATCTAATAGTAAGGATAAGATAAATTGAGGAAATGTATCCCTTAGAGAACATTCAGATGGGGATATAATGAACAATAATATCAAACCTGAGCAACAAGTAAGGATTTGAGAGAATGTCATCAAACCACCAATATGTATAGAAACTGTACAATTAATAAAGCAAGTATGAATAAGGATTCTACCTTGCATAATAAAAGGACAAGTGCATAACACCACCATCAATGAAAAAAAAGGATATATCATATGAAAAACAAATATATTGAAAAGATTTATGAAGGAAATTATTTAAAAAAATTATGAAGGAAATTATTCAACAATATCAAAAGACATTATAAATTATCAATATTTGATAATGGGGACTTTACAATTATTCATCAAGAAATTACCAATGACACTCATTCGACTCACACTATGGTGATGCAAAAAATTGCTAATGATCACAATAATAGATAGCGGCAGTAGATGGCCTTCAAAAGTTTATAGACTTGTGTGTTAGAAACAATAGAAGTTTATATCCATTGCAATTGGATGTATGAAAGGAATCAAATAAGATGCAAAAAGTGAATCCATAGTGGCCAGGTCAGATAAAGGACATTTCTCAAGAATTATAACTCTATGTCAAGAACTTAGGGTGAATGGTTACACATTCAATTTCAAGAAAAAATTATATTCAAAGAATATAAAAATTAAGCATACAAGAATATGGGAATGTGAGAACAAAATCAAACACAATGAAAAGTATGGTCTAACTAGCCCACTTGACATGAGCATCCATGATACAATGGCAATTGAGGTATGTCTCATATAATAATTTTTATGCAATTTATTATATGTGAATATAGATTTTAGTAAAATACATTTGTAAAGGAGTTAATGATATTATATATGGAAATAGAATCCATAATCATATAATATTCTTAAAATTAAAATTAATATTATTGATTTAAGAATAGAATAAACTTTATGATTATTTTTATAATAGACAATGATCAAAGAAATTATTTTCAATATTATTATTATTATAACTCAAGAGGAATTTTTTTTTTTTTAATGAAGGAGATAGGACAAAATATAAATTATTGGTTTGTAAAAGATTAAATGGAAAATTCTATAACAAATGATTTAATGTCTTAATAGGGAACATTATAACTATTTATCTGTAGAAGTATTTCGTATTTAGGAAACATGAATTGAAGATTGGTGTCCAAACAATTCAAACTGGGAGAGTATTGATGTTCTTATTTGAGTGCATTATAATAGAACCAAACTTGAAGACAAACCTCTATAAGAATCAATGGTAGTCATTAAAGTGATCATTATAAATTGAGAAGTGGACACAACAAAAAAAAAAGATGGAAAGATCATTTCTTCGCAAGATAAGGTAAGGCCAGTGGTGGAATGGGAAAGAGCTACATCATACAAGGGTAGTAGGTAAGGCCTAAGATGGAATTGGCTAAAGTTATATCATACAAAGACACTATCTTGCAAGTAATGATTAGAGTGAGGTAATTACAATAAGGGGGAATGTATAGACACACTAGGTACACCATCCAATATGATATGGGGCCAAGGGGGTTAGAGGATCTACCCTTGGGCCTAGGGTTGGGTAACAAGGCACCCTGCTATAGTTCTTCCTCTAAAAGAAGGATCTATTGATTATCTAAATAGACCACCTTGTTTGGATGTTTAACACCTATCACTGAGGCTAATGAGGTCAAAGTTCCTTTCTTTAGCTTAATATGGAATTAGCTTCAAAATAATTTATTGTGATACACCTTTTTTTGGAACTTATATATGTATATATATCTATATATGTGTACTAATGATTTTGTGGTTGCAAGGTTCACAACCAAGTATATCAAGGAAGTAAATTTTGTAAATCCTTTCTCCAACCACAAAAATTGAAAATTATAGAACATAATCAAGGAATTTAATAATGTGTGTATAATGTGTTTACACTATGTATTCTTTGTATCTTCGTCTGTCTCCATGGTGCATGCTTCATGTCTTCATGCATTCATGTGTATACTCAATGTATGCTTATATTTTCTTATATCATGTTCTTATACCTTATAAATCTTCTAGGCCTTTTTTATGCAAATATTTTTTGTATCTATGGAAGAGGTTGTGTATGAATGATATTTCTTAAGGACAAGAAAATTTGAGAGGGGAGGACTATCATATCCCTACCTTAAAATAAGATTTAGTAATAAATAACTATATTAGGTTAATAATATCAAAAGTATAAATAATACATACACAAATAAATAAATACTAATATGAACTATAATATTTTATATATTATAATAAAATAAAATATCATCGTATCATTATAATAAAATAAAATATCATCATATCTCTAGATAGATAGTACTATTCTTTTTCCCAAGAATCTCTCAAGATACCTATCAGGCAAGCTCATACTGCTCTAGATACTTTGCCAACTCACTTCAACTCTTAATGGGATCAATATCCCTTGGAAGATTATTAGGATCCACACCCACATTTTGATAATATGGGGATGGTAGAACATCTAATAGGGAAGAAATTTGTACATGAGACAATACTAGAGGATTATTGGATAAATGAAGTAGATGAGTATGATGTTCATATTACAAACTATTTTATAACATGATTCTACATATGGCAAAAAAGGTGCTCAAGATAGAGATACCCTAAAGGCATGGGACAAAGATGTCCCTGAGATAATGGATCCCTTGTAAAATAGGGATAATATCTATGATAGGACCATCATGAATGTAAAAATTAGGTAGAGAATGATGATATGTGTCATCAAGGTGGAAATGTGATTGAACTTACAAGAGAATGGATTAGGAGACATTTCTAGATGGATCCAATTCCCCATGCCATACCTCTTCAAGCTACAACCTGAGAAAAAAGATTGAAAGGAACTAAGATCACTATTCCAACATACTCTGCCAAATTATGAGTGAGGTTAGAAAAAATACACCAACATGAGTGGGAAGTCAAGTATTTTGAGACCAGAAAAGGAAAGGGTAAGAAGAAAAGGGCAACCCCTAGGGAAAAGAAGCAAGTGGTTGAGACCCAAGAAAAAAAATCCCAACAAGAGTGAGAGGAAGATCAATTAGAGAAACACTAGGAGCAACAATAATAGGAACAATAGAAAGAGTAAGGAGTACCACCTCCTTGATCCTCAGAGGAAGAAACCTCCTCATTGGTGCCCAAGAGAGCCAAAATAGAAATGATGGTGGTCATAATAAAAAAGGAGAAAATTAAAGAATAAGATAACTCCCTCTCCACAGGTGCTAAAAACTATCCTTGAACTGTTGGATGAGGAAGAAGTGGAACAAATCATGTTTGTCCCTTTGAACAAAATAACTCGCTCACCTACTATGGTAGAAGAAGAGAAAAGGATAAGCTCTATGCAAACACCTATATCCTTACTGAGTGATCTCATCCTAGTTGAGAACTTAGAAAATGAATAGAAAAAATGGATTGCAGAAATGGAGGGTGAGGGAGCAAATATTTTTGACCTCTTAGATTTTGATTTTATGCTCATAGATACTAAGATGGCGAGAGAGAAAATAAGGGATTCTCCTAGAAATAAGTAATTAGGAGACGATTGAAAACAATTGCCTCCTCTACCTTAAGGACCTATTGGAATTCCTCCACCACCGGCATAAGACATGGTCATAATAATGGATAAATGGTTAGTAGCTCCACCTTGTTCAATATTCCAAGAGGAAACAAAAACTTAGAATACAAGGGAAGGTGAATATGAGTAGTTACATGTTGCTAAAGCATCAAAAGAAGGAAAAATAGTAGAAGGAAGACAAAAAGTTACTCCAGATATAGAAGGAAGGTCCTTAGCCCAACATAACACATAATCTCTCATTGAAAATCTTGCCACGAGAAGACTAGAGAGGAGTGATTAGGGTAAGGGGCCTCTTTTAGAACTAACTTATTCAACACTGTAGATGTTTCCAATGGGGAAAACACAATCATGGCTAAAGAAGAAGGTCATGTTCCTAGAAAAAAGAGATAGATGAAGCTAATAGAAGAGGAGAGAGTGAAGGAATTAATAAAAGAAATTAAGAAGCATGAGCCACCTAATCTAGAATATATCACCATTTCACATCCTCATTTTGACACCAAAGAATTGAATCTAAAATACTATTAGATGTAGGAGTTCATATTGCGAAAGCCCATGGTAGATACAACAAAGGTCTTGATTACCACATGCCTCAAGCAAGAATTTTCACACTTGGACTGAGATGAGTTATTTCTAATAATGTTGTGCAAGTGGAATGGGCTATTAAGAGGACAATTAAATAAGGTGGTAGGGCCAAAAGATTTTTCTAATCCTTAGATTGCTCTTGGATCTGCATTAGAAAAGAAACAAGTAGGGCCATAAATGGATTCATTTTTGGATGCATGTCAGTAATGGCATTATAGTTTTGAGGAAAAAGGAGTGCAGATTAATGCAGGGAAATTTGAACCACTTACATAATATCTAGACTAATGCTAACAATTTGGTTTCTAATATAAACTAATATTTTGGGCTAATGGATGAAGTGTGTACTTGGACCAATAATTTTGAAGCACTCAAATCTATCAAAGGGAAAAGGTACTAGATGTTGATGAATATATACTTAGTAGAGGAGCTAGATAAACTAGATGATTGGATAGAAAAGATATCGATAAGGAATAAGGTTATGGAGGGATTACGTGAAGGTATTTAACATATTACAAAAAAAGATCAAGGGAAATTTTATGAAATAGATAAGTACTATAATGCCACTAACCTTGAGGTATTTGAAGATGAATCGAAGACCAAAATTTCCTTAGTGCAAATAGTGGTTCAACAATTTAGAGATAAATTTGAAAATGATTTATCAAAAGATGATGTATGAAAAACATTTAAAACTAAAGAAGCATTGTTTGAACTAGATACCAAGCTTGATAATTTTGTGGATACTAGAATATAAGTAAGCAATTATTGACAAGTGGATGAATGACGCTCCCATTAATACCATAAATACATAACATAAACAAAGAAATAAAAATAATTGCCAAAAAAAAAGGGGCTTCTTATTATCACCAAAAATGTGGAATTATAAAATTCACAAGTACAATATGCTAACCCACATGGGTGACTTCATTACAGTAATCTACAAGACAATGTTGTGAACTATCACCTAGAGCTTTCATAGATAATGTTTAAATCTTTCTTAAATAGGCAATTTTATGTCACCCAAGAAGGTTCTAGACACTCTAACTTAATACATAGGGCCAAAAGACCCTAATGATACATATAAAGTCGGCCAAATACACCTTTGACAAATTATTTTACAAATTTCAGGTAGCCCAACTTCGGAATGCCACAACTCTCAGACCATTGCTCCAATTTGCTATTATAACCACTTTTTAGAAATGCCAACTCTTGATCTATAGGCTTGAAATTGTGCAAGTTTCCTTTCCTCAAGTTTTCAAACCTCATATGTGGCCTCTAAGGCCTTCAAAACTGAGTTCAAAGACTCCAAAATTTTCCATTGAAAATCTGCAATAACTTCTCTGATACTTAAGCTGGAGTAATGAGATTTTATGGTAGGCTTATAATTATGAAATGAACCTTCATGTAGAAAATGAGAGCATTCTAAGTTTGTATGAAGAATTTACAAAATAATGTAAGCTCATAGAAATAGTAACCCCCCTATCTACTAGTCTTGATTAAAATACAAAAAACTAAAAAGAAAATATTTTTGGGTGATGCAAGATTTTCCTTACACCAAGGATGCTCTTGCATCAGACACCTGGGGTAATTTGAGAAGTGACTCTATCATATCTTAGGTGTGCAGAGGAAGACCAAGATGGTTAACCTCCTCCCTTGCTAACCATGATGAATCCTCTACTATCCTCCCTTTCCATTTCACTAGGTATTCTTAATAAGTTTTGTTCGTTGTACTTTTTCCAACATGATTGTCTAGTATCTCCTCAATCTCCTTTGTAGCCAAACTAATTCTTAGAATATTCTATTGCACTTCTACAACTTCATCTCCATCACCCCCTTCATTTTTAACTTATTATATGTACTCACTAAAAAATTCTCCTTTCTCAAATTAACCATGACTTCATCTCTAATATGAAATTCCTTATACCTCCTTTTCACATCTGCCTTAGCCTTGTACTATGTATTCATTTTTATGATTTGCTTGCTCACCTTCTCAAGGATATTTTTCAAATGTTTAGCAAAATCATTTGCTTCAAAAGAATTTCTAGGTATGCTCCCATATACAATCTAGAATGGTGATTTATTAGTAGTCCCGTTGACATAATTATTATATGCAAATTCCACTAGTCTTAAAATTATATCCTATCCTTTTGGCTTGTCTCCAACCAAATGTCTCAGTAAATTTCTCAAACTCTAGTTCACAATTTTTGTTTGTTCATCAGTTTGTGGATGATGTTGTAAGCTGAATTTTAAATTTGTCTTTAATTTCTTCCACAATATATGCTAGAAACACCCAACAAGGTTTGTATCTTGATCTAAAACTATAATATTTGATAGACTATGTAACGTTGCCATTTCTTTGAAAAACAACTCTGCCACATGAAAACCATCACTAGTCTTCTTGGAAGGAATGAAATGTGTTAGAGTAAATAATTAATTAATTGTTAATTATTTATTCTATTGCTTAAGCTTACTTAGGTTAATGCATGTGGTCAAGGTTAGTTGTTGACAACATGGGAGTTTGTTCCCTTTAGCATACTTATCTTTTCCACCTTTTGTGGATGTGTGTTGAGTTGTCAACCTTATCTCCTACCTCATTCCAGCTTGTTCTACAAGCTTTCAGAGGCCTTTTTATTTGGTCTCTCTCTCTCATTGTAAATTCATTCCATTTTTCATTTTCACATAGCAATTCTAATTTCCTATTGTGAAATATTCTTGTGTGGTATTTGCTTCAAGCTCTTTGCTCTCGAGGTTTCTCTTCAGTAAGCTATTTTCACTGTAGGTGATCTTTGCACATTATCAAAGTAAAATTCTCAACTCCTACATGGTATCAGAGCCTCCCTGCTGCTTCTTGTTCAAAGGATTTTTGAAGCCGTAATTTGGAGTCACAAACCCTAGTTTCTTTGTGTAATTTTTCTTCAAATTGGAGGTAGAGAAAATTTTTGGAACATTTTCAGCCTAAACAAACATTGCCATTGGATCCAAAATGCTATTTATAACTAAGATTCATATAAAACTTTTCATTTTTGGCTTCAAGCATTTTTTTGAATTTTATTTTGGCCTCCTAGGTAGCCGTACAGAATTTTAGAGCAAAAAACAAAAACAAAAACAAGCACACTGCCCTAGCAGCACTGACTTACCACCGCAAGGCCACCTGAGTGCCACTTGCGCACCACCAACTCCCCTCTCTACCGAAAGTACCACCACGTTGTGGCCGTGACGCCACCGTTTCCTATGCATCGCCGACGCTCCACCGCGGCTCCACCAAGGAGCCTCCACCCAACAGTAGCACCGTTGGGTTTACCTCCTAGGTTCCACCACCACTGATGGTCTCCATTCACACAATGCTCCAACCACCTGCTAACACGTGGCCACCTTGCTAATGTCATTGTTCTATTCGCTGATGTCACCTTCCTGTCTACTGACGTCACTTTTTCGATGACTTTTGCTGATGTCATTTCTTGATTACTAACATCATCTTCCCACCCATTGATGTAATCATCCCAGAAACTAATGTCATCATTTTGGCAACGTCCTAGTGACAGCCATACGGGTGTCAAATTTAAGACAGTGTCTGTAATTTTCCAGCAAAGTGCATTTTTGGAGCAACCGTCAGTTTTTTGGCTATAGCTTGACTATACAAAGTTTTTTTTTGATCCGAAAGAAGCGTCAAAAAGCTGAGTTAAAGACAAAGACATTGGTGCTAGTCTTGTAAGATTTTGAGTTCATTTGAGCTCCCATTTTTGGCATCAAAGTCAAGGCTTGTGTTTCCTCCTATTCTGCATAAACAAATCTAGGTTCTTTTCCAGTTTTTTGCTTTCTATAGTTGTCTTTTTGGTATTTGGGAGATATTCTTTTACGTTTGTGGGGGCGTGTCTTTTTTTTTATAATTTACTTTAGTTAAGACCCTTCTACTTCCATCTTATTCCTTCTATCAATTGCGCATCCATTTGTGACCCATCTCACACCACACAACTATCACACATGGAAGACACAAATGACTAGGCTTCTCATGTCAAGAGGTCTATGGTCTTGTCTAGATGAGAATCAGCTAGTTCTTACATGCCCTTTTGAGGTTCTACAACATAGGAACAAGATGGATGAAGCCATGGGGCTGATTGCACTCAACATTTCAGATAGTCTGCTGTTTCACTTGGATGGTTTGATTACTCCATGGGCTTATTGGTAGAAATTTTAGACTTTGTTTGGATAGGTGAATGAGTTTTGAGCACTTTAGTTGGATGTAGAATTGACTTCTTTGTCACCAAGAAAATTT
Source organism: Cupressus sempervirens (assembly GCA_028749045.1). NCBI lineage: Eukaryota > Viridiplantae > Streptophyta > Pinopsida > Cupressales > Cupressaceae > Cupressus > Cupressus sempervirens. The sequence goes on from CM053790.1 coordinate 490,478,732, forward strand.
CCCACCATCGAGGACTTTCTAATGAAGTTCAAATCCCTACGTGCAATTTTACAAGGATGTGGGAAGAACAAAATGGATAATGAGTGCATATTTTTTATACTCTCAAAGTTGAAGGGGCAATATCAGGTCTTTTCTTCTACTTTCTACTCCACCATGGATGCCCTTGGAGATAGATATAGGATGCCTACATTTGAGACATTTTGTGATAGGTTGACTAGGGAACAAGAAAAGATCCAATAGGTGGATGGCTCTGGCTCTTCCAGCCAAGCATTGGTTGCTCAAAATTCTAAGGGGAAATCAAAGAAGAAAGCAAAATCAAAGAAAGGCACATCAAAATCTGATCCTCCACCAAAGCCTTCCAAGGGCAAAGATTCTTCAAAGTCGGGTGAGTCTACCTCCAAGACCAAGAGGAAATCTAGTGAGAACTGTAGTTTTTGTGGGAAAGATGGACATTCAGTTTTTAAGTGTTGGAAATGATTAGAGGCTTTAGAGGAAGCCATGAAGGAGCATCACATTTCAGCTCCTCAGTCTTCATCTCCACCTATAAGGAAAGGTCATGCTCTTTCTGCACGAGCTATGACTTCAGCGCCTTTATGGATTCTTGATTCTAGGGCTTCTCACCACTTAACAAACACTCCTAAGTTGCTTACTTCACTTGCTCCTTGTGCCACCACATAGATTGCAATTGGGAACTCTTCACAACTTTTAGTGTTGGGTTTTGGCACCGTTGCTTTGGCCAGGGCCTCTCCATAGGATGTACTTTGTGTTCTTGATATTTCAATGAACCTTCTGTCTATCTATCAGGTTTTCCACTTTGGCTCTGGGAAGACAATCAAGTTCTCACCACATGATGTGGTTATTCGGGACTTGCATGATCCAAAGATGATCATGGCCACTGGGAGTGTTGACTCTACATCACTCCTCTATAGATTTGATGGATTTGACTATTCTGATGACACAGGTTCATGCTTAGTTGCACATGCAAATTCAGTAAGTAGACTTTGGCATGAGCATTTTGGGCATGTCAATTATAGATATCTTTAGCAGATGAGCACACAGGCACTTGTTCTTGGGCTTCCTAGATTTCCTATCTAGATGGTGTTTGTTAGGGATGTGCACTTGGCAAGCAACATAGGGATTCCTTTCCACATGGATGAGCCACTCGTGCTTTAGAACCTTTGGAGTTGATTCATAGTGACCTCATGTCATTTCCTACTCCTTTTCCGTGTGCTAGATATGTGCTTACATTCATTGATGACTTCCCCAGACACACATGGGTGTACTTTCTTAAGTACAAGTTTGATGCCTTCGACTCCTTTCAAGTTTTTAAGGCATTTGTAGAGAAGCAATCTGGACATTCTATTCAACACATACACATGGATAATGGGGAGGACTATGTGAACTATGCTTTCAGAGATTTTTGTTCTAAGCATGGTCTTCAACATCGGCTTTCAGTGCCCTACACTCCTCAGTAGAATGGTGTGGTCGAGAGAAAAAATAGAACCCTTTGGGAGATGGAAAATTCCATGATTTAGTCTAGGTCCATGGATTGATATTTTTGGGCAGAGGTAGTCAATTGTGCCAACTACATTTAGAATTGGATGCCTGACAAGGTACTTTGACATATGACTCCTGAGGAGGCTTGGTCCCATGTCAAGCCTAATGTGTAATCATTCAATGTTTTTGGGAGTACGACATATGTATTTGTACCTAATGCTTAGAGGAAAGCAATGGAACCGAAGAGCCGACAACTGATTTTTGTTGGCTACTGTGAGGATGTAAAGGCTTACAAGTTATTTGATCCTAATTCCAAAGAGGTCCTCTTTCGATGGGATGTCCACTTTGATGAGAGATCTCTTGTAGTTCATTCCTCACCTCTAATGCATCCTCTAGCTCCCACTACTCCCTCTTCATCTCCACTTTGTTTCATGGATGATGAGGATGATGATCATGGTGATCCCAATATACCTCCACCATAGGATCCTCCCTAGATGTCTAAATGGGCTCGAGGTACTGTTGAGGCTATAGGATCTCTAGCTAGTGACCCCTCCACTTCCCGTCGCACCCATTCTCACACTGTAGGTTCCAATCTACTCAGTCATGCTATTAGTACTGATCTTAAAAATTTTGTAGAGGTGATAGGACATTGAGAATGGGACAGTGCAATGGAGGAGGAATATTCTTCTTTGATGAAGAACCACACATGGGATCTTTGCTCTCTTCCCAAGGGGAGAAAACTAGTGTGTTGTAAGTGGATTTATCACAGTAAGTATGCTGCTGATGGTTCCATTGATAATTATAAGGCTCATCTTGTTGTGAAGGGTTTTTCACAAGTTGAGGGTGTTGATTACTTTGAGACATTTTCCCTTGTCACCAAGATGAATCCTATTCACCTTGTCTTATCCTTTGTAGCTTCATAGGGATAGTCAATTCATCAAATGGATGTAAAGAGTGCCTTCGTGCACAGTGATATCATTGAGGAGATTCATATGGAGTAGCCTCTAGGTTTTGTGCAGGATCCCACCTTAGTTTGCAGGCTTCGACGTTCATTTTATGGTCTCAAACAAGCCCCTAGGGCTTGGTATGAGAAGATGGACTCTTTTCTATTGTCTACAGGCTTCACTCACTGCCATTCCAATCCCACAGTATATATTTAGCATCTTGGTGATGAGATTTTGATTCTTGTTTTGTATGTTAATGATCTTATCCTTACAGGTAGTTCATCATCCATGCTCCAGGATGTTAAGCATGCACTGATGGACCAGTTTGAGCTGACTGATCTTGGTTTGCTGCACTACTTTCTTAGTCTTCAGCTTCATCAGTCTCCTACTAGCATTTTTGTGTATCAATAGAAGTATGCTCTTGACATTCTTCCTCGCTTTCACATGCTTGATTGTAAGGCTGCTCCTACACCATTTTAGCTGGGTGTCACTTTGTCTACCTCCTGCTCTTCACCTTCAATGGATGCTATATTGTATCGGTAGTTGGTCGGCAACTTATTGTACCTGACACACACCCGCCCTGATCTTTCTTTTGCGATTGTCCTAGTCTCTCAGTTTTCTTAGGACCCTCATAAGAGTCATTGGCTAGTTGCTAGGTGTATTCTACACTACATACAGGGCACACTCATGTATGACATTCATTACACTATGGGGACTCCACACATTTTTGGCTAAATTGACTTAGATTGGGCCGGTGATGTTGATGATCGGAAGTCTACTTTTGGCTTTGTCTTTTTCCTTGGCTGTAGTCCCATCACATGGTCATGTAAGAAGCAACATGCTCAGGAACTTTCATGTACAGAGGCTGAGTACAGGGCTATAATTCTTGCTAGTCAGGAGGCTTTATGGCTTCGTCAGTTGATGACTGAGTTTGGATTTCCTTCTGATCGCCCCACTGTTTTATGGTGCGATAATTAGAGTGCCATCCACATTTCTTGCAACTCGGTGGACCATCAGCATACCAAGCACATTGAGTTGCATATGCATTTCATCTGTCAGTTGATCTAGGATTGTGCTATTGCATTGGAGTACATTCCTACTGCCAGTCAGGTTGCATACATCTTTAGTAAACCTTTTGCATCACCACACTTTCTTCAACTACGATCAATTCTTGGGGTTATGAAAGTTGTCCTTGGGGGGATTGGTTGAGGCCTTCCTTCCTTCACTTCATGCTTTTTTTCAGCATGTTGTTTTACCTCTTTTTGGGGGAGAGTTTTTACCAGGTGGTTTTCTCTCTTTCCCCATTTTATAGAGGTCGCATTTAGTTGCATTGTACTTGGGTACCTAAAATGGCCTTGTTGCCGGGACCCATTTTGCATTTTTCCTTTGGTTTGTGAGCTTAAGGCATTCTCCTAAGTTGCACTTAAGGGGGGGTGTTAGAGTAAATAATTAATTAATTGTTAATTATTTATTCTATTGCTCAAGCGTACTTAGGTTAATGCATGTAGTTGAGGTTAACTATTGACAACACACTAGTTTGTTCCCTTTAGCATACTTATCCTTTCCACCTTTTGTGGATGTGTGCTGAGTTGTCAACCTTATCTCCTACCTCATTCCAGCTTGTTCTACAAGCTTCCATGAGGCCTTTTTATTCAGTCTCTCTCTCTCTCTCATTATAAATTCATTCCATTTTCCATTTTCACATAGCAATTCTAATTTCCTATTGTGAAATATTCTTGTGCAATATTTGCTTCAAGCTCTTTGCTCCCTAGGTTTCTCTTCAACAAGCTATTTGCACTGCAGGTGATCTTGGCGCATTATCAGAGTTAGATTGTCAACTCCTACAAAATGTGCCTTCTTTGAAAACCTATTATGCACCACAAAATAGAATCATGTCCTCATTGAGTCCTTGGTAATCCAAGAAAAAAATCTATACTAACATCCTCAGATAACTTCTCTAGTATTGGTAATGGTTGACACAACCCTATATTTGACTTCACTCCTTTCACCATTTGACATACTTTGCAACTCTGTACAAAATTCTTCACATCTTGCTACAATTATGGTTAGTAATAATTCTTAGAAAGAAAAGCTATGGTTTTATCTTTGCCAAAATTTCTAGCTAATCCTTCACTATGCTTCTCCTTGATGAGATTCTTTCTCATTGAGCTTTTGGGAATGCACAACTAGCTTCCTTTGAACAAGATACTATCCTAGATCATGAAATCCAACCATTTTGTCCTATCAAGTGTAATAGGTTCTGTACAAGCCTCCTATGCTTCACAATTTAATTTGGATACAAATTATCAAATTCCTTGAACCCAACCACCTCAATCTGCATTTCTATAAGCAAAAATTGCCTCTTGCTAAGAGCACCTGCAACTCTATTAGACTTCCCACTCCTGTATTTTGAAACAAATCTATAACTTTGCAAAAGCTCAACCAAATTCAAATGCCTTTAGTTTAATTTTCCTTGACTATTCAAATATTGCAAAGCTTGCTAATTAGTATACAAAACAAACTCCTTAGGAAGAAAATATTGTCTCCACTTCTTCAATGCTTGAACTATAGCATAAAATTCCTGATCATAAATAGAATATTTTCTTTTTGAATCATTCAACTTCTCATTGAAATAAGCAATAGGTCTACCTTCTTGGCTCAAAGCTCCTATTGCAATACCACCAGCATCACAATCTACTTGAAACACCTTGTTAAAATATGAAAATGCTAAAACAGGTTGCTCAGTAGCTTTCTATTTCAAGAGATTAAAACTCTTATCTTCTCCTACACTCTACTTAATTGCTTTCCTATCCCCTCTCATTGTTTCATTGAAGGGTCCACAAATACTACTAAAATATCTTATGAGCTTTCTATCAAAACTAGCCAGTCCAGGAAAAGATATTACTTCCTTCGCACTCCTTGGAGTAGCCTATTTAAGGATAGCCTTACTTTTCTCTGGGTCCATTTTTAGACCTACTGCCAAGACTACAAATCCCAAGTCCACCAACTCCTTCAAAAAAATACACTTCTTCAAGTTTATCAACAACTTTTCTTCCCTCAACTTATCAAACACCTTTCAAATATGAATAAAATGCTCCTATGATATCTTACTAAAGATCAAAATATCATCTAGGTAAATAATGAAAAACATACCTAGAAACTCCTTCAATACCTCATTCATGAGCCTCATGAAAGTACTTGGTGCATTGGTTAGCCCAAAAGGAATGACTAACAACTCATATAATTCTTCCTTGGTCCTGAAAGCAATCTTCCACTCATCTCCTTCTTTTATACAATTCTGATGGTACCCACTCTTTAGATCTATATTTGTGGAATACTTAGCCCCATTCAAGAAGTCCATAATATCATCCATTCTTGGAATTAGAAATCTATAATTGATTGTGATCTTGTTGATAGCGCAATCATTTGTGTACATCCTCCATTCTCCATTCTTCTTTGGTACTAATACCACTGGTACAACACATGGATTGAGACTCTCTCAAATTAATCCCTTGTGCAATAGCTCATGAACTTGTCTATTAAAATCTATACATTCTATTGGTGTCATTCTGTGTCCTACCTAGTTTCAAAAATTGGCTCCTAGAACCAAATCCATTTGGTGAGATCTTCCTAATTGGGGGCAATCCATCAAGTACATTATATGATACAATATCAAAAAACTCCCCCAACATATCTACAAGTTTTGCAAGCACCTCCTCTAGTTCTTTATTAGTCTTTTAGAATTATAGAAAAAAACATATGGTCACTCTTCATACCTTTGAGAAACTCCTTTCCATTGAAACAACATATTTTGGCAACACTATGTAACTTTCCTTCTTTCTCCTTCAATGGCCTCAACTTGTGTTTCACTCCATCCTTGGTCAGAGTGTAGGTATTTTCTCACCCATTGTGTACAACATGCCTATTAAACTAAAACGAACTTCCTAACAACATATGACATATATCCATAGGTATGATATCACACAACACCTCATCTTGGTAGCTTCCTATCTTGAACTTCACTGAGCATTGTTCATTGATGATGATTGTATGGTCATCTTGCACCTATGCAATATGTTATGGACATAGATGTTTCTACCTCTTCAGCTTTGACTTTGTGACCATAATTTCTAAGAACATATTGTTTGTCCTCCCACCATTAATGATCACATCACAATATTTATCTTTACATTTGTACCTGGTATGAAACAAACTCCTTTGTTGATTAGGTTGATTCTAACCACTTAGCAGGACTCTTGTGTTCACTATCACTTCTCCTCTTTTAACATCTTTAGAATGTGACAATTTCGTATCTTCATTAATGAGTATAACTCTTGCCTAGGCTTTAGTGATTCAATCTATTCTTCCTTGGTGCTGGGAACATTCAAATACTATATTCCCTTCTTCTCCATAGTGAGAGTATTTCCCACAGAAGCCTCCTCTTCTAGATCCTTGTCCTCTACCTTTTCCTCTCTAATCTCTATTTTTCTAATCATTGAAATGATTGAAATTTTCCCCCTCTAGTTCTGACTTCTAATTCCAGCCTCATCCTTGTTCTTTTGATCATCGTTACAACCTCCATAAGATCATCCCCCAAATCTTCCACCATGACCTCTTCCACTATTCCTATTGTCAAACTTCTTGCTCAATTTCTACTCAACTCTTAAGAAAACTGGTATGCCTCCTTAATATTGTCTATTCAAACTAGACTTAGCTCATCCTAAATACTTGGCCTTAACCCATTAAGTTAACATGCTACTTTATCCTTATCAACTTTTTCATGGCCAGTTCTAATGATAACTCAGTAGAACTCTTTGGTATACTCTTGAACAAATTATCTTGCTTGCTTCAACCCTTGCATTTTCTTCAATAGACTAAGCTCATAATCCATGGGAATGAATTTTCACTTTAGTTTAGCTATCATTCAATGCATCTAGTATTTTTTCCTTTCCCTTTCTATTTCACTCCAACTAAACCTCTTGCCACTGAATCTTTGCACGTGCCTTCTATTTCACCTTTGGAAACTTTACCCTATCAGGATCCTCAATATGTTCATACTCAAAGTACTCCTCTAATTCATTGATCAATTTGATCAGCTCCTTTGGGTTACAATTTCCCAAAAATGTGGGAACTTCAAACTTAGGTCTTTTTTCAATATTGGCCTTGAAATCCCTCTCTTCCTCTGGGTTTAGAACTACCTTTGCTTCAACATTTTCTTCTTCTTCATCCTCACCCTCACTTTTATCTCTTATGGTAAGATTTATTCCTCTGTGCATTTGTTCTTCAAATACTTGCATTTGTATTTGGAGGGATCTAAAACCCTCAAGTGTAACACCTACAACTCTTTTGCTATGCTCTCTTTGTGGAGGAATTTTTGTATTTTCACTAAAACCCTAGTGCAAACTACCTCACAATTGATGATCATTTTACACACTTAGCCCAAACCATGGTCCTGTTGTGAGTTGCCTAACAGTTGGAAATCTATCCACACACTTAAGAACTTTAGCCTTGATACCTCTTTATGAAGGGTTCTCCCCTTAATACCAGAAACACATAACATAAAAAAAGAAAAAACAAAACAATTGTAGGAACAAAATAGGGGCGTCTTATTATCACTGCAAATGCAAAATTATAGAATTCACAAGTATAATATGCTAACCCACATGGGCACCTTCATTATAGTAATACGCAAGACAATGCTACAAACTGTCACCTAGAGCTATCCTAGATAGTGTTCGAGCCTTTTTTAAATAGAAAATTTTATGCTACTCGGGAAGGTTCTAGACACTCTAACTTAATACCTAGAGTCAATAGACCCTAACAATACATATAGAGTCAACCAAATACACCTTTGACAAGTTATTTTAGAAAATTTTGGCAGACCAACTATAGAAGGCCACAACTCTCAAACCATTTATTTGATTGGCTATTATAACCACTTTTTAGAAATACCAGCTCCTGATCTATAGGCTTGATACTATGCAACTACCATTTTGCCAAGTTTTTGGACCTTATCTAGGGCCTCTAAGACCTTCAAAATTGAGTTCAAAGATTTTTCTCCAAAATTTTCTACTAAAATCTGCAATAATTTCTTTGATACTTAAGCTGGACCAATGCGATTTTTATGGTAGGCTTATAAATTGGAAATGAGCCTTCACATAGAAAATGAGAACATTCTGATTTCATATGACATACTTACTGAAAATAGTAAGTTCCCAAAAATATTAACACTCTGTCTACTAGTCTTGGTTAAAATAGAAAAGTCTAAAAAGAAAATATTTTTTGGTGATGCAAGATTGATCTCACACCTAGGATGCTCTTGCATCACAATTAGTTAAAAATAAGTATGATTCATTAGATTTACCAAAGGCTAGTTGATGAGCCTAAAAAATGCCTTTATTTTGTTATGTTTAAGATACTTTATGATACTTCGTTTATCCTTGTTTTAACACTTATAAGCCTATGTTTGATAAACCTTTGATGATTTATGGGGTAGAAAAACTATGTCATCCTTTGCCTAAATTATATCTAATATGTAGTATTTCATATAAATATCCAAATGTGCGTTCTTATGCTTGAATTTAGTTTGATGGATGTTTATTTGCAAATATGTCTTATATCATAACTAACCTGATGATAAGGATTAAAAGATGAGCGAAAGAATCCAAAAGTTGGTTGCCGACAGCATTCAAGGAGAAAGGAACATCAAGGAACAACCACGAAAAGGAAGTTATAACCACTCCAGAAAACATGGCAGCGAATAAGGAGGAGTTTTTACGAGCCATTACCTTCTCTGCATTTACGTTGTAACAAGCGGATGCCGTGACTTCATTGCTCCCTCCTCAATTCTGTTATCCTTCCTTTCCGCTTTCAATTGTTCTCCTATATTCTCTCCTGCGATCTTAACTTAGGATAGTTACTTTTCTGTTATGTAATAAAGAGTAGATTCCCTATATATGTTGGGATCGACTCCTGTGTGTGAAGTTTTTAGTTTTTAGTTTTTGGTTTTGATAAGTTTTATCGAGTAAGAGAGAACACTGATTCGCAGTTTGTTGCAGTTGTGTTTTACAATTCTGAATTATGTAATGACTGATTAATGAAATGAATTAGTTCTCTTTAGTTTCTATCCTGCGCTGGTAGATTAGAGAAGCCAACCAAGGGGGCCCACTTGGAAGGTGGATTAGATTAAGATAGAATAGATTCATTTTATTAAGCATTAGTAGTATTTTAAGTAAGACGTAGCTAGTTAATTCCTTCTTGTAGCATCACACTTCATGAACGTTCCTACAACATCTATGAGAACAGTCTAATGGATGAGTCAAGATGGAATCTCTATTATCTTGTCATTGTGTTTTCAACATTCATAGATTTAGTAGTTTCCTTTCCATAGAAATAGTGTAGTTTCCTTCCTTTGCATTTTTACATTCCTGCAGCACAAGCATAATGACTATTCAAGGTACCTAGTGCACATACTGTGCCGACCATTTCAAGTATACATCCTTGGGTTGACAATCTAAATGCACCTCATGGTAGGGGAAAAGTAGTCCTTAGCTTGAATACATTATTCCTAAGCCAAGCCTAGCGCATGACTATGGAACACCTATTGTGAGGCAGTTCATTTTTGGCGCCATTTCTGGGGATGGTGCCAAGCTAGGAGCATTTTTTGAGTCATAGTTTTTAGATTAAGTTCTTTTCACTAGTGTGAAATTTTTAGTTGCATGCATCGAAGAGGAAGATGATGAGATGAATATGGAAGATTTCTTCCATAGAGATCTGTTAATTTGAATGAAGAAGTTGAAGAAGAAGTTGAGTTGCCCTTTGAAGATGCAAGTCCTGTTTTCTCCACAGTATCATCATCAAGAGCTGAATCCCTAGATATATCTAGTCTCCAACCTTTCACTAAAATATTGACCAATTTTCTTTATAATACTACCTTGAATCCACCAGTTGTTAATCACCCAGTGCCTAACCTTCCTTTTTAGCAGCAACCTCATAATCCAGTCCCACCAATCATGGTACAACCCACTTTTCCATTTCCACTTCCAAGTCTCATAACCAATTCCAATCTCAAGAATATACCTCCCACTGCTCTTCCAAAGTTCTATGGCCTTGCAACTGAAGACCCCGATACCTTCTTGTTTGAGTTCGACATCCTCTGTCATAGTTTTGACTACAACACTGATGCCCATAAGCTTAAATTATTTCCAACCACATTGAAAGAATCAGCTTTACGATGGTTCATGGGCTTAGGAGCCAATGCAACTGTAAATTGGGATGAAATGCAAGCCTTTTTTTTTGGAAAAATATAAAGAATATTGCAAAGCATTTGGAGCAAGAGGAGATGATATCTTTAGGATATCACAAAAGGAGGAAGAGACATTAGGAGACTATGTTTCTCAATTTTTATATACACTATAAAAGAATCCACAACATACATTGTTTGAAGATTCCCAAAAACTAGTCTTTCTAAGAGGAGTGAATGAAGACTGTTTGGAAGCATTGGACCTGATGGCTGGTGGAGATGTATATCAAGCTCAATGGGATGACCTCAAAAATATATGTTAGAACTACTCAAGGTCAACCATGAAGAAAGGTCGAGGACCCCATTCTACGATTACAAAAGGAATTAGTCAAGGCATTTCAAAACTTGAAATATCCAATTTGTTGTCAGATTTCAAACAAGACATCAGTAATGATGTCGCTACACAGTTGGATACAATGACTGCAAAGAAGAAGCAAGTAGAGACTGAGTTACAACTAGCTGAGTACTTTCCTCATTGCTAAAAGCAAAAGAAGGATTGCCACTGTAAATTGGTTGCAAGCATGGAGAACTAGCATCTTCCAACTGAATATGTAAAGATAGATGGGGATGATGAGCAAGTATTCTTTGTTGCTCAATGCCAACCATGGGCTCAACATCAAGGTATGCCTCAAGACCCCTTGAAAAATTCAAATTTATATGGTAATCAATGGCAAAACCACAATACCCAAGGTCCTCCACAAAACCAACCCAATTGGAATAATGCTGGGCAAAATAACCCACAACAGTCTCAATGGTCTCAAAATTTCCAACAACCTTGGCCTAACTAGCAGAATAACCAATGGCCCCAAAACTACTAGAACCAATATAAACCACCCCAAGGGAATTGGCAATCTCCAAACCAAGGGAATTGAAAATCTCTAAACCAATGGAAGGGATCTCAACAATGGCCTAACCAAAATACTGGTTTTCCACAATTACCCCCTCCAACTCAACAACCTTCTTTAATGCCACCACCTGCAAATAGTGGACCTCAAAAGACAACACAACTACCTGCACAACCCCAGCCATATCCAAATAGTAAACCACAACAGCCCATGTATAGTATTGATACCCAGCAGTACCCTACTTATCCCCTAGATGTCACAGATATACATTTGAGATCTGGAACAACCTTACTAGCACCAAGGCCACGTCTTATAACTCAAGTATCAAACTCTCCTACAACATTAGAGCCTTTGGTTGATGAACTTGTTGACCCAACTAATGTTACCATACCAATACTAGATGAACCAGCAGTAGAGCCTCCTTTTCTAGACCAACTAATACAAAAGGAACAAAGCAAGGAACAACCCTTTGACATTGTTAACTAGTTGAAGAATATGCATGTCTGAATACCATTGTTTCAAGCTATTAAGGACATTCCAGCTTATGGAAAAGCTATAAGGAAAGCTTGTCTAAAGAAACCTAGAAAGAAGAAGAAGGATCCTACCACAGTTCATGTTGTTGGACATTTAGCTGATATCATGTTAAGAAGAGTGATTTCACCAAAATATTCTAACCCAGGGAGTCTAGTAGTAAGTGTCAGCATCAATGGTCAATTTGTTAAAAATGCCTTAATAGATTTGGGAGCTGCTATAAATGTGATGACTAAAGAAACCATGAAGAAGTTACAAATAGAAGGATTAAGGCCCACACCAACTATTCTGTAGCTTGCAGATAGTTCCACTGTCACTCCTGATGGAATGATAGAAAATATTGTTGTGACCCTAGATTCCCTAGAATATCCTGCGGACTTCATGATTTTGTTCCCTAAAGTAAACCTATCTAGCTATCCTGTCATTCTAGGTAGACCATGGTTGGCCAGAACTGCTGCAATCATAAATTGCAGATCAGGGAATATGACCATATCAAATGACCAAGCAACCAAGCAATTTGATCTATATCCTCCTGCACAACCATTACCAGATTTGAGTACATCTTTTTGGCCAGATTTAGGAGATGAAGAAGAAGAGATAAATTCCATAGTACAACTTATGATGTTACATAGGCAATCTTTTCTAGAGTTGCAAGTAGAAGATTCAATAATCTAGAGCATCCTTACCAACACCTGTGTGGTAGGAAAAGATGTGTCTGAAAGCTCTGTATTAGAATTGATTACATATGAGGAGTGTGATACAAGTTGTACTTTACTTAAGGAACCTGAAAATTTTTGTTTAGTACTTCCCTGTGAAGTAGAAGGAAGCCCAATCTCTAAAATTGCTATGGTAGAATCCACTATTCCTATTGAACTAAGTAAAGGCCATAAACTGCATGTTAACCCCAAATTGACATTCGTACAGATGGAACAATTAAAGGAATTGCTTCAGAAGCATGAGAAGACTTTTGCTTGGGATTATGGTGATATGAAAGGACTAAGCCCTACACTGTGTACGCATAGGATATACATTAATGAAGGTTGTCTACCACTTCGTTAACCTCAAAGGAGGATAAATCCAAGCCTCAGAGAAATAGTCAAAACAAAATTGCAGAAATTGCTTGATGCTGGCTTTATCTATCCTATATCTAATAGTAAATGGGTATCACAGCTGGTTATAGTACCTAAGAAAGGAGGAAAATGGAGAATTTGTGTAGATTATAGGGAGTTGAATAAGGCTACTAAAAAGGATCATTTTCCTTTACCCTTCATAGATCAAGTTTTGGATACACTAGTTGGAAAGAAGTACTTCTCCTTTTTAGATGGATACAGTGGCTATAATCAAATCAGTATTGCTCTTGAAGACCAAGACAAAACTACATTTACCTGTCCATGGGGTACTTTTGCATACTCTGTTTTACCATTTGGTCTTTGTAACACTCCTGCAACGTTTCAACGAGCTATAATTAGTATTTTTGCTGATATATCACATGATTGTATGGAAATCTATATGGATGACTTTACAACATTTGGAGTTACTTTGAAGAAGCAATGATAAATCTTGAAAAAGTTTTGGTAAGATGTCAAGAACATAATTTGGCACTAAATAGTGAAATGTGTTTCATGCTCATGCAAGAGGGTGTGGTACTCGGTCATTTCATATCTATTGCAGGTATACAAGTAGACCCAACTAAAATTGAGGTAATTCAAACATTACCCATTCCCACTAAATTAAAAGATATCAGACCTTTTCTGAGACATGCTGGATATTATAAGAATTTTATAAAAGACTTCAGTAAAATAGCCAGTCCCTTGTATAAGTTGCTTACAAAAGAAGCTGAATTCAAATGGACACCTGAGTGTGATAAAGCTTTCCTGTAGCTTAAGCAAATTTTGACCACAGCCCCAATTTTACAAGGCCTTGATTAGAACCTACCTTTTCACATATATAGATTGTTTTGATTATGCCATAGGAGCAGTTTTAGCATGGAAACACTCAAACCTTGAGAATGCCATTTATTATATTAGTAAGAGTCTTCATGGTCCAGAACTGAATTACACAGTGACTAAAAAAGAATTGTTAGCATTAGTCTATGCTCTAAATAAATTTTGGCATTACGTCATAGGTTATCCTATCTATGTTCATACTGATCATGCAAAAATCAAGTACCTCATGAACAAACCTACTATAACTGGTAGGTTAGCAAGATGGTTACTATTGTTACAAGAATTTGACATAACCATGGTAGATAAGCCTAGAAAAACAAATATTATAGCTGATTATTTTTCAAGAATCAATCATCATGATGCTGACACTACTTTGGTAGATGATGCATTTCTAGATGAACATTTGTTTATATTGCTATGAAAGTTCCATGGCATGCAGATATTGCTAACTACATTGACACTAATAAGACACCAACGCATTTTTCTTATAAGGAGAAGATGTGTAAGAGAAGATGAGACATATGATATTTTGCATTCATGTCATAATGAGCACTATGGAGGACACTTTGCAGCCAAAAGAACAACTTTCAAAATCTTAGCCACTGGTTACTATTGGCCTACCCTTCATAAAGATGCAATCAATTATACAAGGAAGTGTGACCAATGCCAAAGAATGGGTCGCCCAACCAAAACAGATGAAATGCCTCTGAACCCTCAAATGGTGTTAACACCATTTGACAAATGGGGAATGGACTTCATCGGTCCTATCGATCCTCCATCCAATGGGAAGTTTTATATTCTGGTTTGTACTGACTACCTAACCAAATGGGTTGAGGTTAAGGCTATGAAACATGCTCATGATGAAAAAGTTTCCGAATTCCTGTATGAAGAGATTTTTACACGTTATGGAGTTCCTAAAGAATTGGTTACTGATCAAGGCACACAGTTTACTTCTAACCTGATTTTAGAATTGATGAAATAGTATAACATCAGGCATTGCAGATCCAGTCCTTAT
The DNA here is from genome assembly GCA_028749045.1 of Cupressus sempervirens. NCBI lineage: Eukaryota > Viridiplantae > Streptophyta > Pinopsida > Cupressales > Cupressaceae > Cupressus > Cupressus sempervirens. The sequence continues at coordinate 490,493,812 of CM053790.1, forward strand.
CATCCACAAGCCAATGGACAAGCAGAAGTTACCAACCGTGAGCTAAAAAATATTCTAACTAAAACAGTCCATTTGCATCGTCGGGATTGGACCAGCCGGTTACAAGAAGTTGTTTAGGCTTATAGAATAACTTAGAAAACCACTATCGAATTCACACCATTTGAGCTTTTGTATGGGAAAGTGGCAATGCTTCCAATTGAATTTGAACACAAGACTTTAAGAATAGCCTTTACCTTAGATATTGATCTTCCTGCAGCACAAAGAGAACATCTCTTGCATCTTAATTCTTTAGATGAAATGCACTAGACCGCTTTAGAACATACTAAACTGGTGAAAAAATAGAGAAAACATTGGCATGATTCTCATATCGTCAACAAATAGTTCAAAGCTGGTGACTGGGCATTAGTGTATGATTCCTGCTTTAAGTATATGTCAGGGAAGTTGCAGACGTGATGGTTAGGACCATATCAAATCATCCATGTCTTTGACAATGAACAGTTCAACTAACCACAATTGATGATATGCCTTTCAAAATGCTGATCAATGGTCATCGACTTAAACTTTACAAACAACCTCAAACAAAAGCTGAGTTCATGCAACAGTTCGAACAATCGGATCCAACAACAACTCAAGTATCTCTTCCTGCAGCTGAAGGTGAAAACTTTCTGGCTTGCTCTTCTTCAACATTAATTCTAATTTTCATGTCCATAATAATAAATTTATGTTCGCATAAAGTCCATTTTCTTTTCATGATATTTCTTTCCATTCATATCTTAATCTTCCATCCACCCACCTCACTCCATTTCTTAATCTTCCATCCACTCACTTTCTACATACTTACGTTTTTGTGTTTTCAATTAAATCTGCACATGCTAATGGATGTTGTTATTTACATTATTTCCGCCACTTTTTTTTTTGGAGCATGTGATAATTCTCTTGAAAGATATAAACATTTTCAAACTATTATTCATTTATAATTTTGCAAATTTTGTTAATTATATCTAATATTGCATAGTCTTTATAATTACGACGTATTCCAGTCCCTAACCCATACTAGTCTGACATGTGAGGACACTTGTCTTAAAATTAGTAGGGGGCAAGGGAGTGTCATACTATCCAATGACATGCCTGATTAACTGTGATGATTTTTGAAAATCTTGGCATTACCCTTTATTAATGAGAACTTTTTTCCATAAGTATGGCATTTCAAGTGTTGTACTCCCACTTTCTGAATGATTTTTTCTTTGTTCATGCTAAATTTTTCATGCTAAGCCATGATGTGACCTATTTTTAAATTTTCTTTTGGCATTTGAACCATGTTTTTGGATGATTTCCACGCAAATTCATGATTTACTTTTACCTAAAGTTTAATTATGGCACATAACAATTGGTTATGACGATTAATGTTCCCCAAAAAAAGCGGTGAAGCGTTTGAGAAATAACGCAGAGTTTTGAAGTTTGCATTCAGAAAGGGAGAGAGAAATAGAGTAGCAGAAGTATCAAGAAATGGGAGGAGGTTTACAGAGAAAAGAGTCGATCGAGCACATTTTGTTTCTCTCTGATGTAGAAGCAGTAAGAAGATTCAATGCATGCAGGTGGTTAGGTTATTGTTTGAATTTAACAGCATATAATGAAGAAGCACTTGTAGAATTCACCAAGACATTTGATGAAGGTGAAGCTTCTGTGTGGGGTTTGATAGTAATTGCAATAGAAGAACGAATTACAGAAGTAATAGGGTTACCTCCTATTGGAGAGCATTATCTGAGTTCGCATGAAGCTAGGTCAGCAAGGGCCCAGTTCACTACCCCACATGACCCTCCATTGGATGTTACAAAGTAGGGGTGCAAGAGATTGTTTTTTCCGCCTCCATAGCCTGACCTAGCAATGCATGTCATCAGGTATTTTACTTGTGAAGGCAGATTTTCTCACTTACATGCACACCATTTTAAGTTGCTTAGTTGTATAAGGCACAATGTTACCGTGAATCTCCCAAATTTTCTGTATAATATGCTCTGTATTAGTGCAGAAGAGACTCAAAAAGGGAAAGATAATTCTGTCACTCACCATGCTTTGATTAAGTTGTTAATATAAAGGTCTCTTAGGGATGTATCCCCTTTGACATGGGATGACTTTGTGAAATTTAAAACTCTACAACCCCAAGTTGACCCTAGTGAACGGTAGGGTGAGGAAAACATAGTTCCTAGTAGTGAGCCTACAGAACAAAATATTGAGGGAGCTGAAACAAAAAATGCACAAGGGATTGAACCAAAATTTTCTTCCACTCAAGTGAATGTGCCTCTACTTGAACAGGACATCCCTAAACCCACTACTAGTCAAGCTAAAAGGAAATGGTAGTCACCAGAAGAAACTGTTGCTCAACAAAAACCTAGTCCTGCAATTAAGCAACAAAAGAAAACAAAAAAGGTTCCTACAACAACTAATCCTGTAGTAGTGATACTGAAATAGAAAAGTAGGCAAAAGAAAATAGTACAAGAAGAGACTCCTTTGCGAAGAAGCCCTAGAATGAGAGGGCAGATTTTAAAAAATCCTATATTGTCTAAAGCACTTGCTCTAGAGTCTCTTGTGCAGATAATTTCTGCCCATTCTCCCCTTCATACTGAGATGGCAGAAGATTTTGGAAGTCCTCCTGTAGCATGTGAGCAAGAAATTAATGAAACCTTAATGGATTTACCAGGTGATTCAAGCCATGAGAATGAAGTAGTTCTTGAAAGTCATGATTCAAATACTGCCTTAGTTCCCTATAAGTCAACATGGATCAATAGTTTGGTAGAACATCTATCGCGGGAACGAAAAAAGAAAAAGGATTATTAAGAGGATAACAGTGCCATCACCTTGCAAAAACTCCTTTTCCAATTATATGGACAACATTTATTTGCTGAAGCACTATGAAAAGAGGAGAAGAAAAGAATGAGCAAGATCATAACATCACAAAATGAGGAGATTGAAGAATTGAAAGAACAGCTAAAAAGACAAAAATAGCGCATGGAACATGCACTTAAATTAGCTGATCAAGCTCTTGCTTGCAGACCACCTCCTCGAGTATATGCTTTTTTGTTTGGAAGAACAATATCTTTTGTTTCAGTTGATGTTAACCATCAGAAATGTAAATGTAGAATTTAAAACCACACAAGAGTTTTATGAGCTGTATCAAACTTTACCACCATGGCAGCAAAATCTATTGTGTGAGTTGTATATTCATAATTGTGTCATTCTTGCAGAAACTAAGTGGAATCCTTTGCTCTATATAGGAGATGTGCATTTGAAAGCTTTAATGTCATGGATGTCTAATGAGGCGAATTATGATAGACAATTGGTTAATTACAGAGATGAGGAGAGAACAAAACCTTTACCCTTGAGGGCAGAAAGTAAACAACCAGAAGAAATGCTTTAAGACTGGTTTACATTAACCTATGGGAAGAGTAATCCAGACATTAGAAAGAAGGTATTTGTTGCTAGAGCCAAAGTATATGCCGAATATGAAATCTTGCCCTACTTTACGTTCCAGAGAGCTATGACTGGAGTAAGAGGTAGATGGGCACGGTTACTTGATTCTCTCAAGAAATCAGAGCAACACAGTCCTATTAATTTGGAAGCAACAATATATAGAGTTCCAAAATATTTAGAACTGGGAAAGCAACTAAGGCCAGAGCTATGGTGTCCTTTAACAATGCAACCTCCAATGCTTTTATGGCCCCTGTATGGTATTGATGTTGACAAACTTGATAAGTTTCATGAAGACCATAGGCGAGAAGTATGGGAAAGGACCAGAGGATTCTATTACACCTTCAGGAGCAATAGAAAGGGAAAGACAGAAGTTGGGGAGCTCAGATCTTTGACAAAGAAGTGTAATTCTTGAGGACAAGCATTAGTTTAGCATGGGGAAGTGAAGTACCAGAGATAATAGAGAAGTTCAAAAGAAAACATCTAGACATCATTTTGGTATGAAGGGGAAGAAAAACTAGATGTTGGAAATTCAATTTTGACACTTAGAAGATGTTTTGGATTTTTGGGTCCTATCACCAAGGTGCGTAGGTGTGCTTCTCTTAGATGTGCGATGATAGTTTTGAAAAGAATGCAATATACTACTAGTTAATTACAAGTTTCAATTTTAGAACATTCCATGCATTAGAAACACATTTTAACAATAGCTTAACAACTAGAGACACTTAAAGAAGGCCAAGCTTCCTTTTTTAGAGCTCCTAGAGACTCCCAAATCATCTCATGGCTTCTATCTTCTTATCTTTTCATTCTTTTATTCTTATAAATCATGTAAAGACTCATGCATCTAATAATTAATATAAAAAAGGGTGGAGACATACTTAGCACCATTTAGAGAGTTTGTTTGTATATAATTACCTTTATTTCGTTATTTTTTAAGCATGAGTTTGCAGTAGAAGAGCTCTCACTCCTAACATAAAAGGAGGAGATTGTTTCTTTTAAATACATGGATGTAATTTGTGATTTGTTCTCAATCTGAGTGGAGTTATTCTTGTCAAAGTGTGTTATTTTTGTGAATGCATGTTCATGAATAATAATGGAGCCAATGATTTTCTTGTGTTGTTATGATTGTGTGATATTTTCTTCTTGTGCTTGCATTATGTTAACAAATTCTATTGTTGTAACAAATTGGAGAAAAGTGTTAGCATGAATGTTGATGGAATTCCTTTGGGGAAGTATCCTAAGCATTTGATAGCATGTGGAGGTATTGATATGTTGCATTCATGACTATATTTGTAATTGATGTCAACATAGTAGTAATTATGTGAAGAATGTTAGGGTAGTAGACAAATATCATGGTTGTATAGTCAAATTTTTGATGATTAGGTAACATGAGGTTAAGGACATGTTCCACACAGTATCATGATAACAAGGTTAAGTGCGCATAACATAAGTTGAAGAGATACAAAAGGGTAAGATTACATAATTGGACATGCTTGTTTAAAGATGCTAAAATGATGGAAGATGAATTTATAAGAAGCCATGTTGGTAGGAAATCTAAGATTGTTGTAGGAATCAAGTTATATGGTGGATCCAAGGAAGAAGACAAAGTTGCATGGAAGATCTTGAAAACTCTTACACCACCATTCAAGAAAGTACCACAAATGATTGAACTTTTGATTACTTGTATTGAGAAGTTCACCATAGACGCTTTTCTTGAAAGATTGGAAGCAATAAAAGATGGTATGAGAAAGTTTGGATAATCAACAAGAGTGGAAACAACTCTCATGTATTCATCCATATTTACCAATAAATGCAAGAAATCATTGAGATTTTTCTAGTAGTAGTAGAAATAGATCTAATGAAGATAGAAAGATTGAAGAAGGTGTAGACCTACTTGTAAGAAGAGAATTAGATGGTAAGAATATATTTAAATGTTAGACTTGTAATGAATTTGGTCATTATGCATCTAAATGTTCTAAAAGAGAGAAAAAATATAAACAAAAGTCTACTCCTAGATGACCTAGAAATTGTTTATATGAAAATGAAGATGAGGAATTTAAGGAAAGACTTCCAAGTGTAAGTCATGATGAGCTAAATTTTTTAGAAATTAAAGAAGATGATCTTGACACAGAATTTAGAGAGGAGAAAGCTCTAGTTTCTCAAGTTGAAAATAAATTTGGCTCTATTATATATTAGGGATGTTCACATAACAAGGCTTGTGATATGAATAAGTTTGTTAAATTCAGGAATTGTGATGGAGGTAGTGTTGGAGTTGGAAATAATGGAGCTTGTTAAATTACATGGATATGATCTATTTCTCTTCATAGAAAGACTAACACTAACAATGTTTACTTTGTTAATGGTTTAAAGCATAATTTTTTGAGTGTTGGGTAGTTTGTAGGTAAAGGTTATTAGTTATAATTCACATAAAAGACTTGCATTATCAAGGATAAAGATGCTAAGTTGATTGAAATAGGTACAAGATCTAGACGTAATGTATTTTAGTCAAATCCCATTGAGATGACATGTTTGGTTGCTAAAGTGGATAATAGTTGGTTATGGTGTAAGAGGTTTTATCATATAAAATTTGATAAAATTGTGAAGGTTAGTAGCACATTTGGAGTTAGAGAGTTGCCTAAGATTATGAAGCCTACTAATATTGTCTGCAAAGAATGTATCATAGCTAAACAAAGGAAGGTATAAATTCCTAGTAAGAAGTTCAGTACTACAAAGAACCACAAAATTGTTGACACAAATTTGAGTAGCCCTACTAGGACAAGAGGATCCCATGGCGAAAGGTATTTCATGATTTTTATTGATGATTTCACTCGAATGATGTGGGTAGTATTTATTAAAGAGAAATATGAAGAACTTGAGAAGTTTAAGATATTTAAGAATAGAGTTGAGAATGAATGTGGTGTTAAGATAAAATATTTGAGATCAGATAGAGGAGGAGAGTTTACCTCTAAAGATTTTAGCATATTCTATGAATAGAATGGAATTAAGAGACAATTATCATCACCTAAGAACCCTTAGAAGAATTGACTAGTAGAACTTGAACAAATAGGTTTTTTTTAGAGGCAAAAAGAGAAGTCATGTTTGAGAATGATATATTCAAGACATTTTGGAGAGAAGAAGTCAATAAAATAGTATACACCATGAATAGAGTACAAATAAGAAAGGTATGATGTGGGTAAGGTTGATTCAAGAAGTGATGAAGGTATGTGTTTTGGTTATTCGTTGAAAATAAAATATTATAGATTTTTTAATCATAAAATCAAGACAATAGTTGAATGTACAAATGTAAAAGTTGATGAAAAGTTTGGAATAAAGGAAAAGATGATGGATTAAAATTTTGATGATGAAGAAGAAAATACTAAAATTGTTAGAGAGAATGTAGAAATTTTCTTTGAGACTAACAATGACCTCCATGACGATGTGCAAATTATTGAGCAAATAGGAGAATAAAGATTTGAACCAAGAGAAGAGATAAGAGTTGAGTCAACAACTGCTACCTCTAATAGGAATATGACAAAAACTCACCCTCCAAAACAAATAATTAGAAGAAAACACAAAGAAGTGATGAAAAGAAATCAAATTAATGAGAAATTATGTTTTATTTCTCAAGTTGAACCTAAGAGTGTAGATGAGGCATGCAAAGATGATCATTCAATTCAAGAAAGGAAGGACTTGAATTAGATCATATTATTTCCTAGACCCAAGGACAATAATTAGACACCATGAATAGACTACAAATTAGAAAAGGTACAATGTTGATAAGCTTGATTCAAGAAGTGATGAAGGTATATTTCTTGGTTATTTGTTGAAAATAAAATATTATAGATGTTTTAATCATAAAACCAAGACAATAGTTGAATTTGAAAATGTAAAAGTTGATGAAAACTTCAAGGAATTAAGGAAAAGCTAAGGGATTATAATTTTTATGAAGAAGAAGAAAATACTAAATTTGTTAGAGAGAAAGTAGAAGTTTTCTTTGAGACTAACAATTATCTACATGATAATGTGCAAATTGTTGAGCAAAGAGGAGAATAGAGATTTGAACTAAGAGGAGATAAGAGCGAGTTAGTAGCTTCTACCTCTAACATGATATTAGACATGGGAATTAGTTCCTAGACCTAAGGACAAGAATGTTATAGGGACAAGATGAGTATTTAGAAACAAGATGAATGAGAAAGGTGAAGTTGTGAGAAACAAGGCTAGACTTGTATGCAAAGGATATTCATAGCAAGAATGAATAGATTATGAGGGAAAATATACCCATATAAACAAAATAGAACTAGTGAGAATATTCTTGGCCTATGTAGTAAATAAGAAGTTCAAAGTGTATTAGATGGATGGAAAATCAACCTTCCTAAATGGAGAACTTGAAGAAGAGGTATTTATTGAGTATCCTAAATGTTTCTACCCAATAGAAGACAAACACATGGTATGCAGATTGAAGAAAGCTCTGTATGCTCTAAAGAAAGTACCTAGAACTTGGTATGCAAGGTTTGACAAGTACTTGGAAAAGATTGGATTTTCTAAAGGTACATCATATAGTAACTTGTACTTAAAATAAATTGAGAATGGTTTTCTGATAATAGTAATGTTTGTTTATGACATAATATTTGGAGGCAATGATAAAGAAAGTGATACGTTTGCTAAAGAAATAAAGAATGAGTTTTAAATGAGTATGATAGGAGAGATTAAGTTCTTTCTACGATTTTAGATTGTGTAAAATAGTGATAGAATTTTCATTTTGCAAGATAATTTCTTGAAAGATTTGTTAAAAATATTTGGCTTGGAAAATTGAAATCTAGTTGGTACACAAAAGATAACTAGTCATAACTTATCTAGCAAGGATGAGATACATATAGTTGAATAGAAGAAGTACAGATCCATGATTAGAGGTTTGTAATATTTGACTCATACTAGACTACATATAAAAAATATAGTTAGGATTGTAGCTAAATTTTAAGCTAATCCTAAGGAGTGTTATTATGCAGTAGTAAAGAGAATGTTCAAATATTTGAAGGGAACATTTGATTATCGGATATAGTATGATATATCAAGTGATTTAACTCTATGTGCTTATACTAATGTAGATTTGATAGACAATATGGATGACAAAAAAAGAACCAATGGTGGAGCATTCTTTCTTGGAAGAAGATTGGTTTCTTGGCTAAGAAAGAAACAAGATTTTATTTCACAAAGTGCACCTGAGGTAAAGTATGTAGTAATGAAAAATAATTCTAATCAAATTATGTGGATGAAGTAGATGATGAAGGATATTGGGATATAATTTTCAGAACCTACTATCATATAATGTGATAAGATCAATACAATAATTATTTCCAAGAATCCTATATTGCATTCTAAGCCTAAGCATATATCTATTAAGTATCATGTTTTGAGAGAAAAGGTAGCAGAGAAAGAGATCATATTGTATGTCAATACTAAAGATTAGATTGTAGATATCTTTACAAAGCCCTTACTTAAAGATACATTTGAGTACTTGAGAGGTATGCTTGGGGTTATGCCCCTACCTACTTTAGAGTAGATGATGCAAAGATTGCATAAGTCCAATGGTATAGAGTATAATTATTTAACTAGACTAAATGTTGATGATTCATATATGGGGGAGTATCTATGACAAGAACAGTCATTAAAGACTCTTGGTAATTGGTCTTGAACAATATCTTTGGACACTTGAGTTGGATAAATATTTGTTATAGATAATTGATATAATGAGACCTTTGACATTGATGTAAATGGGGTAGATATGTACATGAAAAAAATAATTTAGTTGAATGGGGGAGAGATAGAAAAAATCTTCTAGTTGAATGTGGAGAGATAGTTAAACGTAGGAGTTTTGAGCAAATCCCTATTCCTTAACTAGGGAAATTTATAAAGATTTATGTAAGGAGAAGGAGTATCTCTATGAAGGAAATATACAACATGAAGAGATATGATGTATGGGGGAGAAGTTGAGAGTTATTTAGCATGTGAAAAACTAATGCCAATCCTGAGAGATGCATAATAGAGAAGTGTTCCAAAGGATTTCAGATTTGATTGATGAAGAGGATTTAAAAAGAGGGGAATAACATCAACAACAATAGAGTATTTTTTGGTATTCTTAGAACCTAGATGGTTTTCATCTATGTTGTCATCAATGCGAAAGGGGGAGATTGTAAGTATGAATGTTAATGGTATTCTTTTGGTGGAGTATCCTAAGCATTGGAGAGCATGTGGTAGTATTGATATGTTACATTTATGACTATGTTTGTCATTGATATGGACATAGCAGTACTTCTATGAAGAATGGAAGAGTAGCAAACAAAGATCATGGTCTTACAATTTTTTTTTTGATGATTAGGTAATGCAAGGTTAAGGAAATGTTTCACACTATTTCTTAGTGGCAAGGTTAAGTGCACATAACATAAGTTGAAGAGATTTATAAGATATACATTATTTATAGAGAGCAGTTCAAAAATATAGTACCTAAGACACAATTTATGATGATTATATTTAATCTCTTAATAGAGATATAATCAAGATATACAAAGTTATATAGTGATAGAGGATAGTTTGATGATGATGTCAACAAGTGCACGAGTCATAAAGTTGCACATGTAAGAAGTTATGTAGACTATGAGCCGAGAGTGTTATACGATTGGAAAATATTTAATTATTTGATTGTGGTCCTATTATCATTAATTGGAAAATATTTAATTATTTGATTGTGGTCCTATTATAATTAATTGGGAAACCCTCGAGGTTGACACAAGGAATTGTTTTGAGCACTTAGTATAAAAAAAAGTATTTTCCTTGATTGTAAAATATATATTGGATGTGAAGAGTTCAAGGAAGTATGAAAAGAGCATAGTGTTTGGTAAATGTGAGTAAGCGATCCAAGATATTATTAGATGTGAAGTGTGTGATCTAGCATTGAGATCAGAAAGTGCATAAGTCCAGTTGACAAGAAAGAGAGAGAGGAAGAAGAAATAAAGTTCAATTCTATCATTCTACAAGGAATAATACAAAGATTATTTAGACAGTGGAGCCATCAGTCTTACCCTTGAAACAATTTGGACAGTGGGTCCATCCATCTTCTATAGCTCCTAATAAGGTTGGAATCTCTTAACAAGGTTGCAAAGTCTCCTAATAGGGATTGATATGTACTAAATGTTTTCATAGACTGCTAAGAGGGTCCATCATCTAACAAGGAAAAATTATATTAGTACAACATCTTGTGGGTACCATCCTCACCAAGGCTTTCCCTCTAATCAAAGGTTTTCCTAGTTAACATATCTAGTGTTATTGTGCATGAGTATCTTGTTGTGGTTTTGAGTATATTTCTCATATGATTAAGATTTAATAATATTGATAATTATGATAATAGTTATATAACCGATTCAAACCCTTGTTAGTTATATTGGTGGACTATATATTCTAAGAAAAGGATATTCTTTATTCTTGCATAGTATTTTGTCTCATGTGAGTGTAATTTTTGTGGCCTCACAATTTGATGAAATGTGAAAAAAATTTAAGTTATTGTTGAGGTTCCCATAATGATTGCATTGGTAAAGTTGAGGAAACACTTCTCTTATTTCCATTGGTTTCCTACCAGGTCCTTTTGATAATTTAATTTGTAGACATGTTGTTACTTTGGCTTATATCCATTAGGAATCTCACTTTCATTAATTTTCTTTAATCTCATGTTACCCTATCTTTGTTATTTTCTTTCCAAACACTTGGTTAAAATAGGAATTCATATAGTTGCATTGATCAAAATTGCATTCCTCATAAAATAGAAAATAGAAAATATATGTGTTTAATGGTTACATATCAACAACAAGTGTGCAGATTGGAAAGTACCAACGAAAGCCTCTTTATGAACATACACATTTATCTTCAATTGAGTTATTGAGCAAGTTAATAAACAACCATCCAATATCTTAGAGTTGGTCTTTGATCAAGTCTTTAAGAGAGAGATTTGAAAGGATTTCTGCTGTTAAGCATCGTGCAAAATGACAACTCAGTAGTACTGGTGTAGGAGCACCTAGGCAAACATCTAGGTACACCTTGGAAGAAAAAGTAAAGTAAAGGATCTATGGTATCCTTGAAAGTGGATTGGAATTTATAAAGTCTATAATGGATAAATGTAATAAATAATTTAATGTTAACTTGAAAAGTCCTAAAGATCCAGATAAAGGATTTAGTCATAAAAATGATGTAAGGGTAGCCAATAGTGCCAAAAAGGGATCTAGATTGGTTAGAGGGATCAAATAGGTCCTAGAGGGGTAATATAATAATTATTAAGTGGTAGGAACAAATAAATTATGAGTTAAAACATTTTAATAAGGTTTTAAAGTTAGGTTTAGAGTCTTAACGACTATATTTTGAATTAGGAGGGAAAACTAGTATTTGGAGGTTTTAACCTTTGTTATGGATTCCAAACAATGAAATATGGTTGGAGAAGTTTTAATTCATCCTATATAGCTTGGTAATGGCATAGTATCATTATATTGAAGGCATTGTACAGATTCCATTAGCAGTGTATGGATTTGGCAGTTGGAATGCAATCAAACTCCATTTTTGAGCATTTTGCATTAAATATTTTGTTTGGATGGGTTTCAAATTGACGTTTTTACATTTTTAATGTATTATAAAGATATATAAACCATTCCTAGTGCATTACAACAAATAGGATTTCATTTTACCAAAAGTGTTGATTTGAAGCAACTTTTGCAACAATTTGTGCAAGTTTTGGGCACTTTGGAAGCATTAGGTCATTCCATGGATGTAAGAATCTTATTCCCATTGAATGAACCTATATTATAATTTAAGTAATAATTCTAACAATTATTGGGCAGAATTTTTCATGAATGAACGCTCGTAATGGGTTTTTGGTGGTTGTAGGTGCATGAAATGCATGCTTGGAGTGTAGCAGCTAGAGATCTGTCCATTGGAGAGGAGTATTTTATGGTATATATCATGTAAATATACCTTGTAAATGGTGAATCAACCTTCATATGGTTGGTATTTTCTTGGGAGGTCACACATTGAGAAAGTCCTAGATTTGAGGTTTTGTAGGAAGCCAAATTGGGAGTTTCTTATTTGCAGAGGTTTGGGAGTCAAATTGATTTGAATTTCCTATGATTGAGATCATTTTCAAGGACTATTGAAAGCCTAAATCTTTGGATGCATGAGCAGCATATAGTTTCTTTGTAAAATCACCCTATTTTATCCTTAAAAAGGGTGCCAAGTTTGGGGATCTAGTTGTTTGTCCAAAACAACCTATACTGAGTTTGAAATATGTTGAAGAAGGCTGAAAAGGATATCTAATTTTTATTTTTTTTAATGAGTTCTTCAGAAAAGTTTGGAGAAAACTTCAGATCTTTCTCGCTGCAAACCTAGTTGGGGGCGATTAGGCCTACTAGGCAATATTGAAGGATTTGAGTGCTAAGATTTGGTTGGGGGTCTGAAACCACTTGAAACCTATTGAATCTATCTTAGATCAGTGAAATATATCCACCATAGTCATTGGGAGGGTATAGGAGTTGAAGAGATGTTAGTTTTTGTTTGTGGGTTTGGGGGAACATAGCCTTTCCCTTGCACATTTTCACTTTGTGAACTTGGTTGGGCAACATCACACTTTTCCATTGCATCAATTGGTATAAGAGCCTAGTAGAATCCTAGACTGAAAGAATAAGAGAGTTATTGAAGTCATTTGTGTATTTGATCCTTGTTGAAGGCTTTGAGTAACCCTTACCTTTTGAGCATTCGTATTGGGTCTTGTTACTTGAGAAGATGTTAGAAGGAGAGGATGAGGGGATCCCTTAGAGGGTAACTAATTCTAAACTTGCAAATATTGTGAAGGAACAAATGATAGATAATAGAAGAATAAGAGAAACCCTTGAACAAGAAAGAAGTGAAAAGCTTGAGAAAGACAAGGAAATGGAAGCCTTGATTGGTAGATTAACCATGCTGGAAAAAAAAGGAAAAAGAAGAATGGAAGAGGAAGATGACTTTGAAGATCATGATGAAGAAGATGTCCCCTTGAGAGAAGAGACACAGTTAGATCCTATGGAGGAGAGGATGGATAGGTTTGTTAAAGCCATAAGGAGTAGTGATGCAAAAGGAAGATCAGACTTACCTTTGTATGTAGGTGAGATGGATGATGAAGAACTCATTAACTGGTTTAGTGATATGGAGAACTACTTTAAGTTTGAGAATATAGAGGACAAAGAAAAAGTAAGAATTGCTAGGACTAGAATGAAAGGGCATGCCTTACTTTGGTGGGACTATATACAGGTTGAGAGATGAAAGAATGGTAGACCCAAGATTACTTCTTGGTATACTATGATGGAGAAAATGAAGGAAAAATTGGATTTTTTGAAAATTTTATGTCATGGATGCCTTTAGGCCAAAAGGGAGAGGGTTATATTTATTTTCACCCAATTTCAACTTGATTTTCCAGAATGACTAGTTTGATCCTTAAGCTGAACAAATTTCAAAGAACAACACTTGGCAGGATAAAATTGTTAATTTTTTACTTAGACAATTTAAAAAAAAAAATGGATATAATTATATAAATTTGAATAATTTTCAAAAAAATGAAATTTTGTTTCATTTAAGCTTTTAAGAAAATCTTGAATTTTTTTAGTGAGAAAATTAGTTTTCTGATAATGAATTCAAATAGGAAAATCAATTTTAGACTCTAGCATAATGATTTTTTTTTGTCAAAAAATTAAAATTGCGTAGCAAAATCAATTTAGATTAAATTACAAAAATTGGCATTAAATGGATTAAATCTGCCTTGAAGGTTTTAAAATATTTAAAGAAATTAATAATTTAGAATTGAAAAAATCAATTTTGGCTTGCCAAATCTAATTTTTAATGATATAGTAATTACTAAATCATCATTAAATGGAAACATTTAGCATCTCCAAGGCTTTATTTACTTTATTTTTTCAATCTTTGTGTAACTAGCAATTTAAAATAGTAAATTTCATCTCGGGAAAATTAATTTTTAATTGACCATTTAATTGGGGCCAAATTTGTGTTCTAATTAATGATTTTTTTCCTCCTAGGGTGCAAGTCGGCCAGCTAAAGAGAGCAAGCTAATTGGGTATAAGAGGAAGCTCTTTCCCCTTATCTCCACATTCCTCATTCTTCCTCTTCATGGTGTTTGGCATTTTTAGCATGGGGAGTAGATTTCATTATGCTTGGATGATTTTAATTGCAAAGGACAGATTTCCTTGTTTGGTGATTTTACAAGGCTCTATTCTTGGTGATTTCTTCTTGCACCCAAGAAAATATGCACTTTATTTTGGCAATTTTTCCATGCTAGGAAAAAATTTCCATGTTTGGTGGATTCTCTAGGGTAGATCTGAATTTCCCATTTTTGGAAATTTTTTTTGGCAAAGGAAAACATTTTTAGAATTGCAAAGCTAGAGGGTAAATTTGTTATTGTTTAAGTCTAATTATATATTTGCTAGAGGGTTGTGGTTTTTTTCCTTGCCCTAGCTGATTTTTGAGTTTTGATTTTTCTAGCAAAGAGGCTATGATTTCTCCTTGAGGTTGGACAATTTTTGGTTGGAGAAAAAAACAAGTGATAAAGTCTAATTTTTGTGGCACATGCATGGGCATTTCCAAGAGCACCGAATTCTGATTTCTCCAACTAGGGTATCAAGATTTGGAAGGGGCTTGAAATTCCTAGATCTGATCCAAAATTCAAAAGGAGACTCGACCATTGGTAAAGGTAAAATCAATTCATTTAGAATTAAAAGAGATCCTTAAGTAA
Organism: Cupressus sempervirens; assembly: GCA_028749045.1. NCBI lineage: Eukaryota > Viridiplantae > Streptophyta > Pinopsida > Cupressales > Cupressaceae > Cupressus > Cupressus sempervirens. Next base: position 490,509,083 of record CM053790.1, read on the forward strand.
ATTTTGCTCTTTTGTTCTTTTCTATTTTTGTTTCCCTTGGTTCTTCTTGCATTCATCATTCAACGCTTCATTATCCTATCATAGGTTGAAGATTGGAGATTGATAAGTGTAGAATCCATGATAGGACATTTGAAGAGGTAGAAATAAGCTAGACCACCCTAATTTGAAGTTGGGAGATATAAGTGTAGTCTATCCTAAGCTAATGAAGGGGCAGAAATAAGTGGTAGTCACATCCTAGGTTGAAGATTGGAGATTAATAAGCATAGTGATAAGACTTGGCGAGGCAAAAATAACTGTAGAATCCATTGATAGAAATAAGGCTAGAGATCGATAAGGGTGGTCCATATCATTTAGAATGAAGGGGCAGAAATAAGTGTTTAGGGTGCAAGATGTTAGTGCAAGAAAGAACCCTAAGGAAACAAATACTAAGAAAGAAAAAGAGGATATGATACCCAAAACAACTTTCTTCTTGAAAATGAGGTGAATAACCAATACCAATGTTGGTATAGTAAATATGATAAGGTAAAAGATAGACTAAAGGAAGGACAATCCCCCATGGGAAAGAAGATATACAAAAGTAGAATTGTACATGCAACAACTTTTTCTCTCACCTTGCCTTGTCCAGAGTTGGTTATGGAGTGTGCATCTAGGTTTGATCTGATTAGTAAATCTATCATTTTTGATGAAGGGAAGAGGGTGTTGACCAAAATTTGTGGATAGGTGATCAAAGAAGCATTTAACATTCCAAATTACAAGAGCACGATAGTGGTGATGATGGATCAGGTAGAAAAATCATTTCAGGATAACCAGAAAGCTTATTTCATGCATCTAAAGCAAGATTGGCTACATGAGGGAAAGAAAGAAGTAACTAGATCATCAAAGCTCATAGTGGCAGATTTCAAATTAGAAAATAGTGATCTCATTATACTCCTCAGGTGGATCATGGGCCTAGCTCAAGGTATGAAATTCAAAAACTAGATTTACTTATTTATTGATGAAATTGAAAAAGGAAAAAAGAAGATTTGATTGGACAAGGATCATAAGAAAGAATCTAGAGTTGAAACTTAGAACCATACAAAACTAAAAACAATTCTACATGGGATCCTATCTATTTTACCTAATTACTAGATTATATAAAAGTTTGGGACTTAGGGCCTTAGGAGAAGTTGGTAATGGGTTGGAGCAATATTTGGTGCATGAATTCTATCCATAGCTTCATTTGCACAAGAACAAGAATTAAAAAATGTTTTGTGATGCCTTTTCCATGAAGATAGTAAGGGTATTACAAGGGACACCTACTAGGAGACTCTCATTAGAAGCAAAAGGAAAGATAAAGAAGTATGGGAGTTGGTTTATCTAATTTTTGCAATTCACCTACATTAGAGTAGCAAGAAGGATAGTTTATGCCAAGAGGCTTCAAAGATACCCACTTGACAAGGTAGTTTTGATGCAATTGGCTAGGCAACTTGAGCATTATGATAGAATAATGAGACTTGAAGGTAAGACAAGGATTACCTTCTTATTCAAAATATTAAATGATAGTTGCCCCAATCATGTTTCCTTTGCAGTTGTAGAGAAGGAATTGGAATGGTATTATCTAGGATGGTATAGAGCAAGGCAAGGATTCGATCCTAATGGTCTTATAAAGGTATCTCATGGAAATGTATTTAAACATGTTCCCAGTATAGAAGACTTTTGGGCTAGTGCCAATGATGAATTTCATGTGAGAAAGCTAGCTTTCTTAAGATTGTTGCTGAACATGATGAGAGATATCAAATAGAGAGGCCTTGATATTCCTGATCAACTGGAAGATGATGAAAATGCATTGAGAGAAGATTATGATATAGTAGAAGGAACAAAGTTGAATCCAATAGATTGGGATGATCATTAGGATTCTTCCTTGGAGGTAGTTACAAGAGTAGTTGATTTGCATACTGAGTTGTGGTATAATGAAAAGTTAAGAAAACTAATAAGTCAAAGGATACCCCTTACTTATTAGAAGATGAAGAAAAAAGAAGGTCCAATAGAATCAATTGGACAGAAGGGTGAAGGAAGTAGTTGGCAATAAGAAATAGTTAGAAGCAAGAAGAGAGCTTTGGAGATTGAGAAAAGAAAAGAACATCCAGAACCTCCAGCAAAGAGACAACATGTAGCACCATCAAGGGAAAGTATAGTTGAGGCTAGAGGCTAGGAAGATAACACAAGTGAAAAAAAGACCACAGTAGAGGTGAGCTCTAATTTAGAGTCAAGTGGTTACATTAATAGCACTGAATACTCTCCTCTCTTAGAAAATCAACAAGGAGATAACATGGTAGTTACTAGTGAAGAAGGAGATGGCCTGATTTATATTGAGGCAATAAGTTAGGCACCTAGGGCCGTTGATGATGCTATGTTAGTCAAACCTAATCTATATTTGGGGAGATGCACAACACCACTATGGTTGAGGCAAATGCTTATGCCAAGAGTTGAGGTAGTAACTACCTGAACAGTTGAAGACATCCAAAGACTAATAGAAAGGGGTGATAGTGAGAAACAAAAACAAATGGAAAAAATGGTGGAAAAGGTAATTATGAGTGACATTAATGGTGATCAAAAGGTTCAAATTGCTATACCAAAAGTCAACAAGGCACTGGATGAGATTGCAACTCAAGAATATGAAATAGTAGAACATAATTTTGTAAAAAACATAGATGACATGGAATGTGAGGAGATCCAGGAGGGTATAGCTTCAATCAAAGAAAGGTTGAAAAAGGAAAAATGAAAAAATCACAAAGTTGGAGACTAAGAAAAAATATTGGAGAGATTGCTAGCTTATCCAACAGTTACACTAGGTAGCCCTTCCTCAAGACAGCAGGAGCAACCTAGAAGAGATATCGACTCAGCTACATGAAGTCAAGGATTGGATCCATGATACAATCCAAGATGGGCAAAATTTCCTTCCTTCCTTTATTTTGACATTCTAGTCATTAGTGACCATTAGAAACAGATTCAAAATATTTGAAGAGGAGTGGTAGGATTTCCTTCCAATCAAGGATTTAGCTATTCCCAGGCTATAGGCATTCATTGGGCTACTAGAGACATATTTGGAAAGGGCCAAGCTGGTTGAAGAAAGAGGATTGAGTATGGTTGAGTCTTGGTTTTTTGTCTTTCTTACTAGATTGAGAACACACAAGGAGATACAAAAGGTAGTTACACATCACATCCCAGCCATCGACACCTCCATTTCAACCATGATGAACAAAGTTGGGGTGGCACTTGATTTTGAAGACATCAGAGAGAGGACATCAATGAGACAAGACTTGGATCAAGATTGAATAAGTTAGGAAAGGTTTCTATCAAGAAGAAACATTTGGGCACCCTTTCCTCCCTCAATGCCTTTATTAGATATGCAAAAAAGTATGAGAAGGACAATGAGAAGACACTACAAGTAGCAAGTAGCATGATGAAATCTAAGCTCAAGATAAAGCATACACCTTGCCCTCCCCTGGAGGAAGTCAACCAAAGGCTAGTTAGGCTCATTTCCTTAGCTAAAAGAATGAAAGAAAAGGGGAGATTTATATTAGAAGATCATTTGATGTAAGCCAAAGTGGTAATTTTTGTTTCTTCTAGGGTAGGACAAGTGTCTAATTCTGATTGGCCACCATTTTGGTGCCTTCTCATTGGTTGCTGCTTTTTCAATTTTTTCATTGGTCAATTAGTGCGGTGGCATCTTCTTATTGGCTGATGGGGTGGCAATCCTAATTAGGGTTTCTAGGATTCAATCTGGATCATCGATTTTGCCTCTTTATCTCTAGCATTGATTGTATACTTTGGCCTCTATATAAGGTCATTTGCTCTCATTTGTAATGGTTGGAGAAAATTGTTGCAAAGATAATGCCAAAAAATTGCTTTTCTTTCTCATTTTTATGACTTGCATGGTGATAAAGAGCTTTTGGTGTTGTTGCATGGTTTCTACTTCCAATAGTTAGAACTAGATTTCATTTTGAAGTTGTTAAAGTAAATCTCATTTCAAGTTCCTAAGTAAGGGTAAAGTAGATGGGTAGTTGTATGGTAGCATTAGTGAATGTTTGATAGGGATCAATAACTAGACCACTAGCATCCTAGAAGCTTGTTGGGAAGCCTTGTATGGTAAACTAGTTCATTTTCCTTTGAATCATTGCATCTATGGAGGTAGAGCCATTGGTAAAATTTCATTAGATTTGATCCCCATCCATTTGCTAATCTTCCATTCATAGGAGTAGGAGTAGAAATGCAAGTAGTTTAGGAGATGGAATTTTGAAGAAGAGAGTTGAAAAGGCACAAGTTATAAGAACATTCATGCTCCATCACCATCACCTTCTCCATCAACATCATCTAGCATTCATAGCAAATCACCATGACCATCATTCCACCAAAGTCCAAATCATCCTCAAACAAATAGTGTAAGGCCGACTACATGATTACTAGCAAATCAAATAGATATACTAAGTTAGTATGCATAGGTGTAAGTAGCATTGGAGTTCTTGCTTATGTCCACGTAAGTATTAAAATTTCAAGAGAGGAATTGTGTGTGTGATACTTTGTATCAAATATTCAATTGCTAATATGTTATGTGGTATAAAAATTGACATCAACATTATTTGGTGCTAGGAGGGCCTAAATTTTTTTTGTTTAAGACCTTGTTCATGTTTAACTATGAGGAATAATGGTACTTCCTAGATCAAATCAACCTAGAGCAACTTGGAGAACACTCCTAGATCATATTGTAGCCAGTTTGTGCGCAACTGCATGGGAGGAAAGTGAGAACACTAGAGAGTATTTGGACACCATTTATGTATTAAATCAAAAAGAAAGGAAAGAATAAGCTATTGAAAGGGGAATTTAGAAGAGGTTGGAATGTCAAAGAGAATTAGAAAGGAGACATGAAAGAGAAAGGAAAGCACGAAGAAAAGATCAAGCTATTGTTGAAGAAAATTCAAATTAGAAAGTCAATTGGGTTGTGATTATATTCAAGTTGGATAGAAAGATTGGGTTTTTTTCCCTTGAAAGGTTTGAGAAACTGAAATCAAATAAGAGGTAGAGGATACTAAGGTCTACACCACACTAGGAAGAGGATTTACTTATGTTAGAATTTCATAAGAAATCAAGGAATCATTGGATAGTTGATATCTCAAATCTAGCTAGCCCCTCAAGTAGCCAACCAGTTGAAGCTCAAGCCAATCAACCAATGATGGCTCAACCACAATGGATTCAAAAAAATGCCTCAACCATTTCATTCCAACAATACCATGATCTACCAAAGAATTTGGTGGTATTCTACTCCAAGTTCTTTGTTAATGACCCTAACTACAACATAGAGGAGCATATCAAAGTGTTAGAAGATGCATTATGCAATAGAAGAATTCAACATGAGGATGTAGAATGCATGCTGTTCCCTTATTCATTGGGGGAAGAGCCTTATTACTAGTTTGTCAATTTTCCAACATCATCTATAATAGGATGGGTTCAACTAAGAGAAGCCTTTATTGCAAAATTTGGCATGCCCACCACACCACTAGAGTCACATAGAATGTTTGTGGATATTAGGAGACATGATAGGGAATCAATAAGTTCTTTCAACAATTATTTGCACAAGGCTTACATGAGATTGTGAGCCCCATACACAGTGATGGAGATAGGTGCTTTGGAAGCATATTATAGTGCCTTAGATAGTTAGATGACTATGTTCACAAGGATTGCAAATCCTACTCCCAGAACATTGACTGAGGCTTACACTAAAGCAATTTAAATAGGGAAGCAATTGGGCCAACAAGGAATGGAACCCCCAAGTGCTAGGTATCTGAACAACTCAGTTTCACAACTTACATACCAAATGTCTATAAATCAATTAGTGGTGCATCTGGGACATCCTTTGTCTTAGGAATTACCATCAATGCTATTTTATTTGCAAAGTGTAAATTCATTCACAAGAACACAAGAAGAAAATCATTTAATGAAGGAATTGATCAGGCAAGTCAAGAAGCTATCTACGGAAGTCAACCATTTGAGAGACCAGAAAAATCAACTCCAAAGTTCCCATAGAAATAACCAAGGAAATAATTATTAGAATCAAGGGGGGTATCAAATAAATAATCAAGAGGGAGGATACTAGAGGAACTATCAAGATCGAGACTACCAAACAAATAACCAAGGTGGCGGTTATCAAAGGAACTATCAAAATAATAACTATCAAGGTAATAGCCAATCACAAGACCAAGGATACAACAATCAGTCTAACGAGAAGAGGACTTGGAACATTGTGGTGTCACCACTTGATAATCAAGCTTTAGTGGATGGTAGGCCAATGGACAGAATATTCTTAGCTGATTCCACCATGTCTAAATATTGCAGATTCCATGAAACTGATCAACATTTGGAGTTAGGATGTACAGAATTCAAGAGGACATTTAACCTATTTCAAAACATAATAGATGATTCAAATAATTAGGAAGATGATAAGGTTATGGGTATGATATTGTCCCATACCCATGATATGATCAGTGTTTGACTTTTGAGGAGTTCTCATTTCTGTCATAATTTAAAGCATATGAAGAACACCAACGGAGATTTCCTCTTGAGATAGAAAATGGACCAATTAATGAGGTAATGGATCAGAAGGGGTATAACAATGGGTTAGATTTTTCTTTCCCACCTTTGGGAGACATTGTTCTAGTTTAAAGAACAGGTGGGAACCAAACGTTTTAACAATTGGCTAGCAATGCAAGGTTCTATCAGGGGAACAATAAGAGAAATGATGGACCCTTCACATCCTCCATATCCCCAAATAATTTCAATATGCCTCCACACCCCAATGCAAGTAACATACCAAATTATTCAAGGGATGCACCCAAATACATACATAGGGGTCATAACAATGGAAATGGACAATAGAGTTTTCAACAAAGTACACAATAGAATAATCAATGTACTCAAGGATTGTGAATGTCCAATTGACACAAGAAGAAAATAGAGGAAAAATTGGAAATAATTACATAAGAAATGATGAGTTGAAAAGATTAGGATACAGTGTCACAGAGGAGATGAAGAAGGTCAAAATCAATCTCCCTTTGTGTGAATTATTGAAGCTAACAAAGATTAGAGATACATTCCTTGATGGTTTGAAAGATAATAAATCACAAGGATCTCACATTCAAAGTGCAACAACACATACTCAAGGGAGGCCTCCTCCTAACTCAGTGCATGTGATCCAAGACATTCCAAGAGAGAACATAAATAACTCACCACAAAACATTTCATATGGAGAAATGGAGAGCTCTAAACTAGAGATTGCATATGGTGATATCAATGAATTCAATAGACAACCAGGGCCCCAACCAGTTTATGTGGGTCAAGGATCAACATCGATAGAACAAAAAACTTAAAGGAGTCAAGACACGATAAACATTAAACAAAAGGTGAAGAAAGAAGAGGTTGCTCAACCAACAACCTTTAGAGTAAAGCTAAAGCAAGTACATAAGACACCCATGGTGTATTATCAAGGGAAAGATGAGCTAGCCCCATTCTTACTATCAGTGAGGATATTTGGGAAGTTTCTTCACAATTTCTTGTTAGATTCAGGAGCATCAAGTAACGTCATGCCTTTGAACATTTGTAGAAGTTTGGGAATCATGCCTTTGGCATCTAATAGAAAGGTTATCCAATTGGATGAAATAGAATTTCCAGTAGTGGGTGAATTACACAACATACACATGCAATTGGCATCTAATCCAAGAATGGAACAAATGGTAGATATTTCAGTGGTAGATGTGGCCAATACATATGGATTAATCCTAGGTAGGGATTTGGCTAGAAGGTTGAATGGATACATGGCAACTGACTTCTATCACATGTGGCTCCCATGAAAAGGACTTGCCAACCAAATTAGAATTGATAGCACCCTAAGGTTGAGATTAACAGTTACTAAGTATGGGGAACCAAATGAATTATTATTTGTGGAAACAAATATGAGCACCTATATACCAAAGGAGGAAAAAGTGTTGAAAATGAATATCATAAGTGAAGGAAGGGATTCCATTGAGATCCTAATTGAGTTAGATCTAGATGCTTCATTAGATGAGGGTGAAGGCATGTTCGAGAACTTTAAGAACTTTGTGACTAGAACTATGCAACAAGGAATAGAGTTCGGTAATCGAACATCAGTAAGAGACTTATTATTACCCAACTGGTGCAAAATTCACAACACATTATATTCAGAATTATCTTTCTCTTGATGTACAATTGCCTTCGAACAAGTGGAAAAGAGAATCCTAGGGGCTCTAAAATGAGATGATCAACATGGAAAACAAAGGGTTGGGACTCTATAAGTTGATGAAGTAGAAAGTAGCATGATGGGTGAAAAAAAAAACAAAATTACACCACCCAACATGAAAATAAAGGAAAATGATGAAATAAACAATTCCAAGAGTTCCCAAAAAAACTACCAAGAAAGTGATAGAGTATGGACTCTAAGGTTCAGTGGTTCTAGAATTAGTAAGGAGTTGGAGCTATATTTGAGTTAGTTAGCCCAATAGGGGAAAAATATTTGGAGGCACATGGATTAAAATTCCCATGCACCAAAAATATGGCATAATATGAAGCTTTGATTTTAGGCTTGTTGTGTACTATCAAGAAAGGTGCCAAGATACTTCATGTACTTGGAGATTCATATTTAGTAATTGAGAAGATAGAGTAGAAGTTTTCCTACCATGACAAGAGATTGAAGAGATATAGAAATAGAGTTTGGTAATTGATAGAGGAATTCAATGCCTTCAATATCAAGTTTAGCTATAGAGGAAACAATTAGGAGGAAAATGCCCTCACATAGACTACAAGCTCACTAGCACCAATTAAGTTGGACAATTTGAAGAAGTTTAGAGTTGAGTTAGCATCAGTCCCATCAGTACCAGACAATGTCAAGAATTTCCAAGTGTTCAAAGATGGTAGACATATCCTCAAGTTCTTGACTAACTTATATGTCTTTACAACACAAATCATTTATGGTAAAGTCAATAAAGAAGCAGAGATCGACGTAGAAGGAGTTATGAGGTTAAAGAAAAATACTATTCAAAAGGGAATGATTGAATTAGAAAGAATATTTGACATGGATCAATTAAACAAAGTACAATATAACCCATAGGAAGTGATGAGTACAAAAAGGTAAATTTGGGAACAGAGGATCATCCCAAAATATTTCACATTGGGAAAGTTTGCACACCTAAGGAGAAGGAAGATATATTGAGTTTGATGAAGGAATTCCCAAATGTAATTGCTTAGGGATATGAAGATTTGAAAACATATGATCCTTCCATCATTACACACACAATTCCACTAAAGGAAGGGAGTAAGCCATTCAGATAGTGACAAAGGCCAAGCAACCCTTTGTTAGAACCATTGATATTTCAAAAAGTGAAGAAGTTGCTAGATGTGTGAATTATCTTCCTAGTAAGGTATACAATGTGGGTCACCAATCTTGTCCCAGTCAGGAAGAAAAATAGAGAGATAAGGTTATGTGTTGATTTCAAAAATTTGAATAAATTTGAATAGAGCATAAAAAAAGGATATTTATCCATTGCCATCACTAGAAAAGGTCTTGTAAATTCTAAATAGAGCTTAAATGATGTCATTTATGGATGGATACTTAGGGTACAGTCAAGTGATTGTCAAAGAAGAAGATAGGTTGAAAATGGCTTTCACCACAAAGTGGGGAAAATTTGCATACAGAAGGATGCCTTTTGGCCGGATCAATGTAGGTGCAACATTTCAAAGGGCCATGGACTATGTTTCAAGGACTTAAAAGACAAGTGCATCATCATTTACATGGATGACATAACAATGTTTTCAAAGAATAGAGAGGATCACATTATGGATTTGAGGAAAGTTTTCATGAGATGTAGAAGGTTCAAAGTTTCTTTGAATTTAAAGAAATGTATATTTAGGGTTACCAAAGGAAAACTTTTGGGACATATAATTTTAGAAAAAGGTATCATGATAGATCTAGAGAGAGTGGAAGCAATTTTCAAACTTGGCATACCAACTAGCAAGAAAGAGCTCAAATCATTCTTTGGCAAGATCAACTTTGTGAGAAAGTTCATATTTGCATTTTTTGAGATTGTCAAACAAATGAATGACATGTTAAAGAAGGATGCAAAAATGGATTGGACTCCAGTAGAAAAGAGGGCATTTGAAGAGATAAAACATGCTATCATCAATGCACTAGTTCTAGTAATCCCAGATTATGAGAGGCCATTCAATATATATTCTTTCTCCTTTGATCACACATGTGTGGCCATTTTAACACAAAAGAATAAGGAAGGTCAAGAGAATCTAATTGCATTCATGAGTGCACCTTTCAAGGAGGCTAAATTGAACTACTCAAATGTGGAGAAACAAGCTTATGCCTTGGTGAAAGTGGTAAAGAAGTTCAGGCACTACATCTTGAGAAGCAAAGTACATGTAATTGTGCTTGATAGAGTAGTGAAGAGTCTTTTGATGCAAAATGAGCTTGGAGAAAGAAGAGGCAAGTGGGTTACCACTATCTAAGAATATGATATAAAAATTCAACTAATCAAATTGGTCAAAGTACAACAATTGGTGCAAACCATGGCATTAGAGGGGCCTGGACTTGTGCAAAAAATTTATGAATTGAAGGATGTACACCCCAATGAATGATATCTAGACATAATAAACTATTTTTTAAATCACCAATGCCCTTCACATTTGAATCCAATACAAAAATGGGCATTAAGATTTAAGAGAAAAAGATATATACTACAAGGAGTAGTGTTATACAAGAAAAATCATGAGAGGATATATTTGAGATGTGTTGGAAAGGAAGAAGCCAAAAATATTTTGGAACATATTCATGATAAATGGGGAATAGGACATGGATCAAATTTGGCTACAACACATTGGATACTAAGAGCTAGATACTATTGGCTAACTTTGTTCAAAGACACTCATAAGCATGTAAAGACTTGTCATGTTTTCCAAACTATGAAAAAGAGAGAAAGAAATCCAACAAAGCCTTTGCGGCCAATTATTGAGGTGAAACCTTTTGTGATGTGGGCATTTGACTTCATTGGTTCTATCAATCCATCTTCCTCTACACAACATAGGTATATTCTAACCGCAACTGACTATAGTACTCGATGGTCAAAAGCTCAAGCTTTCAAGAATTGCGCTGCTAAGACTGTCATTAAATTCTTAGAGAAAAAGATCACTACTAGGTCTGGGTGCCCTTCTACTTTTGTATGTGATAATGGTTTTTCTTTCACTTCTTTGAAATTTCATACTTGGGCATTTGACCAGAGGATCATTCACTAATACATTTGGTACCAAATTGTAATGGCAGTGTCATTGCAATTTTTCTGTCACAACCTTGTTGTTGTTGCAATTGCGATGGTAGACCGTTGCAATTGTGACGATGACAATGTTGTGACAGAAAAATTGCAATGGCACTGCCGTTACAATTTGGTACCAAATGTATTAGTGATTTTAAAGTTTTCATTAGGATACTATCCCCAGGGAAATGGCCTAGCAGAATCCACAAATAAGAACCTTTTGACCATGATTGGAAATTTTTTAGAAAGGAACCCAAGAGATTGGTACTCTCAGCTAAGATATGCCTTGTGGGCATATAGAACAAGAGTTACAGAGTCCATAGGAATGACTCCTTATCATTTGGTTTATGGATAGGACCTAATTTTCCTAATTCAATTAAAAATTCCAACTTTGAGGTTCATACAAGAGTACTATGATGAGAATGATGACAGAGTCCAAGTTAGGTTGGCTCAATTGATGCAATTAGATGAAAAAAGAGACGAAGCCCTAGAAAAAATTGCAAAACATCAAGGGGTAGTTAAGCATTGGTTTGATAGAAAAGGAAAAAATAAGGCCTTCAAGATCTCTAACTTGGTCTTATATTGGGACAAAACCCATAAAAAGAAAGGACAACATAATAAATTTGACAAACTATGGAAGGGTCCTTTCTAGATTTCAGAGATCATTGGGTATAATGCATTTTTACTTAAGACACTTACTGGTGAGGATGTCCCATTATCTGTCAATGGGTATTTTCTCAAGAATTATTTCCAAACCTAGGACTCCATCTAGAGCCCTTTTTGTACACAGTTAGAATAGGTTTTCTTTTGGTTAGTAGTTAGTTATTTTTCGTTCCTTAGAATGGAGTTTGTTTTGGACCATTTGGCCTGAGGGTTAGAGTAGTTTCTCTTTCAATTAGTTAGAGTGGTTTTCTTTCGGTTGTTTAGTTTAAGTGTTTTGACGGAGCTTGAGTTTGATTTGTATTAAGTCATTTAACTTGAGATCTTTTAGCTTACCTCAGTGAGAGAAATTTTGGTTTTGGGTCTTTGCAAGAGCAAAGGGGATCCATGTTATCACTGGTGGGTGAGATGTGTAGATTTTACATTTTTTATGACAAAATGGAGTCCATATAGTTCATTTCTTGAATACATTTAACAAGGATTAGAGATTAAAGGATGTGCTTAGTCATTGGTCTATGGTAGGAATTGTCCTAAATTTGGGTCAAACTTGATAGAGGTTCTTAAGTTATTTTTGACATGGTTACAACATTCTACTCACACTTAATTGATCCGAGTTCTTGGTGTTTTGAAGTGAAATTGGACTTGGTAAAATCATACACCTACTTTAGTGCCACTATGGTCTTCCAAACCCTTCACAAGCTTCATTGCCTACAAACCAAACAAAAAATTGAAAAGAAAAGAAAAAAGAGAAAATATCATGAGAAAAGAGAAAAAACAATATCAAAGTGAAAATAAAGATGAAATTTGGTTCAAGGGTGTGCAATCATCTCTATCGGTGCTATAAAAATAATCACTAAAGGTAGAACCATGATTGTGGGGTGACAATGATAACTCTGTTAGGGCTCTAGATGCCTGACTGGTAGTAGGGCTCTATCCAAGGTGCTTTTGAAGTAAGGATATTATAATAGCTAAGTTTAATGGATCTGAGAAATTATCAAGTCCTTGTTGAGCAGCAAATAAATCATTTGCACACATGTGAATAACTTATGGTTAGGGTGCTTAGGTTCTGTTGGTGTTATTTTTCATAATGTAGGGAAATTCTAAAATTTTGGTGAAAAATTATTTAAGTCATTGTATTATGTAGATTAGGGTTTCCTTCCTTATAGTTTTTCAAATTTTTAGGTTAGCCTAGTCTTGCCCTGGTTCATGTGTCGTTTGAATTCTATTAAATTCTCAAGGTTTGTCATAAACATAGTCATTAAAATACCCCAAGTATGTAAAAATCCTATGTCTCTTTTCAAATTTTCAAAAGGGTTTGTAAAGTGCTTAAGTTTTTCCCTTTATAGTCTTATGGTGTAGGGTTTCACATAAGAATGATGTACATTCTAGCCCATGTTTTTGTGGTCGCATTTTATCATGTAGCATAAAGGCTTAAAGAAGTTAATGTTATACAAGGATACACTTTTGCTTTTCATAGTAGAAAAATAGTTCATTTTGAGGTTCCCCAATCATATGTTTGATTCTTGGGGAAAGAGGCATAAAGGCTTCTTATGTTTTGAAAGTGGTATTACGGCTTTACGATGATCTCGGTTGAGAAGAGGAGCGAAAGGAGCTTGAAAAGGTATTCCCAATCATACATTAAAGTGTTAAGCATGTGATTGTAAAAGGTTTTAAAGGAGATGTGTCATGTCACTTTATAGGATTACAAGTAAATAATTGAGCAGAGGGGTGGGAAGGTATTTAGGTTTGATCTACACACCTACGTTCTAATGAATGGCATAAGGGCATAATACCTCAGCATGGCATAAAGGATGTTTTATGAGAAGGCATAGAGTGTTTTATGGTTTTGTGTATAAAAGGAGCTCATAAGAATGAAAGTGATATTCACTTATGCTTACGTGCCTTCACTTCTTGGACTTGCGAACAATCGTAAATCCATATTATAACAATGATCATGATAAGTGGGACCTGTTGAGCTGTCACATGGGCCTTGATGCAAGCGAATCAAATGGTGACACATCATACATATTAGATGGGCCTAAATCACATGGCAAAAAACTTAAGTTCTTCATTTTGCATTTGCTTAAAATCAACGACAATGGTATTTTCTATTTTTATGAGATTCAATCTGGGTCGTTGATAAGTGAAAGGTGAAGTTTCTCTTTACACCTTTATGATTGCATGGTAAGTGTATGAACAAAAAGTTGTATCATCCCTTTATTTGTGGTTACGAGTTAAGTTTGAGTGTATAAACACAAAAGGATAGATGAAGGAATGAAGAAAAGGCTTTAAGCTGCTACGAGAAAGGAGAAACATAAGAGTAGGATGCCATTTGTAAAGGCTTTTTGATGTGAATTCATACCGGCGTAAAGGAGAAATAAAGAAAAGATAAGAGGCATTACAATGCCACGAGTAAAGCCTTAAGCATATGACCAAAGGATGGCTATGAAAAGTGTTACAATGCCCCAAGTAATGAAGTTAGTGTAGCAGCATGAAGAAGTTTTTGAAGGTTTATGATGATACATGTGCATGTGAGCATAAAGGGTAAAGAGAAAGTTGCAACAAAGGATTTACGCTCATACAAGGAAGGTTTGAAGCATAAGAATGAAGGTATCAGTTGAGAAAGCTTGAGATTATATGGTGTAAGGGGTTGTGTAAGAGCATAAAAGAAGTTTCAACATAGTGCCAAAGAAACCCTAATGCTTCTATGCTTGGGATGTTTTGAAGCATCACTGAACAAATGTAAAGGCTGGCTAAGGATGTTTCCAAGGTTACAAGGATTGAAATATTTTGACTCAATGTAGGAATGGAAGACTAGAATTTGAAAAGAAAGTGGCTAACTTGTCATGCCAATTCGGAAAAAAGGACAAATTCACGATGGCCAAGTAAAATAAAACATTGAAAATGACACCAGGATCAATTTTTATGGTTGATATTCCTTGCTGTTAGCCTATGAGGGTGGTATTAAAAGCTTGTGCATGTAGAATTTATTAAAAAAGGCTAGTAGACTATATGTTTAAAACATAAACATTTTATTAAATACTCAGAATATTGCCATTTATAAGAATTTGTGTTCTTTCTCTAAAACTTTCTCCAAGTATCCATAGCATTATGATTTCTATGTTACTGTGCAAGAGTTTAAAGCATAATTGTAGAAAAGATGGCTGACAAGGAGGTCGAGGAGTTCTTGCAGAAGAGGTAGAGGTTGAAGATGAGGGTGATGATGTTGTAGAGGTCATGCCTAAAGGAAAGAGGAAGAAGGGTGCTGTCAAAACTAAGAAAAAGTCAAGGGCTAGAAAACCAAATAAGTACGTTGAAGATTGGTTAAAAATTCTTCTAGGGTCATTGAATTCCATTTCAAAAAATGACCACATCTTCAAAGACCCTTACTTCCTGGTCAAAGATGCAAAATGCCCTAGAATTGATGATTTTAATCTACTCTTATATTTCTACCTAAACAAAATTGAAAATGTTCTAGTATGCAACCCATGGAACAAGAATATGGAAAATTTGATATTTCTAGAAGTATTTGTTGATGTGGATCTACTAAAAGCACTGATAAATTCCTACAATCCAGTCACTAGGACATTTGAAAGGCATAATGGGAGCTTTTTGTGCACATTGGATAGATTTTCTTTTATAGAGGTTTTTGGATTAGAAGGGCAGATGGATGTGCCTATTGACATTGAAGACTTGCAAAGGAAATTTGGGAGTAATAAGACCTATTTTGTGAACAATGTGATATTGCCCCACATTCCTTATAACATAAAAAAGGTAGGCTTGATTCCAAAGAAGATGGGGAATCATTTTCCCTTGAGCAGATTCAAGAATTATTTCGAGAACACAGTGTATGGGCGACACAAAGTTTCGGGAAGTGATGGTGCAAAGGATTGTGTCTATGGTTCCCTATTCTTAATGGCATGTGACATACAAGACCCCTTCCAAAACAAAGAATATGATTATGTAGCATTTATCATGGATAGTATGCATAATCAAATTGTCAATGTAAAGAAGCGAGAAATGAAGGATTCCAAGTTCCACCACTATTCACTACTGATGCACTTGATCATATATTACAACATTGGTTACATCACCCAGGACTTCATTGATTAGAATTTTGATGAATTTGGTGAGTTACCTATGCAACTTTGGACTCGCATTTGGGATAAGAATTTCTATTATTCAAATGCACTTGTATTCTTCAATTTGTTTAGTTCTGTTATTATGAGGCAATTGGACCATACTTTCTTTTGGGCACCAAATGTTTTGAAGACCTTTCTTAGACCTTCATTTTTAGATGAGAAAAAAATATTAGATCATAACTGGGGGGACATCTTTTTTTTAAGGAGTGCACATTGATGAGAATATATGCATGCCCACAACCTCCTCACATTCTACACAAATATCTACCCCCTAGATTGGCCATTATTGAATTCTTTTGGTAGTTTTTACTAATGAACAAAGAAATGATCCATCCTTCTCTACACAAGCCCACATTTTTTTGTAGAAAATTTAAGGTAGGGGATTTTGAAATAGGAAAGAATGCATATGAGGAGTTGAGTGAGTACCTAGGCCAGTACAAATTTTCTATTGGGATTTATAGGATGTATGAACCTGAAAACTATATTACAAATGAGGTAAAGGCCATTAGCAGATACATACTACCTCCAAGCAAGCCAATCCCTATGGAGGATTTAATTGATAACATAGTAGCAATAGGGGAGGCCGATGCACTGTTAGGAAAATATGCTGAAATAAGGAAGGTGGAGGAGGCCATGAAGATTCCCTACCTTGGTAACTTGAGGAAGATGGTAGAGAATTTTGAATATATCATGTCTCAGATGCCACATGAGTCAGAGGGAGAGGAAGCTACTATAAATAGAGAATCCCCTAAGCCAGATGTATAGTTTGAGGTTGAGTTGGAGGAGGAGCAACCATCATCTTTAACATGGGTGCCAAAGGGCAATAAAAGGCAGAAAATAATGCACATCCTAGAGAGGGTTTTAAGTAGAGCCTTACAAGTGATGCCACAGAATAATGAGTATTTTTCATATATTATGAAAAATTATTTACATCAAAGGGATATAGAAGTAAGAAAAACCTCTAGTGATCTCCAAATTGTAGCATCAATATTGGATGACAGGCTCATCCAATCTAAAAAATTTATGGAAGATGATGATTTCATGAAATCATTAGAATTTAAAAGCTTTCTTTATAAAATAGAATAGAATGAGCTCACATTGAGCCTCATGCCAGGAGAGGATCCTGAGAAAAATAAAGAATGGATGGATAAACTGCGTGCCTATGACCTAGATAGTGAAACAATGACCCCTGCAGAGGCCAAGGAGTTGTTACATAGGAGTGGTATGATTTTGATACCAAATTGGGATATTGAGAGGAC
The DNA here is from genome assembly GCA_028749045.1 of Cupressus sempervirens. NCBI lineage: Eukaryota > Viridiplantae > Streptophyta > Pinopsida > Cupressales > Cupressaceae > Cupressus > Cupressus sempervirens. The sequence goes on from CM053790.1 coordinate 490,526,501, forward strand.
CTTTGTTCTTGATCAAATGAGAAGACAAGACAAAGCCATCAGCTATGAGGCCAGTGGTAGTGAGGGACTAAAGAGGGGATCAATGTTCAATGTAGATACAAAAACCGTAGTAGTATGGAGTGTTGCCCCTGATAAAAAGAAGCCTAAGATGATGGATATACAGGAAACTACACAAGGTAATATGATTGTATGGACACTAGATAATACTACTGGAAAAGAAATTTCTAGCCTGGTCAAACACTTTGCACTCATGAATGAGGCAAAAGTAGATCAAATTGAGGACAAGTTAGCTACAATCTACAATGAGTGTCTAGATTTTAGGAAATTGTATGAAGAGGAGCTCAAGATAAGCTATGTGTAGAAATAGATAATAGAAAAGTTGGAAGGGAAAATCCAAAACTTAGAAGTAGAAGTGGCATCCCTTAAAGAGCAACTCAAGGCTGCAACAGAGGTAGAACATGCACCAAGGCAATTGGAAGAAGAAAGACACACTGTAGAAGTAGAGGCCCAAACATAAGAGATACCTATAGGGATAATAGTGCCAGTGCCTATGGTCCATGTGGAAGCAAAAGCTCCTCAATCTGACAGTGCAACTAAGAAAAATGTTATGATGAATGTACTAAGTAATAGAATAAGCATTTTGAAGAGAATATCTCAAGATTACAATAGTGCATTCATCAATCTACAATCTACAGAATAGGTATGCAAGGATTCAATAGGATGGCTTGACCCAATCTTCCAACAATGGGGACCATATATGCAATTCTTTCACAGATTGATACAATTGTTAGCAAAAAAGCCAGATCTACCAGATAAAGTTAATGTTGTAAAAGAAGGCATGGACAAGGTGAAAGATTTGTTGCAATTTTTCACAGGGAAACTGGTAGCAATACAGAGTAAAATGAAAGTATTAACAAGTGGTTTTCATTCCTTAATTCTTTCTATCCTTGATTCTGATAGTAAAGTAAAGGATTTCAATGAATGATCTAATTCTTCTGACCATATTGTAGACTTGCCATAGGTCACATCCATTTTACAAGGTGATATTGATGAATGTGCTTTTAATGAACTTATTGATACACTATTGGCACTCAAAATTGAGTTCTCATTTTGAGCATTTATTTGAAATTTTAAGTCAAATCAAGCCCCATAAATGCCAATAAATGCATTTGTACTTGACTGTACCTTTGAGCCCCATAAGGTATTTAATGTTTCTAACACCCTACATTTAGTACATCTAAGTGTTCTATGAAGTTAAATTGAGATTCTGAGCCTTTTTGTGAAGTCCCATTTTGAGCAAATTCCAAATCCGCATTTTTCACCTAAGTGTCAAACAGCAATAGGAGGTTGTGTTTGCAACTAAATATCTTGCAGCCAAAAATGTTTTGTGACTTTTTTCTTTGGGAGTGTCTAGTTTTCATACTTGAGAAATTATGTTTCAGATTTTGAGTCGTTTCAAGTCCATTTGACTAGGTTTTGAATCCCTCAAAGTTGGTCAATTACTGTTTTCATGCTTTTGCAATTAATTCTAAATTTTGGGAAGCCCTGTGTGACGAGTCATAACTTTGACCTAGTTGACCAAAATGTTGAAATTCCTTTTGTGTTGCACTGTAGAGGTTAGAGACTTGTTATGTTTCAAGTTTTAGCTTATGATGAATCCGTTTGATCAGTTTTCAAATGCGATTCCAAACGTAATTTCTAAAGTTTTACTGGTGTTAGTATTTGCAAATTATTTGGTACCTCTGTTCGTGATGTCATAACTCAAAACTTGTGATTGGTGAGATCAAATGGATTGTACCACTATGTTTTCCTTGGAAAATACTCCAAGTGTGTCAGTTTGCAAGTCTTGATGAATCAGTGTGCACACTTTTCCAAGTCAATTCCATTTGCAAAAATTGCATTTCTACCATTGTTTAAATCTACAAAATCCAAGTAGCCCACTTTGAACACTCGCCATTTGCACCTTGTTATTCATCATGAGCCCAAATCATAGATCCATAATGTCCTCATGACAGAGAACCAACACTTTATTTTTCAAAGCCAAATCCAAACCCAGTTTAGTGTTTTCTGACATTTTTTATTGCAGGTAGCTCTGAGAGGTCAACTTTGATAGTGAATATATTTTGACCTCAAATTCATCATGACATGAGGTTTGAGGGGGTAGAAGTGTCCAAAATAGAGAATCAGTGCTATAGTTTTCAGAGCCTAGTCAGAGGTTTGGATCAATTTTTAAAGCCAGTCAAAGGACCTCCTGGCATGAAATTGACAAATTGCAGAAAGAGGTGAATTAGAGTTTCAAATGCTGATTCAGTGGTTGAATTTGTTTTGAATCAATATCAGGTGTTCAATTGATCGATTTTCCACTTTATTTGTTTGAAAATGATTTTTTTTTTAGCCGAACCCACTTTGGGGTCTGATTGATTTCTCCAGACTGATAAAATGTGAAGGATATTGTTTCAAATGGAGAATGCTTTTTTAATGAAAACTAGACAGTTGATTATAGTTGAGGTGTCCTCCATTGAAATCATTGAGGGTTCTAAAATAATAGATGATGTTACCCTAGTATGGTCCATATAAAAATTTGAGATACTAGAAGATATATAATGATTTGTAGTACTTTAAGCATGTGGATAATTGCTTGACTAGTCAGTTATCTGCTTCTTTACTAAGACCACATTACATAGTCTTTGCACTAGGCCCTATGTATGATGTTCATGATAAAAACTACTTACCAATCTTGGAAGCATGTAGCTATGAAATAAACAAATTAAGTCTTGCAAAGAGAAGAAACATGAGATGAGTGTGGGGGTGCACACTAACATGAAAATAGTAACATCTCCTCAGTCTAAAATTTGTAATATAAGATTTGAGTTGTCAGCATTTAAGAAAGATATGCATCATCAAAATGATATATTTGCTAATACATGCTTTCAGTGGACATGATGATGAGGGATTTGCATTAGATTGGAGTCTTGTTACACCTGGAAGGCTTCTATCTGGTGATTGCAAAAGTTGTAGACACCTTTGGGAGCCTACGTCTAATGGAAAATGGATTGTCGATTAAAGAACTTTTAAAGGTCACACAGATGGTGTTGAGGATCTGTAGTGGAGAACCATTGCACCAATTGTTGGGCAAACTCCATCTCAGTGCCTGGAATGTTATGAGAAACTCTTGGATGCAACATGTGTGAAGGATGAAAATTATGAACCTGTTGATGATCCTCAGAAGTTGAGCCCTGGTGAAATAGATCCTAATTGAAAATCCAAACCTGCAAAGCCTGATCTAGTTGATATGGATGAAGATGAAAAAGATATGTTATTTGAAGCATGAGCATGATTGGCCAATGCTAGAGGCAAGAAAGCAAAGAGAAAAGCATGAGAAAAAAAACTTGGGGAGGCATTAGAAATAAACAAGAAAGAACTCACATGTAGAGCAAAGAACTGGGAGCTGCGACATAAAGACAAGCTAGCTAGTGTTAAAATGGATCCACACATTGAGAAAGAAATGTAGCCTCATGCCAAAGCCATGAGTTTTAATGAGAGGAAGCTATTTCAGATTAATAGATTCACACCAAACAAAAGAAGACACCATGAGAAAGTTCATGCATTATAAGGTAGAGCCTCACGTTATAAAAAGAAAACCCACGATTCAAAAGAAAGTCGCAGACGTCCATTTATGATAGGAAACACAATCAGCTGTATAAGAAGATCCACGTCCAAGCTGGAGAGAGCAAGGGCAAGCCATTTGGAGGCGTCTAAACATTCCTAGAAGGAAGAAGAGGAGCTTTTCTTTTAAAGCCAATATCCCACATTTGCTGTGGGTTGACATTTTTATGAGTTTAAATAGAAAATAACACCATAAGTCTTGTGTCATAAAGACACAACCTTTTGAAAAGGCAGCACCCAAGTGGGGTCCCCATGGATGATGTCATCCAGAGGGAATAAATGAAAACTTTTGAATAAAGATGCTGACAAAGTGATGACATCATCAATTATGTGGTGAGCTCAACGATCGAATGATTGGATGCTGACATGGCATGATGAACATGTGTTGCATAGGCGCATTCCCGCATGCACAGTCAACACCTTGCTGATTATAATGCGGGGAAGCCCATAACTGACATGTGTTAGTGGGCCCCACTCAAAAGTGATGTGGCATACCTGTGACAAAGAGATGAGGTGGACCCAATAGTGAATCTTGAGATGACTTGTGGTGACTAACATCAGCTCAAATGAAGGAGGCATCAGATTGTGCCACGTGGTGAGATGGACAGTGGGTGCTTCTCCACAATATGAAGATGCAAGGTGGTTAAGAAATGTGGGCAAGTGGGTGAGTGCCACATGGTGATGAGGTGGCAAGTTGACCAATTAGAGGCTGCCACATGGAAAAAGGTCATTCAAATCTTGTTGACCGAGATTGAAGGAAAGGGAAAATATGAAATCTTTGAAAAGATTAAAATTTTAATATATTTTCAAATTTTTTTTTTTCATTCAATCATTTTAAATTCAAAGGGATAATATTCTAAAGTTCAAACATTTAGAATATTTAGAATATTTTAAATTTTGAATTTTAAAATTGCAAGCCTAAGTCATATACTAGGGGAGTATTTTTTGAAATGGCTTTCTAGAGATACCTAGTATGCAAAATATGCGATGTTATATATCGCTGGAACTGGGACAAACCAAAATTTCTGATTCTGAGGTCAGTTTTTGCATAAAATGCCACTAGTTCAAGATACATGAGGTTTTCTTCCAAATTCTTATCTTGCAACCAAATACAGACATTAAGATTCAGTTATGATTCTTGGCATGGAAATGGCCTGAATATCAATAAAAGACAGTGAAAATATAGTTTGGGTTGATTTTAATCACATATTCAATAAAAACTAAGATTTCAGCAACATTTTCATGAAGTTATCAGATATTTGGATAACTCAAGAGTTTTCATCATTTCATCAAAGATATTTGTAAATCAGTTACAGGATAATGATGAAACAAAATTAGATCAGATGGGTAGAGAGAGGAAAGAGGTTTTGCAACTGAAGAAGATGAAATTCCAAGTGGACACATGTCAGGCATGGATCATTTTTGAGAATTCGCCTTTTTCTATATCATTCTTTCTTTCTTTCATTGGAGGGGTTCCAATTTTTTGAGAAAAACTAGTCACTGCTGAGATACCAGGTTTTGGATCCAATTTTGATGTGTTCCCATGCTGTGATACCGCATATTTTTCAGCAATTTCTCTATTGTATGAACAACATCAAGAAGGATTATACAGATAGTTTAGATCTATTAGGTGTTTTCTATGTTTTCATTTAATGCATATGACTATATAATTTCAAGGAAATTAATACAAAGAATAGCAGTTTGGGTTGATTTTAATCACATATTTAGTAAAAATTGAGATTTCACTAGCATTTTCATGAAGTTATTAGATATTTTGATAACTCAAGAGTTTTCATCATTTCATCAAAGATATTTGCAAATCATTTATAGGATACTGATGAAACAAAATTAGATCAGATGGGTAGAGAGAGGAAAGAGGTTTCACAACTAAACAAGATCAAATTCTAAGTGGACACATGTCAAGCATGGATCAGTTCTAGGAATTCACATTTGTCTATATCATTCTTTCTTTCTATCATTGGAGGGGTTTCAGTTTTTGGAGAAAAACTAGTCACTGCTAAGATACTAGGTTTTGGATCCAGTTTTGATGTGTTCCCATACTATGATACCACATATTTTTTAGCAATTTCTCTCTTGTATGAACAACATTAGGAAGGATTATACAGATAGTTCAGATCTGTTAGGTGTTTTCTATGTTTTTATTTCATGCATATGACTGTACAATTTCAAGGAAATCAATACAAGGAATAATAGATGATTGAGTTTCATCTTGAATCTTGTCTCCTTTATTAGTGAGCTTCAATGTTTTATGATCTTTGACATAGAGCTTAGGTTGTAGTTGCAATCCCTTAAGGCTATATGTTATTTCATTGTTTCCTGCAACCCAAGGGGTTATGTAAATGCTTCAAAGAAATCAACAGGGTTGCAAGTTTGCTGATGGGGATATCATATAAGAATGAGGTTTAGATTGAACATTGATGTTTATTTACAAGTTGAATAGATAGATCGTATATCTGAATATATAAATAAGTATCAGATATCCATATGGATGCATTTGATTCATGGATTAGGCATTGATCAGCTATAGGATCATCAAAGTCTTACTGCTACATATCTAAGGGTTTGTTGAATTTAATTTATTAATCAAAAGTATTTAAATATTTCATGTTTTGTAGTGGGTTGAAAAGAATTAACCCTCACTCAACTTGTGAGATTCATAGATTTGCACTTCGCTACTATAGATCTGTGTCATTACATGAGTTATTAGGAGATTAAAGGGGTTTTCATCTGCAGTGATTGGTTCAAATTTATGTTTTAAATGCACTAGTACCATTCATTAAAACCTGAAGCTCTACCCACCTAGGTCTTGTAGAGCCTGAAGTGAAGAAGGAGTTATGCCTTATAGTTGGCCCAAGATTGCAGTTAGGTGCCTTTGTCATAGGAAGTTGCTAGCCTTAGATGCATTTTTTTGGTTTCTTGGTCATTTTCAAAACTGTTAAATCAGGAGCCAATAAAATGGTGATTCTATTGGGGAGTTGCATACAGAAACAACCAAAATCTCTAGCATGAAACAAATTGGATATAGCATATATATGGAAAGAGGTGTTTCTTATTTCCTTGCTAAAGTTTCATGTTCCCAAGTGTCCTTATTCATTGACAATAGTAGTTTGATTGAATTGAATAATTTGTAATATGAAAGTCATTTGCTATTTTGATAAGTTGCTATCAGAATTCAGAGTTAATGCCATATTCTTTCACTTTTTCAAGAGTGTGAAATCCCCATGTTGTTGTACAAAGCTTGTAAATACTTGTTGCAAATTCTAGACCAGCTTGTTATGTTTTGCAAGTTTGGAAAATCTTTCCTCACTAAGTGAATGGGGACTCAAAGTTATATCTCTGCACTAGTGCTTCAAAATGTGAAGGTATTCTAAAGGATGCAATAGTTAGAAAGAGATTTGAAGAGTTCACGTCAAGTTTTTGACAATGGGTGAAAGAATTAGGTGAGACATAGTGCAAGTGTTACTAAATCCAAATAAGATCTGAATCTGCTGTTATTTGCAGCATTGAGGTAGTTGCAGGCATTAGTATTGAAAGATATTTACATTTTCATGTGATTTTATTTCCATGAAAGTAAGCTTTACAAAATTTCTCCATCAAGTGGATTTTCCAGCACTAAATAGGAGATTGGTTTGGTACATTCCAACATACTTTGTGAGAGGTAGATTCAGTAAAAGTGTTTATATATTTTGAAGTATGTTTAAAGTTGAAGTTGGTAGGAGGTTGTGTAGATTTTCTGCAAGTTGTTAATCTAAAAATTACAAATGGTAAATTGTTTTAAATCTTTTCTCACCAAGTGTGAGTGGCGATTCTAGTCAAAATATCTGTGCTAGTGCATGGTTTTATTTTAATATCAGAGGCTTTCAGTTTTTGGGTAGATCTAGTTTGTTGAAAAAGAGAAATTATAAGTTTCTTGATTAATGGTTTATGTGGTTGTTTGTATTTTTGGAAGAAATTCATTTCAAAAGGTGAATCACTGTTGTGATTTCATTTTCCTCTTCAAGGAGTGGCGGCTTTACAAAGGACTCTATCTATGGTGTGAAGGCTTTCATATTTACACCTATGCCAGTCAGCAGATTTGAAGTTTCAGACAACAACACATAAAGGTATTTGAATTTTCATTTATTTGTCTCTCATGAAAATTGAATGAATGAAATGGTTGCCTCCATCTAGTAGTTTTAGCACTAAGAAAATGAGGTAGGAGTTTTAAAAGTTTATAAGATGGATTCTGAGTCTAGGTCTGAAAGTGATATGCCGACTCTTGAAAGTGTTCATGCAAATATTGCTAGATTGAAAAAGAAAGATTCATGATAAGACTGTCTTAATGTTAAGAAGTACAATTGGTGATATTAAGGGTCTTAGTGGGTTCCAAATCTATATGAAGTTCAAATTAGTAGTTATGAATCTTGAAATTTTTTTTAGACCTGAGGAGTCTTCATGGCCAGTGGTACTCTTAGAAGTTTTTATGCCACATTTAGTTGATTGGCCAACCAATATAAGATTTGTGAAATCCAAGATATTATTATAGAAATTGAAAGTGCTTTGAATGCTAATGAGTCTGATATTAATGAATGCAACGAGTTTGTTGAAAATGATGTCAAGGATGAAGGGTCTCAATTTTATGAATTAGAGGATAGAGATCAGAAATTTGATGACATGCATAATGTGGATTCATCTTTTTATGATGATGATTGTCAAGAAGAGGGAAAATGTGATAGTAGTAATAGTCTTCTTTCTAGTGATGAATGTGAATGTGTTACAATACCAATTGTTGAGGTGTTGTCTAAAGAGGAAGATGTAGGTGATGATCAGAGTTCTAATTTTTTAGAATATATTACTAACAAGTTTGCTGTTACAAATACATCAAGCTATCCAAATAATGATCATAGCCAAGGGAAAGAAACTAGGGATGAGATCTCATTAAGTGTTGATGAGATTTCTGACTTATTGGCTCATGATCTAGGAAGAAATTGTAGAAATAGAAGCTTTACCAATAGGGAGTAGTTAGAGAAAAAGACAAAGTTAAAGATTTTATGATCCAGCTATCATCTACAACTACTTTTAATTTTCTTTCTTAATAGATTAAGGTGTTTAGAATATTTTGGAGAAGATTGTTGTACTTATTGTTATAAAAGGACACCTATCATTCACAATTGCCCTTTTCTTGTTGCGACTCATGTTATATAAATGAGTTTTCAAGGCATTGTGATGGTCCAAATTTTGATGTATTTTTTGGAATTGTCAAGAAATAGTATAGTCGGTCTTGTTTCACATAGTAGTTTAGACACTTTCAAGTGTATTTTCTGATATATAGATATGACATAACTAGTTAAATATTCTAGGCTTTTGTTGAAACTCTATTGGTTATTGTATTGGTCATTTCAAAAGAATAATACAAAGGGGTATTTACACTATTTTCTATGTCATCACTTCCTATCTCCTTTTTATGAGCTTGTCTATTTTGAGGTCATTTGAATGAGATTCATGTGATTGAATGTAGTCTGGATGGGTTGTGTATTGGTTCTATTGTTGCTTTTAATTCAATGAATTATATAAATGCTTTAATAGATCAGTATAATTCATGAGTTTATGAAAAGGATATTTTATAACAATGAGAATGGGTGATTACTGTTGATAAATTCATTCACAAGTTGTTTGAATTAGATCTCCCACCAATAGTAAAATTTTGCCCAATGGATAAGGCATTGGTCACATAAATCAATGATGGTTGAGAGTAAATCTTAATTCTACATGCCAATTCAAATATAATTTCAAAATCATTTTCATTTCATTTGGTTCAAGATTATAATGCTGGTCACCACTCATTTACATTTAGTTTCTGAGTTTTAGGTAGCTGCTATTTTGAGAAATACTTGTAAACTTTAGGAGAGTTACCCAGATCTACTTATGAGGGATGCATATAAAATTGAAAGCATTAAATAAATTGGTAAACTATGTATGTGCCCAAGGATAGAGGATGAGAATTAGAATGAAATTAAAATAATGTTCATACAACAATTTGCATTAGAATCATCCCTAGGTATACCCCCCATGGTTTTGTAGAGTCTAAAGAGTAGGAAACCATCCTTGGTTTTGTTGAAGTTGGGTCCAAATGGTTTACTTATGTAATTGATCATAGGAATTGGCTAATTCTTACGTTATATGAGTGTTATCATTTTGATATTGAGCATTTTTTTGTCCATTAGTTTCAAACACCAACAAGTTCGACTTGAGAGTTCTTTCAATTGTTGAGTGCTCATCCTTACGTAGGTTTTCAGGTAAGCTATCCTAAGATTTTTGTTCTAAATTTTTTTTTTCTCAAATTGTTCTGTAACATTTCACCTGTAGAGTTGCCAGATGTTGTGAAGTTTTCACAGCATTGCCCCAAAATTTTGGGGACCCCCTTTTTTTGGTCACCTTGGCAAATTTTTTTGAAGTTGTTCAAAAATTTTAATTTTTTGAAAATTTTATGTCTTGGACACCTTCAAACCAAAAGAGAGAGGGTTAGATTTTTTTCACTCAGTTTCAACTTGATCTTCTAGAATGACCAATTTCATCCTTAGGCCAAACAAATTTCAAATAACAACACTTGGCAGGATAATATTGTAAACTTTGTACTTAGAAGATTTTTTTGAAATTTTGGATATAACTATATAAATTTGAATAATTTTTTTTAAAAAAAGAAATTTTGTTAGATTTAAGTTTTTGGGAAAATTTTGAATTTTTTCAGTGAGAAAATTAGTTTTGTGATGATGAAATCAAATAGGAAAATCGATTTTAGACTCTAGAGAAATGATTTATTTTTGTCAAAAAATAAAAATTGCATATCAAAATAGTTTTAGATTAAATTGCAAAAGTTGGCATTAAATGAATTAAATTTGCCTTAAAAATTTTAAAATATTTAAAGAAATTAGTAATTTAGAATTGAGAAGATCAATTTTGGCTTGCCAAATCTTATTTTTAATGATATATTAATTACTAAATCATCATTAAATGGAAACATTTAGCATCTCCAAGGCTTTATTTACTTTATTTTTGCAATCTTGGTCTAACTAAAAATTTAAAAAAATAAGTTTCATCTTGGTAAAATTAATTTTTAACTAAGCATTTAATTGAGGCTAGATTTGTGTTCTAATTAATATTTTTTTTCTCCTAGGGTGCAAGTCATCTAGCTAAGGAGAGCAAGAAAATTGGGTATAAGAGGAAGCTCTTTCCCCTTATCTCCTCATTCCTAATTCTTCCTCTTCATGGTGTTTGGTGTTTTTAGCAAGGGCAGAAAATTTTATTGTGCTTAGATGATTTTAATTGCAAAGGGTAGATTTCCTTGTTAAGCGATTTTACAAGGCTTCATTCTTGGTGATTTCTTCTTGCACCAAAGAAAATATGCACTTCATTTTGGCAATTTTTTGATGCTAGGAAAAAAATTCCATGTCTGGCAGCTTCTCTAGGGAAGATATAAATTTCCCATTTTTGGTGATTTCTTTTGGTAAAGGAGAACATTTTCAGAATTATAAAGTTGGAGGGCAGATTTATTATTGTTTAAGTTTTATTTTATATTTGTTAGAGGGTTGTGATTTTTTTCATTGCCCTAGCCAATTTTTGAGTTCTGATTTTTGTAGCAAAGAGGCTGCAATTTCTCCTAGAGGTTGGATGATTTTTGGTTGGAGAAGAAAACAAGCGATAATGTCTAATTTTTGTGGTACATGCATGGGGAATTCCAAGAGCACTGAATTCTAATTTGTCCAGCTAGGTTATAAAGATTTGTGAAGGGCTTAAAATTTATAGATCTAATCCAAAATTCAAAAGAAGACCCAACCATTGATAAAGGTAAAATCAATTCATTTAGAGCTGAAAGGGGTCCTTAAGTAAATTTCACTCTTTTTTTCTTGTCTATTTTAGTTTTCCTTGGTTCTTCTTGCATTCATCATCCATCTCTTTATCATCCCATCATAGGTTGAAGATTGGAGATTGATAAGTGTAGAATCCATGATAAGACATTTGAAGAGGCAGAAATAAGCTAGACCACCCGAGGTTGAAGTTTGGAGATATAAGTGTAGTCCCATCCTAGGTTGAAGATTAGAGATTGATAAGTTAGTGATAGGACTTGGTGAGGCAAAAATAAGTGTAGAATCCATCAATAGAAAGAAGGTTGGAGATTGATAAGGGCAGTCCATATCACTTAGAACGAAGGGAAAAAAATAAGTGTTTAGTATGGTAGATGTTGGTGTAAGTAAGAACCCTAAGGGAACAAATACTATGAAAGAAAAGGAGAATATGATGCCCAAAACAAATTTCTTCTAAAAAATGCAACGAATAATCGATACCAGTGTCGGTACGATAAATATGATATAGGTAAAGGATAGACTAAAGGAAGGACAATCCCCCATAGGAAAGAAGATATATAGAATTGGAATTGTACACATAGTAGCTTTTCCTCCCACCTTGCCTTATCCAGAGTTGGTTATGGAGTGTGCATCAAGGTTTGACCTGATTAGTAAATCCATGGTTTTTGATGAAGGGAAGAGGGTGTTGGCCAACATTGGCATACAAGTGATCAAAGAAGCATTTAACATTCCCCAGTACAAGAACATGATAGTGGTGATGATGGATTAGTCAACCAAATCATTTTAGGATAACTACGAAGCTTATTTCATACATCTAAAATAGGATTGGCTACATGAGGGAAAGAAAGGAGTAACTAGATCATCGAGGCTCATAGTGGAAAATTTCAAATCAAAATATGGCAATCTCATTGTACTCCTTAGTTGGATCATAGGCTTAGCTCAAGGTGTGAAATTCAAAAACTAAATGTACTTCTTTATTGATGAAATTGAAAAAGGAAAAAGAAGATTTGATTGGACTAGGATCATAAGCGAGAATCTAGAGTTGCAACTTAGAATTGTACAAAACCATAAGTAATTCTACATGGGATCCTATTTGTTTGACCTAATTGCTATATTGTATAAAAGTCAGGGACTTAAGGCATTAGGAGAAGTTAACAATGGGCCAGGGAAATATATGGTACATGAATGCTATCCACAACTTAATCTGCACAACAACAAGGATTACAAAATGTTTTTTGATACCTTTTTCATGAAGATGGTAAGGGTATTATAAGGGACACCTACTAGGAGACTCTCATTGAAAGCATAAACAAAGATAAAGAAGTATGGGAGTTGGTTTAGTTAATTTCTATAGTTCACCTACATTAGAGTAGTAGGAGACATAGTTTATCCCAAGAGGCTTCCAAGATACCCACTCAACAAGGTAATTTTAATGGAATTGGCTAGGAAACTTGAGCATTATGACAGAATAATGAGACTTGAAGGTAAGATAGGGATTACCTTCTCATTTGGAATTGGCAATGATAGTTACCCCAATTTTGTCGCCTTTGCAGCTATAGAGAAGGAATTGGAATGGTCTTATCTATGATGGTACAGAGCAAGGCAAGGATTCAATCCTAATGGTATTATCAAGGTATCTCATGGAAATGCATTTAAATATGTTTCCACTATAGAAGACTTTTGGGCCAATGCCAAGGATGACTTTCATGTGAGAAAGCTAGCTTTCTCAAGATTGTTAGTGAACATGATGAGAGATATCAAATGGAAAGGGCTTGATATTCTTGATCAACTAGAAGATGATAGAAATGTGTTGAGAGAAGATTATGATACAGTAGAAGGAATAGAGTTGAATCTAGTAGCTTGGGATGATCATCAGGATCCTTCCTTGGAGGCAGTTATAAGAGTAGTCGATTTGCATACTGATTTGTGGTATAATGGAAAGTTAAGGAAACTACAAAGTCAAAGGATACCCCTTACTTATGAGAAGATGAAGCCAAAAGAAGGTCCATTAGAATCAGTCAAACAAAAGGGTGAAGGATGTAGTTGACAACAAGAAATAGTTAGAAGCAAGATGAGAGATTTGGAGGTTGAGAAAAGTAAAGAATATCTAAAACCTCCAACAAAGAGACAACACACATCACCAGCAAGAGAAAGTATAATTGAGGCTAGAGGCCAAGAAGATAATACAAGTAAACAAAGGACTACGGTAGAGGTGAGCTATGATTCAGAGTCAAGTGGTTATAGTAATAGCACTAAGTACTCTCCTCTCTTAGAAAATCAACGTGGAGATGACATGGTAGTTACTAGTGAAGAAGGAGATGGGTTGATTGATATTGAGGCAATAAGTTAGGCACCTGAGGCTATTGGTGATGCTCTATTAGTCAAATCAAATATAGATTTAGGGAGATGCACCACACCAGTATGGTTAAGGAAAATGCTTATGCCAGGAGGCAAGGTAGTAATTTCCCAAATAGTTGAAGCCATCTAAGGACTAATAGAAAAGGGTGATAGTGAGAACCAAAAACAAATGGAAAAAATGATTGCAAAGGTAATCAAGAGTGATAGTGATGGTCATTGAAAGACTCATATTGCTATACCAATAGTCAACAAGGCATTGGATAAGATTGTAGCTCAAGAATATGAAATAGTAGAACATAATTTGGGAAAAAGCATAGATGACATGGAATGTGAGGAGATCTAGGAGGGTATAGCTTCAATCAGAGAAAGGTTGAGGAAGGAAAATGAAAGGATCATAAAATTGGAGGTTGAGAACAAATATTGGAGATATTGCCAGCCTATCCAGTAGTTGCACCAGGAAGCTAGTCCTTAAGACATCAAGAGCAACCTAGAAGAGATATTGACTCAGCTACATGAAGTCAAGGATTGGATCCATGATATAATCTGAGATGGGAAAAATTTATTGCCTTCCTTTATCTCGAAAAATTTTGGTCATTAGTGACCATTAGAAAAAAATTTATAATATTTGGAGAGGAGCGAAAGGATTTCCTACTAGCCAAGGATTTACTATTCCCAAGCTACAAGCATTCATTGGGCTACTAGAGACATATTTGGAAAAGGGCCAAGTTGGTTGATGAAAGAGGATTGAGTATGATTGAGTCTTGGTTTGTTGCCTTGACTACCAGATTGAGAACACTCAAGGAGATATAGAAGGTAGTTGTACATCACAACCCAAATGTCGACACGTCCAATTCAACCATGATGAGTGACACTAGGGTGGCACTTGATTTTGAAGACATCAGAGAAGGGGACATCAATGAGACAAGACTTGGATGAGTTAGGAAAGGTTGCTATCAAGAAGAAACATTTGGGCACCCTTTCCTCCCTCAATGCCTTTATCAGATATGCAATAGAGTATGAGAAGGACCATGAGAAGACACTATAGGTAGCAAGCATCATGATGAAATCAATTGAGCTCAAGATAAAGCATACACCTAACCCTCCCATGGAGGAAGTTAAAAAAGGCTAGCTAGGTTTATTTCCTTAGATAAAAGAATGAATGAAAAGGGGAGATTTATATTAGAAGATCGTTTGATGTAAGCCCAAGTGGCAATTTCTCTTTCTTCTAGGGTAGGACAAGTGTCTAATTTTGAATGGACAATTTGGTGCCTTCTCATTGATTGCTATTTTTCCATTTTTTTCATTGGTCCATTGGCAACGTGGCATCTTCTCATTGGCTGATGGGTTGGCCAGCCTAATTAGGGTTTCTTGGATTCAATCTAGATCGTCGATTTTGCCTCTTTACCTCTAATGTCGATTGTGCATTTTTGCTTCTATATAAGGCCATTTTCTCTTATTTGTAATGGTTAAAGAAAATAGTTGCAAAGATAATGCCAAAAAATTGCTTTTCTTTCTCATTGTTGTGACTTAGGGTGATTAATACCTTCTCCATCAACATCATCTAGCATTAGCACCAAATCACCATGACCATCATTCCACCAAAGTCCAAATCATCCTCAAACAAATAGCGTAAGGCCACCTACGTGATTACCTAAAAATCACATTAATATACTGAGTTAGTATCCGTAGGTGTAAGGAACATTGGATTTCTTGCTTATGTCGACATAAGTATTAATTTTTCAAGAGAGGAATTGTGTGTTTGATACTTTGTATCAGATATTCAATTAGTAATATGTTATGTGGTATAAAAACTGACATCAACAAACTCTCCTTCACTCTTGTGGCAAGAGTCTATTTTGAGGTGGGATGTATGGTGCAAGAGTACCTAGGAAAACATCTAGGCATACATTGGAAGCAAACAAAAGTACAGGATCTATGGTATCATTGAATGTGGATTGGAATGTATTAAAGCCTATAATGGATAAATGTAATGAGTTCAATTTAATGTTAACTTGAAAAGTCCTAAAGATCCAAATGAAGGATTTAGGCATGAAAATGATGTAAGGGTGTCCAATAGTGCCAACAAGGGATATAGATTGGTTAGAGGGATAAAATAGGTCAAAGGGTGGTATTATAATAATTACTAAGTGGTAGGAACAAATAAATTATGAGTTAAAACAATTTAAAAAGGTTTTAATGTCAGGTTTAAAGTCTTAACGACTGTATTTTGAATTAGGAGGGAAAACTGGTATTTGGTTGTTTTAACCTTTGTTATGTATTCCAACCAATGGAATATAGTTGGGGAAGTTTTATTTCATCATATATATCCTGGTTAAGGCATAGGATCATCAAATTGAAGGTATTGTATGGATTCTATCAGTAGTTGGAATGCAATAAAAACTCCATTTTTGACCATTTTGCATTACATATTTTGTTTGGATTGGTTTAAAATTGTTTTTGTGATGTTTTTAACCTATTGGAATGATATCTAAACCATTTATGGTGCATTAAGATAGATAGGCTTTCATTTTACCAAAAGTGTTGATTTGAAGCAACTTTTGCAACAATTTGTGCAAGTTTTGGGCACTTTGGAAGCATTTGGTCATTCCATGGATGTAAGAGCCTGATTCCCATGGGATGAACCTATATTATGATGTAAATAATAATTCTAACAATGATTGGGCAGATTTTTTCACGAATGGAGGCTTCTAATGGGTTTTTGGTGGTTGTAGGTGCATGAAATGCATGCCTGGAGTGTAGCAGCTAGAGATCTATCCATTGGAGAGTGATATTTATGGTAGATAGCATCTACATATTCCTTGGACATGGTGAATCAAACTTAATATGGTTGGTATTTTCTTGGGAGGTCACACATTGAGAAAGTCCTAGATTTGAGGGTTTGTAGGAAGTCAGATTGGAGGTTTCTTATTTATAGAGGTTAGGGAGTCAATTTGATTTGATTTTCCTTTGATTGAGATCATTTTGGAGGATTTTTGAAATCATAAAGCTTTGGATGTATGGGAAACATATACTTTCTTTGTAAAATCACCATATTTTATGCCTAAAAAGGGTGCCAAGTTTGGGGATTTGATTGTTAGTCCAAAACAACCTATACTAAGTTTGATATATGTTGAAGAAGGCTAAAATGGGTATCTGAAACCCTATTTTTTTGATGAGTTCTTTGGAAAATTTTCGAGAAAACTTTTTCAAAGAACTCATAAAAAAAATAGGTTTTGAGTGTTGGGATTTTGTTGGGGGTAATTAGGCCTACTAGGAAATATTGAAGGATTTGAGTGTTGGGATTTTGTTGGGGGTTTGTAACCACTTTAAACCTCTTGAATCCATCTTATATCAGTGAAATACATCCACCATAGCCATTGGGATGGTATAGGAGTTGAAGAGTGGTTAGTTTTTTCTGTGGGTTTGGGGGAACATAGCCTTTCCCTTGCAGATTTTCTCTTTGTGAACTCTGTTGGACCAAATCACACTTGTCTATTGTATCAACTACATATCCCTTACAAACTAATCTTTATTTTTTTCTTTTAACCTCAACTTTCTAATTCAACTTGTTTCCAAATACCTACTTTGTTTCAATAACATTCTTGTCATTTGGACTAGGTACTAGTGACTAGGTTTTGTTCTTCTTTATATACTTAATCTCTTCATGCATTTATTAGATCTAGTGTTCATTATCAAAATAATCCTTTCACTAATTTGGGCTCAAACTCACATAGGAAACATGTATCACTTCTTATTCTTTTTCTTTTCATAACTCCAGAGTCTTTGTCTCCAATGATTTGATCAGGTGCATGATGTCTTCTCACATATTTTGCTAATAAAGGCTCTTCTTTTGTTTCTTCCTCTTTAGGGTCACCTTATATATTATCTTCAAGTAGTACTTCATGTATCTCATCTTATTCTTCTAGTTGTTCAATATTCACTTGATGATGCTCGACAAGATCTTCCTAACACTCAACATGCATTTCATGTCTCTCAACAATAATTGCTTGACTCTTGACATGTTGTAACTTGGTATGCACTAGCTTCTGTTACTCAAAAACTTTCTTCTCTATTTTAGGTTAGGTATTGGGTTCACTTTCATAAATGTATATGAAAATTCTTTAATCTCCAAGTTCCTTTTTAGGTTCAATTTCATTCTTTTTTCTCATATTCATCAACTTTCACATTTACGCTTTCCACAACTCTATTAGTGTTAGAGTTCAAACAATTATTTAATTTTCTCTTAGGAGAATATCCTAAGAATATTCCTTCATCACTTTTTTGCATCAAGTTTTTCACTTCTCTGATCTTTCAATATATAACATTTCCTTCCAAAAAAAAGAAATATTTCATATTAGGTGGATAAGCATACCATAAGGTAAAGGTTTAATACTTGTACCTTTCTTGACTTGTGCTTTGTTCAAGGTATAAATTGTTGTGGTTATAACTTCTCTCTAGTATTTAGGCTCAACATTATTTCCACTTTCAATGTTCTAGCACAGTCCATGTTTAATCTATTCCTCCTTTTATCTATACCTTTCTAAAGAGGGTCCTATGTGAAGACATATATCTCTTGATTCCTCTATCAAAATGTGTTGAATTCACTAGATATGAGTTCACCTCCTCTATAAGATCTTAGACACTTCAAGGTTTTACTTGTTTCCTTTTCAACTCTAGCCAAATACAACTTAAACATTTAAAATGCATCATATTTTTCCTTAAGAATTTTCAAATCATCATTCTATAGTAGTCATTAACAAATATAATAAATTATTTATCACCATAGTATCTTTCCACATGAATAGGTCCACAAAGATAAGTATGAACCAACTCTAAAATAACATCAAAATTATATATCTTGCTCTTGAAACTAGACTTGGTCATTTTTCTCAATTAACACTTTTTACACATCACATTATCAAGTCTCTTCAATATGGGTAACCCTCTTACTTTCTTCATCATACTAATGCTTACCAAATTTTTAAAATTCAAATGACATATCCTCTTATGCCATAGCCATCAAAAGTACAAAAAAAATAATATTATTAAATAAATTGCTAAAAATTGTAGATATATGACCACTTTTTATCACACGACCAGTGGTAGTTTATTGCTAGCCATTAATGTCACAACTAAATTTATGAAAAAACTATTTTAATCTTTAATTTTCTTATATCATTGATTTGGTTGTTGATTGTTATTAAATAGTATATTTGGTGGTTTATTTATTGATTTATTTGGTAGTTCATTTCTATTAAATAGTAGTTTACTTGGTAGTATATTTGATATTATATTTGGTAGTTGAGTTGGTAGTTGATTTGATAGTATATTTGGTAGTTTATTTGGTAGCATATTTGGCAATTGATTTGGTATTTGATTTTGTAGTATATTTGATAGTTGATGTGGTAGTATACATTGTAGTTGATTTCGTAGTCAAATTGGTAGTTGATTCGGTAACATATTTGGTAGTATATTTAGTAGTTACCTTGGTAGTTGACTAGTCATTTATTTGATAGTTAATTTGGTAATTTATTTGATCATTTACATTAATAAGGACTAAATATAGTTATGAAATGAACAATATTTTCAATAAAATAAATTTTAAAATACAAAAAGCATGTAATTAAAACATTCAAGATAAAAAATAATTACATATGAACAACAATAAAATTAAAAGATTGATTAAATATCATGATAAAAAAAGTAACCTAGGTTAAAAATTTAATGCAAACATATACAAGTAATAATATGTCAAAATAGTATACACATAAATATGATAAAAAGAGTCAAAATTGTCTAAAAGTTTCCAACTCTTTCAAATACATCTTGATAATTAATTTTTTTAAACAAAACATTAAAAATATTGCAATATAAAGAAATGAGCCAAATTTTCTAACAAATAACACATTGATCACCTATATCATTTTCTCCAAATACTTTAATGACCACTGTGTGAAGGTTCCTTCTTTCTTTTTGGGATGAATGCCACCATCTATTTTATCTTCATAAGAAAGTAATATATTACTTGTGACTCTTATAATGTTTATATTGGCATCTCTAGTTCCATTCAAGTTTCCTCCATGTAAAATAGACAAGAAATGAATAATCCCAAAAGTAGAAACATGACCATTATATGAATCCAAGACTTTCACTTTATCCCCTTCTTTGAGTTAATCAAAACATTTCTGCAAAAAGGGAAAAATAAATAACATATTAGATTACATAGGTAATGAAAGGCCAAAAATATGAAATGGAATATTAATGTAGTACTTATGATAAATATTTTTTTTTCATTGCTAAAGGTAAAAATATTCTTTTAAAAAATTAAAGAAACTCACAAAATGTTAAGTAAGTTGATAATTTTATTAATTAATAATTTCATAGCTTAGGGTTGGAACAACCTATAATTAACAATTTTATGTCATTTAAACTGACCCAATGCAATAATAATAATATTTGTAAGTTAATGAAACCATTACTAAATATCATGAATAAATGACACTTACCTAAGAGTGGTAAGAAATGAAGAGATTGTGACAAGATGAAAACAAATACGAGTTATGCAAATGCATGAAACCTGCAAAATTATTAAGACCTATAAATGAAACCCTTGCATTGTTTCCTAATAAGATAGATTCAACTTCTTGTTACTGTTGCTACTGATGATGATGAGTGACATATGATCCTCCTAAAGAAAATCCAATATATCTACCTAGGCGCAACAAAATGAAAATCAAATCTTAATATATCCTAATCATAATAAAACTTCAAAGAAAGTAAAGAATATTCCCTTATAGGAAGAGATATAAAAGCATGCACCTGAAATGATAAAAAGTCGCTCACATAGTGATGGACATATTTACATACTTTTGATCTATACATTTTTTTATAGGGATAAACTTACATCTACCCTAGAACTTTATTTTAGAAAACTTAAAATCAAATCAAATATTATTATTATAAAAAATTTCTCATCTAAGCAATTATAACTTAAAATGTGAAATCTAAAGCAAAGACTTCATCACTGTAGATGATCAATACATTTGATTTTATATTACATTTATAATTAGATAATATATTTTTTAATAAAAATGAATAAAATAAAATTATATATATTTTGGAAAAAAAAATATTTATATCAATAATAACTGGTTCAAAAGAGCTCCCAAAGAAAAGAACCTGAGAAGAAAAACTTCGGTCATTGCCTGATACCAAAAAGGAATGCAGAAGAAGAAATACTACATCAAAAGAGAGTATTTATCAACACTAATGAATCTTTTCCTCGAGATTCTCAGATCAAGAATATAGTAATTACAAAGAGCCTAAAACTCATATGAATACAATTCATTGATTGGTGCCAAATGTTAGAGTAATTAGTTTTTTTCACATACTAATTAAATCACTTTCACTAATAGATTTGGCATCGATTTGCAATGGCTATGTGTCACAATTATGATAGCAATGTGTCGCCACTGCGACAGATATAGACATCATAGTTATTTAGTCACAATTTATGACGTCTACCCTTACCGTCGCAATTGCGACGCCTATCCGTCGCTATGCAGCCACCTTGTTGTCCCGTCATCCTTGTTGTAATTCTTGTGTTTTTTGTCGCAATTGTGACGGGGTTGCCGTCGCACCTACAACAACCTCATCGCAATTGGAGGGTAGGTGTGATGGCAACCGCATCGCAATTCTTGTGTTTTCTTTCGCAATTGCGACGCCAACCCCTCCAATTGCGTCGGGGTTACTGTAGGTGCGACGGAAACACCGTTGCAATTGCGATGGTGGAAGGAGTAAAACAAAAAAATTAAATTTCGTGCTTTAAGCTGGTCTGATGATTTATAGATTTCACTAAAGTTGACACCTAGATGGTGCTCTTCTGACATAGAAGTTACTTCCAGCATCCACGTAGCTGGATTATAACCTTCCTTGATTTGAATGGCCTACATGAATCATTTTCAATTAGCTGAAACATATATGATGATTGTAGCTAGTGCTTGACTCTTAAGCTCAACGTATTGAGAATGTTTGCTAAAAGCTTAGTGGTCAACACTATCCGGCATGACCAATTCCTTGTATATAAAATCAACTTCCTATTGGTTCTAGTACAATAAACTATGACTACTTACAACTCCAAAATTCAAACTGCTCATCAAAAGGTACCAGATTCAGATCTAAATCTCTCAACAGAATAAAACCGTAGTGGATGGCATCTTATCAAAAAATATTCTATAAGTTTGTTAGAATTGTGACCAAGTGGACCTGCATAGATAAGCTGACCTCCTCGCTTCATTAAGAATAGCTGCAACATATTTCATTTAGCTTTAAGAAGATGCCAATTTCAAATGCTTCACAAAGCTATTTTAAGAAAACCAAATCTTTACCTCGTCAAATACCTTGAAGATATCAATACTAGGCTGATGGATTGTGCAAACAATAGTTCTCCCCGTGTCAACTATATTTCTTACTGTTCTCATAATTATAGCTACTGCCCGAGCATCCAAGCCTGAAGTTGGCTCATCCATGAATATAATTGAAGGATTAGCCACAAGCTCTACTGCTATTGTTAACTGCTTATGCTATTCAGTAGATAGGCCATTCAGCCCAGGAAGCCCAACCAAGGCACCTCTCAAAGAAGTGAGCTCCACAAGTTCCATTACTTCATCCACAAACATCTAAACATTGAATTTCACATTGTAATATTACATATATAATTAAATAGAATATAAAAAAAATAGAGCAATGAGGCTAGAGTAGGAATTTAGAATATTAAAAAACAAATAAAAAAGATGGTGCCAAAAGAATTCCAGATTAATATTCATCTGGAGTTCAATTTAGAAGGAGATTGTTACAGTGAATATTTTTGTAACACTTATCAAATCTTTGGTAGCCAGCAACCTCTTTGCACTGGACTTCAACTAGGTTGTTTATCCAACAGTAGTGAGTCAAGGCATTAATAACGAGAAGTCAAATGGAGATCTTGATATTCAATGCTCACAAGATCAAAATAGCTTTCGTGTATACACCAAATTTATGGTTGGAAATGAAACTAGGGCTAGGTTTGAGGCATCTACCAAGCTTCTGCATGCTCAATCTGTCAAGTAGATGAGGATACTACCAATAATCTATTTCTCAATTGTAAGTGGACTGTTCAAATTTGGTGTCTACACAGCTACGATTCTCTACAGCCATGCTTGGATTGATGATTCAGATATCAAGAGATTTAAATTTAATTGTGTTACGTTAATTTTAAGCACAACTGCAAAATATTTAAGACAACAATGTAGCTCCAGAACATTGGCTTTCCACATTAACTCCAACATTGTTCCCATGCCTATCTTGGGAAAAAGTGAATCATTCAATTACATAAGAAGATTCTATAAATAAAAACTATTGAGTAAACAATCATAACCAAGACGTCTTACAAAACCAAAAAAATTACTAAAAATTCAATCTAAAACATTCAAATATGCCATGTTAAAGTAAGTCTAAGTCTAATGACTTGAAGCTGACAGTCTTTTAACAATTCAAAACAATTTCCTAAGAAGAACACCCATCCCTTTGTAGCAAAGCAATTATCACATCCTTTCAAAAGCAAACTGATACAATTTTCACCATTTCTTAAGTCTCCATGAAATTTGTAGTCACAACTGATCTTCTCAATATACTCATGTTTCCTTTCTAAGTATTAATCTACATCTTACCTTTTCATTTCAAATGTTGCACCATTAATTCTTCACACATCTAAATTATTTTATACCCATCAATGACTATTAATTTCATTTGGGCTTCAGATCATTGTCATCTAGTAAACATTTATTTGACATCACAGAAGTGTAAAGATAATTTAAAGCTGTTACTTCTTGATCCTTGACTCTTTTCATTCAATCAATGCTGTTAGTAGATGAATTGTACTTACATTATGTTTTATCCAATCTGTATTAGAAAATAGACATCAATCTATTTTTTCCTGTTAGTGAATCCTCCATCCTGATGCTTGAGATAGCATACTGAACTTTCATTGTCAAACCAAGTCCAAAATAAGCATGTTTTACCCCAGGGAAGAAAGGACAAAAGATATACTGAAACCCTTAATTCATTGAAAAAAGTAGAGGAACATGAAACTTACAATATCATTAATCCAAAAATCTATAATATCCCATTTCAAAACAGGTGAATATTTTGATGTTGATAGTAGCAAAAATTTGATTAAAGCTGTGATATCCATGGAAGTCACTTCAAACTGCTTGCATGCTCTTTCCAATTGTATGAAAAGGTAATGGCCTACATTATTCAATCAATTGATTGGAATTTTTACTTTGAAGGTTCGAAGGGTGCGTTTGGATATCACTCTCTATTTAGATTCCCCAACAATTGGCCTTCATACTGAATCACTTCTGTTTTGCACCTGCATAAGAACGATGTTGACAATTAATTATATATTTTCTGAGAAAAGATCGCAAACATGTGTTTTTAAAGTACTAAAATTTTAGACTTTCAAATGAGTGAATGAATGAATTTGCGAGACTAAAGCATCTTATGGGACTCACAACTTAGCACACACTATAGAAGGGAGGAAGAGAACTTAAGCTGGGGTTGACCTTTGTAACCTCTTGATTGATGTCTCTTTGCTGGTGGATTTTAATAATCAAAAATTACAAATCACAAACTATCTAGAAATTTGGATGTCTTTCTAGATAAAATATCATGTCAACTAATATTCACATATTAAGTGGCCTCATCAACCAAATGAAAAGTAGAATCTGAAACCTCATTCAAACTACAATAGATCACTGAAACAATGTGATTGAAAAATGTCTTACAGAATCTTTGAAGAACTTACATCAATGCAATGGAGAGCTGAACCTATAGTTGCACTATTGCTTACATGGTGGTCATCATCAAACTTCTATTCATGATGGTCATCATTAGACTTCTATATCGTCAAGCCCACAAAGAGTTACAAATAGTTACATAATCGTTGATGCTTGCATTGTCATCATCATTAGAACTTTGTTATAGTCAAAATTCACAAAGGGTTAGCAAATGATGAGATTAAGTTATTTTTTAGAAAATTATAATCTTTGAAGAACTTACACCAAGACTTCTAGTAGTATTGTTTCTTACACCACCATTACCATGAGACTTTTGTTAAGTCAAGTCCATAAAGGGTTAGCAAATGTTAGATTAAGTTACTCTTAAGAAAATTAGAATATTTGAACAACTTACATGAAGACCTCTATTAACATCATGGTTGACATGGTCATCATCATTAAGCTCATGTTTTAATCAAATCCAGAAAGGATTATAAAATGGTCAGATTAAGTTATTCCTAAGAAAATTAGAATCTTTGAAGAACTTACATCAAGACAATGGAAAGCTAAACTTCCAGTAGTATTGTTTCTTATATGGTCATCGTCATGAGGTTCGTATTAAAAGTCCTCAAAGGTTAGCAGATAATCAAAAAGGAGAAAAACAAACATATTAGTTGTAACAATAGCATAACCTTTAAATCTTAGTTTCTATTTGAACAAGACATTACAGCCCTTTCAAGATTCTTAATTTTCTAATAAATAATATTAGCATAGTCCATTATCAACCCAACATATCTCTGATAAACTCATTCAAAAATGGAAATTAGCAAATGTATAGATTAAGTTATTATTAATAAAATTAGAATCTTTGAACTTACAACAAGATGATAGAGAGCTGAACTTCTAGTAGCATTTTTCTTACATGGGCATCATCATCATGCTCTTATTATAGTCAAGTCTACAAAGGGTTAGTAAATGCTCGGAATAAAATATTCCTATGAAAATTAGAATCTTCATAGAACTTAAATCAAGACAATGGAGAGCTAAACATTTACTATCATAGTTGCTTACATGGTATTCATCATCAAACTCCTATTATAGTCAAGTCGATGAAGGAATAGAAAATGGTTAGATTAAGTTATTCCTAAGAAACTAAAATGTTTGAAGAACTTACATCAAGAAAATAGAGGGTTGAACCTCTAGTGGCATTGTTGCTTACCTGGTCCTCATCATTAGAATCCTATTTAAAATCCACAAAGGTTAAAAAAGATACAAAAAAAGTTAGTCTAAATTGTAACAAAACATGTTAGTTGTAATATTAGCATAACTTATTTCAGAATTCTTTGAAAATTCTTGCTTATCTAATAAAAAATATTAACATAGTCCAATATCAATCTGACATACCGTTATAAATTTTATATGTTTCTTCTTCAGTTGATTTACTTGGCTATTAGATTGCTTCCTGATCATATGGCTAGCATGTTTTGATGCCCACACAGATTGTAAATCTCGAGCTCTACTTGTGAAATGTTCAAATCTATGTGCACACTCCCTGTTTTCTTCGACTTTCTTAAGTGTACGTTCATAATCATTGCCCTTATGCTTTCTTGAAACCCTTTCAGCTTGTGGCAATTTTAGAGAATGTTGATCATCATACGAGGAAAACATCTGATGATATAACTATCCTATCTAGCCTGCATTTCTCCCTTTCCCACCATTAGTAGCCATGACATTATTTTGAGAAGAAGCCAATACATTAGACTCATTTTTCTGCATATCAGCATCTTTATCCTCATTGGACATAGAATTGAAGATATCCCCTGAATCATCATATACATAAAATTCCATATCCTTATATACTTTTCTAATCACCATGTCCAGTCGGTTAATATACCTACAAAGAAGGGCATGGATTATATGAACATATGATAAATTTAAGTGTTTTCAGATATTAAAATATAGTAGACACAATCTATTAATAAGTTAGATAGTTACCTGGATGCAATAACTCTGTTTGCAAACTCATTTAGGTTTTCCCCACCAAATATTCCTCCTGGCAAATTAAATTGGATGTTTTCTAGAAGTTTGCAAATTTCTTTTATTAATTTATTCTTTGTTTTCTCTTCAATGCTCCCAGCAATCTCTAAGGCAAGTATTTCCATGTGAAATAATACTTGTAATTCATGTCTATTCTTAAGTGAAGAATTTCAATAATTTTTTTAATGAGCTTTCAAAGAAATGTCTATGTAAAAGTCTAAATGACAAAGACAAAAAAAAAAGGATACTCTCTAACCTTGTCCTCAGAAGTGTCAAGGTGGGTAGATAATGGAAGGGGGCAATCTTTGTACTTGACTGCCAATTCCTTAGGTTTTTTCAAAATCAGCTTCATCACTTCATGGCAAGTGGATCTCTTAGTTGAATTGCTTTCTTTTGCAATGTTTGTAGATGAGCAATGCTCAGCTTCCAGCTGGACCTCTACATGTTGGAATGATAACATCTGTCAGGCATTGCACTAGATCTCTAAAATTAACATCTTTGCTAGAAAGGCCATGCTGCATTTTTTCATCCAGTGATTCAGTGAATGCTTTTTCATTATTTTACTCAACAGTTTCTAAATCACAATCTCCAACTTCAGTAGAGGAAGAAGCATTTGAAACAGATAGTAAAATAGTGGATATAGGGCAAAATTGTTCAGAGTTTTCCAGAGGTTGTCGTGCTTTCTTGGAAACTAGATCTATAGTTGCATTATTTTTCTCCATGGGAAAGGAATTCAAAGCCTCTATTTTAGTCTCCTCGCATTATTTACTTGAATAATGTTACTAAAGTAAGTCCACATTAAGCAAGTTAAACCTAATATTAATACTAAGGTTTATAATTTATTTACCTTGTAAACTAAAAACCTTGAAGATTAATG
The DNA here is from genome assembly GCA_028749045.1 of Cupressus sempervirens. NCBI lineage: Eukaryota > Viridiplantae > Streptophyta > Pinopsida > Cupressales > Cupressaceae > Cupressus > Cupressus sempervirens. The sequence goes on from CM053790.1 coordinate 490,554,118, forward strand.
GTATTTGTTGATCTAACAAATTCAACTATACTCATTACAGCCTTCCTCTAACTATAGCTCATGTTATTAGAAAAAACACTTTCTAGATTTTTATAAAAATCCCTCTTAATTTGTAAGATCAACCATAAAGTCTCATTCTCAATGACCGTCAGAGTAAACCCATAGTCTTAGATTGTAATAGATTTATCATGGATACAAAAATTGGGGCATAGATATAGATTAAAATAGTGAAATGAGATGTTTTAACTATAAAGATAATAGAAGAAGAAAATAAATGAAAATGTCTGACAGTAAAGATCAGTACACTATAAATGCTGTTCAATTTTGAATACAAGATGGATAAAGCTGAATATGAACAAATTGCTTTAAGCTTTGATATGCTCTCTATATTTTAGAGACAAACCCAATCAAGCATAAAATACCTTCTCAAGAGATTGGTTACTGGTAATTTCAATGCTACTTCCTACTCTTAATGCATTGTTTTCCCAACCACTATGAAAATAGAATAAAATTAACTGATGATATTAATGAGAACCTCAGCAACCTAAATTGCTTGAACATAGCGAGAAGGAAAGAAACTAAATAGATCCATCCAGACCAAGGAAACCCAATTATCTCTAGTATACGAGGGTTGGTAAGGAGTAAAATAGGAGATAAGATCCAAGGTTTTTATAAAGATATAGGTATCTATTCTAATAGTTATGTGGAAGGGATGGCTATGTGACACAGTATTAGATCTTTTTTGGAACTAACAGTTGAAAAAATCATTTTGGAAGAGGAATCCAAACTCATCATAGATATCCCTTTGAATTAAGATAATAGGTCCTAGAGAAATGGACATGGTGAAGAAAAAGAAGAAGCAAATGGATTAAGCATAGGCCAAAGGGAAAGAGAATATAGTTTTTGAAATCCACCAACAGCCAAAACAACTTGTCATCTTGTGCAGCTTTATGCCATATCCTATTAACACATGAGGTTGTTGCCAGTGTTCTTGCATCCATGTATCGGTGTAATTGGGAGCCTCCGAGATGACTTCAGGGAGATCAAAATTAAAGCATTTGATATTGGGGAAGGACCGAGAAATAATGGATCTTGCACTTTGAGTGCATTTTACATCATTTAGGGGCTTTAATAGCCTATTACATCATGTAAACACTACCATCCACCCATAACTCTTCCTAGGACACCCTAGGACTTCAAATGACCCCTTACATCATATAGACTCCCTATTTGTGCCAATTTGAGCTTCACTTACATCTTATTGAGCTTCACTTTATTTCGAGAATAGTTTAATATTCTCTACTAAATAGGGCCAACCATGTGAATGTGGAAGCTCATTTGGCTCCACCCCCTCCCCCTAACATCACTGTACATTCCCCGTTAACATCTAACATTCATTCATTCTTTTAACCATTAATAAAATGTAACATTCAATCAATATCACATGATAACATTCAATCAATATCACATGATAACATTCATTAACACATTAGATTCGTTAACATGCAACATTCATCAATATTCTGCATTAACACATAATTCATGAACATTCATTAGCATATAATTAAATTCATTGAGACATAAAATACAATCATTATCAATTAAGGTATGTAGTGACAATCATTTCTTTTTTTTCTTTCTATTTCTTTTTTCTATGTAAGCTCTAAGAGGAGCATCAGTGTCATCATCAATTCCCCCCTCATCAGTTGTTCTATTCTCTGTTCTTGATGATCTCAAATTCCTATGCTGTTGCAAAGGGGGGTCCTCTGCAATAACAAATAAAAGAGTTAAATTAAAAATAATTTATTATAATTGTTACAAGTATTTAATTATTTTAAATAACATAACTGTGTCTCTTTACCTGATCTGACCACATCATTTTGTCTGGACTCAACGTCAACACGGTCATGAACATCGACCCCTCGATCCTCTACAGCTGCTATACAAAATGTTATGTTAATCCAAACACCAATTGAAATTACATATAAAAAATTTAATAGAAAATGTATACCTCCACCACTGGGATGCACATCATGTGAACCTTTGACATCTGCAACTTGTGTAGAAGGATTGTCAGGCTACATTCCAACATCCTACGCATTGTTATCATTGATTGCTTAAAACAGATATACTTACTTTATATTGGAACTTAACATCAAATGGACTAATTGGTAAAGTATTCAATTTGAAATAAATTTCATTTAGCTTATTTACCTGTGGTTAAGATGCATCAGTATTAGAACCTTCCACACTAATTTCAGCTCGTAGTCGTTTAGCCACGGCTCTATAGCCTTGTTGGAAGCCAATTCTCTTATTGTCTTCTGTGAGGCATCTCTTGAACTCTGAGCCCTGCATTTTTGCGTGGTATGGTGAATTTTACTTGCATTGTTTCATCAACCAATGGAGGGTAGTTAAAATATCAACAGCAAATCATCTATATCCATCACAATATAATAGGACAAAAATCGAGCAGTTTTGATGGAGCAATCTACTATATAAATGTTGCGTGTTTGTATGCTTTGCTTGTACCAACATATTTTCTCCAAATTCTTAAGTTGGGTAAGAGTTAGTTCAGCTCTTTGGAAATAAAAATGGCTGCAAGTGCTGCTGCATTCCCTCATTCTTTCAATCATTGCCTTTATTCTCAACTATTGGAGGAAAATTCAGTCAAGGGTGAGATTTTAAATAATGTCATAGTAGTGAATCACAAGTTTTCTTCACTAATCTAGATTGCAGAGTCTTGACTTCAATTGTTGAATTGTTTATATTGAATATGAAAATCCACTACTGTTATTATATTCTATTGACCTATTTATAATTGATGAGCTAAATAAGGGAGTCCTAGCATTTCCCTTCACACTATATTAAAAATTTGATACAATTTTTCATTTACTAATACTTACAACTCTTGCTTGAAGTTTCGAAAAACCACCAGAGCCGAGCTTGTGTGTCTCGTGCTTTTCTAGTCTTGCCTTTGTTGCCTTTGATGTGTCAGGCAATCTATGAAAAGTTTGAAATATGTTAGATAGTGTAAATATGGAGGTTAATTAGTACATAATTAGATTCTCAACAGTATCACATACCTTGCTGTACTCTCCACTGGTGTAATATTTTTTTTCTTGTCAGCTTTATACTTTCCATCCAAAATCAGAGCCTGCCACTCAGCCTCAGGAACATAGGGTGGACGCTCGTACCAGGGGTTATCCCGTAATTTTTTTCTATACTAGTCCCTAATATACTTCAAACATAAACTAGCTTTTTCAAGGAGCTTGTTTCTCTCGAATGCACGAGGTCCAAAGAGTTGGGTCATGCTCTCTATAAGATCATCCTTCAACGGTTTGCGTTGCTGTTCCACCTTTTAAGTAAAAAAAAACATGTTAGACTCATAAATGAAGTGAAGCTACCTTTAATATAGTTCAAGAAATGGATGAAAAGGAAAACTATTATAGCAATGATATGAAATCAAAATAGTGGTTTGGGGTTTTAGTTAGGATATGATGTTCCACCAGGTACGCATTGTGGGTCCAAATATTCGTAAACACTCATCACCAAGTTTTCTCCAAAAAAGATCATTCCCTACAAAACAATCATGGGATCATTAGTCGATGAAGAGTGATAAAAAAACAAATTACTATTATATCACTATAGAATAATAATAACTTTAAAGTACTTGGAACTTTGGCTACTTTTAATGGAATGCCTTCATCGTCGCTGACGATCAATGTGACATATTTCACCGTTCCTGTACTAGGAACATAGGAACATCCAGGAAATGATGTTGCAGGTCCTATTGCAAAAAGTTTCATAAGTTTCATAAGTCTTTGTCACGATCGAAGTATAAAAGAACAAATGATAATTGATGTTATAAAGTTGTAAAAAAGAAACTGTTTGTTGCTGTCATAAGAGAGAAAAAGAGGGATTTGTGTACCAGCAGATGGTGCAACAGTCGATACATGTAAGCTATGTGTTGCTGACTCAGCAGTCGGAAAGAGATTTGTGGTTGTCCTGGATGGAGGCGACGTCATCGTAGGATTCAATTGATGTGAAGCTGAAGAATAAAATTGTTAGAGCATGCATAAATATAGAACGTGTGGACTAGCATGGACAAGATTGTTAGAGCATTAAAAAAAAGGATTGTTTGAGCATGTATTGTCAATGATTATGATCATTCCTATATATATTTAGTGGAAAATAGAAGTGGCGAATGGAACATGCGATCTACCTGAACCACCTGCAGCACCCTCATCATGGGAACGGGGCTCGAAATCAAGCAAAAAACTCTGTAAAGACAATGCATCCATATTTTAATTAATGCCATAAAAGAGCATAACATAAAAACCATTATTGAACTCTTGTTATAATTAAAAATTTCATTAATACTTACTTTTAAGGACTCAGAGGTGTGCAACAATTCAGATGCCCTATCTTTTATTTGTTGAGTCATAGGCTTTATGGTTGCCAAACATAGAATTTCTTTGCTAATTTTCTTTAAATTGATTTTAATCGAACCGATCGGGTCATCGGTCTCTACTAAATCAATATAGAAAGGGTCCTCCTTAGGGGGTGCCTGCTGAGGGACTGCAGGTTCCTTTCCCTCCCTCCGACCACTAGCCCTTTGTGACAACAATAGTATTAGTATTATCAAAATTACTCCAAAACAATAAAGAAAACAACATTAAAAAAATAACATTTTGCTTCTATCTAGTTTGCACAATTACAAATGAGTTTTACCTACTCATGTGTAGATGAGCCGGAAGCATCATCAGCATCCCCTCTGGGCGGTTGCTCCATATTGTGCCCCTGTGTCAAAGATGAAGTATAAAAATGTTAGGCAAAAATTTATTGACTAAATGGTATGTTGGAGTCATTGATTAAAAGTTGGTTTAATAGTATGTACCACCCCCATGATAGTAGCCTCGTTTGTATCTATGCGGTTCAAATTGTAATCAATAAGAAGCTCTTCCCCTGCATGTATTGATTTTATCGCATAGATGAATACATGATTTCCCTCGCGTGCCTCAAATATGCAATTGGGTTGCTTTATAGTTGACCCAGGTCATGTACTATTTATAAAACCTGCAATATTCCCTGTTGCTTTTGGCCTTCCATCAATGTATATAGCCACACTTTTACTTTGATTATTGTCTTGCTGTTGTATATAATTTTCCGAGAGGGCATACCTATGCATACTTTTTTTATATTTAACAATATGCATCCAAATTTTGTAATCGTAACATGGTCCAACATACTCCATCAATTTAGAAACTTTGTTGTAAGACACCTTTATGCCATCCATAGAAAATAGGCCCAAACCATGTAGTGATGATGGTGCTATGCGATATATCCTCTCGTTAATACAAAAATCAATGTTTATCGAAGGAAGTTCCTTGGGTACCCAATGTTTCTATAGATGTTGGTACCTCAAGGGCACCTCGATGTCACCTTCCATCTCATCATCATAAGAACATGACCCCCCTTGAGCAAGGAAAAATTTCATGCATTTATTGAATTTCCTTCTAGTCCTTTGACCTCTAGTTAATCTACCTGTTCTAGATAAACTGCATGTCTCACTTTCCTCTTCTATTCCTCTATTTCCCTCACTTGAGGAAGACACTTCTGACAAATACCTATTCGCTAGTACCTGCAAATGGGAGAGATCTTAGAAGACATCAATCCTGCTATTGATAAGTGTATTAAATAGACTGTCTATAAGAAGTATTGACTTATACTTGTTGATCCATGAGACTGTGCGGGATGCTCCTGAAAGGGGTTCAATTTCCTGCAAATGTAATTCAATTATCGTGAGCATAATCACATCATAATCATAATGACATCCATCATTAGCATCACATAAAAATTAAAAACATTAAAAGGTACACAATAAAACACTTAAATCAGGCTCAGATTATAAGCCTACTAGGGAAGTAGGCCTAGTGAAGGGCTAAAACTGGGTTTTTGTATCAGCTGATGAGTTGAGGGCTTAGTCACCTTGGGGACATTCTATTTGAAGTTGTTTGATGTGTGTGGAGGTGGAGGAAACACCTAGAATAAAGCCACTTGCATAACATTTTGAAATTCAATTAGATATTTTATATTAATTAAGATAACTGTAATTTCTTCCAAAACCCATTATAATAATTTTAAAATGGATTAGCAGTATTCTATTTGTAGTTGAAACTTGTAGCTTTTAAATTGATAATGAATAAACTATGTAACCATATATATAAGACAAATATATTTCTAGCAAGAAATGAATATTAAATAGATTAAGGATTGATGACAAACCTCTAAATTCCATCATCATCATCATCATCATCATCATCATCATCCTCGTCATCATCATCGTCATCGTCATCATCCTCCTCCTCACCATCATCATCGTCGTTGTCGTCGTCATCATCAACATCATCATCAACATCAACATCATCTTCATTATCATCATCAGTAGCAGCATCATCGTCATCATCTTCTTCATCTTCTTCATGAAAATTTGTGTCAGGAACATCATCCAATAACTGTCGATCGTGATCACTATCTACATCATCTTCTACTTCTTTGGTATCTTCTTCTTCCATCACATTATACTTTATTGGCCTTCCTCTCAGTTCATGTCTAACAAAAAATGACCAACCCAGTTTATGTGGAATCTCTAAGTAAAATACCTGCTCACATTGGCTTGGAAGAACATAAGGCTCATCCCCAACTGGCTCAAATGACCTTGTATTAACCATTGTAAATCCATTATCATGTTCAATAACAGTTCTATCAGGATCATTTGGACTAAGTCGTAGCCTGTACCATTTGACAACAAAGAGTACTAATTTGAAGGAACTAAAGTCACACTCAATTATCTCATCCAAAATGCCATAGTATCAATTTTTAGACTCTTGAGGATGTAAGTCATTTCTAGATGAAATATTAGTCACTTGAAAGATTGCAGTTATTCCTGAATCACAAGTTTTCTTCGTGTCATCCAACACTTTGACGCAAAATTTCTGACCATTACAAAACATAGCCTTGTGGTGTTTAACTTGCAATAATATGTGAAACATATCAAAATTATTGTATCATGAGTTGATAAACATACGGGTGATTAATAAATTTGTACGTACCTAGAAATCTCTTGAACCACGTGCTAAATCTATTTCCCTTTGCGTAACATTGGAATCTCCATTACGATGAGCTTCTTTAACCAATGAAGATACACCTTCCCATGTTAATGTGTGACCAGAATGTTGACAATAGATTACATAGCAAGAAAAAAAAATCACAAATATAATAAGTATATACAACAAATTGAACAGATATTACTGCTTACCTCATATATTTTCCAAGATCGTATATCACTTGTTTGATGTTATTGTTGAAGTGCTCTGGGAGAGATAGAGGAAGCACGTACTGTAGTAATTATAAACCAATCATTTCATTGTTTTCTAACATAACATAACGAACAATTCATGTAGTTTATGAATATATTGTAAATACAGAAGAACATAACTTACCTTGACGAAAGTATGCCAATCATGCATTTTGAGCCCTGGCCCAAATTCACTTTTTTTTGATATGAGATTGTTTATGTTTGCAGCAAATCCTGTGGGAAATCAAATTTTTTGTATGACTTCTTTTATGGCATCACTTTGCTTCTCCGTTAATAACCATGGAAGGGCACTTATATTAATCTGATCTCTGTTGCTATTTGAGTGAATGAAATTTTTCAATGCAATATGATTGGATTCATGTATGTCATTAAAAATTTTGACAATTTTTTCTTTGTCACGCCTTCCATCCAATATTTTCCACAATGTCTCTGTTATATTCTTTCCAATATGCATAATATCAAACAAATGCACAATTTTTAAGTGCTCATAGTAGGGCAACCTACTAAATTGTCTGGGATAGCTTTTTAGTCCCTTTGGAAGGTTGTCAGTATTGCCTTGATGACCTTCACGATCATCAATTACACAATTAGTCAACAAAAATCACAATAGAAATATATAAATTACAAACATAAACATTAGGTGGAACGGGATTACCTCGACGATTAATTCTATTATATTCCAACTTCCATAGGCGAGGTGTCATTCTTCGTGGCTTTGATGTAGTCTCTTCTTTCCCATTGAAAAGATGTTTTTCCATACTTCGATACTTATGATTCCTATGGAGGAAGTGTCTACACTCATCAAACACCTGCTTTCCTAAACTTTTTGAATGACGAGATTTCATCTTTGGACCACAAACTGGACATGCAAATTTTCCCTTTGTTTGAAGACCTACAAGATAATGATGTAATTGGATTATTAAATATGTTGATTTTTATAATTAGAATTATTGTACGCAACTTGAATTCACTAAAACATACCACAAAAATGTGTTAGCCCTGGGGCATCATGTATTGTCCATGCAAGTATTGCATGGAATTGAAATTGTCTTTGTCATATTGGTCTAGACATGTCATACATAGTGACACCGTTCCATAACTCCACCAACTCGTTGATAAGAGGCTCAATATATACATTCATATCTTTTACTTGATATTTACCTACTTGAATGAACAGTAACATTACATAGTTATTGTGACCATTTTATTGCAAGATTTGTAAGTACGTGTAAATTAATAATTATCAAATGATAAGATACCTAGAAAAATGATTGCCAACATAATGTGCTCCCTCTTTATTGACATCCACGGAGGAATGTTATTGTTGATAACAAAAATAGGCCACACCGAGTAAATAGATCTCATCTCTCCAAATGGATTGACACCGTCCGCTGCCAATGAAAGCCTGAGATTATGAGGTTCTTCTTTGAAGTTTTGCCACTTTTCCTCTATGTGCATAAATTCCAAACCATCCGCAGGGATTCGAATAATGTCATCTCAACTTCTATTGCATGCATGATAATCCATAAATTGAGCAAAGCTACTACACCTGAATAATTGTCGCATCCGTGGAATAATGGGGATGTAACGAAGAACCTTTTGAGGCACTTTTTTTGTTAGTTGATCTATTCGATATCTACTCGTATGACATACAGGGAATTGTGTTGGAAATTCATGTTCTTTATAATATATAATATGATCATTGGGACAAGCATGTATTGCTTCATACTCCATTCCAATATCTTTCATAATAGCAGTTAATTCTCGATATGAGCGAGGTAGAATATTTGATGATGGTAACATAAACTCGCCTATCAATCTACAACAAAAAATATAAGTTGTTAATATAAACAATATTAGTGGTTCATTACTCACCCTTTGTTAACTATAAAGACATATATGACATACCTTAACATACGTGACATTGTTATGTTGGATAAACCATTCATAACCTTCAAGTTCAACAACAACAATACAGCAGAGAGAAGAGTTGTTTGGGAGTCTTTGTATAGGGGCTCGTATGCCTTCTGAAGTAGAGGTACATCGAGGCTATCATCATCTTCATGATTAGATACGCTTGGACTAGATGTGTCATGGATCAATGTATTTATACCATCCTCTTCAATTTTGTTTTCTGGTGCATGATCGTCATCTTCCATGGGATCATTATCTTCACCTTGGATATTTGCACCTCCATGTTCCTCCACTTTGAAAACCATATTCTTCAGATTGTTGTGGTTCATATCATGTACTTCCCTGGGAAGATCAACCTATATAAAATTGATTAACATAAATAAACCATGATCATCAACTCATCATCAAGTGATTTCATATATATATAAATTGTTAAAATGATATAATGAATGACTTACCAGTGGATGATAGTCATGCCCCCCTTCAATGTGACCATTCTCCCTACAATGTCTCTTAACTGTTTTGATTAGCAATCTTCTACGGTTTAAGCCCTTACAAATATTGCAAGGACAATAACATTTTCCATCACCTTTTCTTTTGAAGTTAGACCACAATCTACCGATTGTCTCCCTATTTTGTTCTTCACTTATATTATCTGACATGATCGTTCTTTGCAAGAAGAAAAAATTGGGCTATGAAAACTTCAGTCTACAACTTTCACAAACAAAGCAAAAATGTCGAAAGTACACAAATCTTCTTAGACCTAGCTAAATACTTTAATATTTTAAAAATACTTTCTTTGACTTTATTCCTAAGATTATTTGTAAAACTTTGATCAACCGCCTGAAGGTCTTATTTCAAGAGACCTTACAACATTAAGCCAGTAAAAGCAATTTCAAAACATATAAGCTAAAAGTCTAGTTAAAATATACATTAGAATAAAAAAAAAACAATTTTCATACCTGAGCGTGCGGCTATAACTCGTGCAACGGCCTTCTTGCTTAGTTATAGAAGCTCTCCAGCAATCAAATTAGACAAACTACAAGGCCTAACAAAAATTTCAAAACATATAAGCTACAAGTCTAGGTAAAATATACATTAGATTAGATTCAACAATAGGAAGCAATGTTATTCAGAATTAGATTCAACAAACCTTAGCAGTGTAAATAGCCATCTCCTCTAAACTGGACTCTAGACATGAGGGGGCATTCACATACTCTTCCCCTAAAGGTATCCTAAAGAACAAAAGCCACTATTCTTGAGTTTGTGAATTGCACCTCGAGATGAATGAAGCTTAAAAGGAATGAAAATTGTTTTCATACATTTAAATCAGGATGTAATATTTATTCATAAGTATATACCAACTTGCAAGCACTTAAAATTGTTGTTATATGTGTTGCAGGAAAAGAAGAAGTTTATACTTATGTTTATAGATGTACTTCCTGTATGCGATCCAAAGCTTGAATGTTATCAAGTGTGTCCAATGATGGGGAGAGACCTCCGTGCAAGCAGAAGATCTGCAATGAAACAAAAGAGGCTCAGCTTGCCACATAGTAGGAAATTTGTGTTGTTGTGCCTTCAGGTGGGGATACCTGAAGGCATCTAAGTATCATGTTATTGTGAAGTCTCTGAAGAGACAAAATTGGTAAGGGTTGGAAAGACAATTTTAAAAGTAATCCTGAAGGCTGCATCTTTTTGCAAATGAGTTAACCATATTATCAAGGATGCACCATTAAAATTTCAAAGTTCCTCACACATGAAGCAGGAATTCACAATCAGCTTAGTATATCAAGAATCCAAATGTAAGTGAATATGCTCTCACGGGAATACATTTACTTCTATATCTAATGAAATCCTAATCTATGGAAAGTTATCTAAACATATAAAGAGAAAATTTGGCCTCAATGAACGTGAAGGATTTCTATGGGTATAAGGAAACCATTGGTTTAATTCAATGCACATTGAAAGAGAGTTCAGAGGGCTGATTGGAGTCAAAATTCATGCTTTCTATGCCAAGTTGGTGATGAGCATCGTGTACCCGAGCCTCACTCTATTGGTTCTCATGAAGATCAAGAACTTGAATACAATTGTGAATATATGTACTAGAAGATAATTAGAGATTTGAAGGGCCTCAACAGATGAATGGGTAAAGAGGTGTTGGTGAAGACATCATCGAGCGGTGACCTGCAACACCAAACACTCGATCTTATCTAAGTTCAACAAGATGCACTAGGAATTGCCCATAATGGACAGATACATTAAATGCAGTGACCCAATCTCTCTTTGATGCCTAATACACTGAGTTGAGGAATGGAAATATTGAACGATTTAGATATGGAGGCATTGTGAATGTGAGAAGACTAAAAAATGGTATATGCAAGCATGCCACATAACACCAACAATTCATATATGTTTTTGACTCAAGCGCATTGCATAACAATCTGGGTTAGGGATATTTTTGGGATCCATCACCATCATTTTGAGTCATTGGGACTCACCTGTGAATGGAGATCTCGCGCATTCAAAATATGTAAACAATCTGCTCATTCAAGTTGCTGATTCGCATCTCTGCCTAACCCTCTGAATGTACCTCGAGTTCACCTTACACCTTGCTGAAGTGATCTCTCGTGCGCGCCTTTCAGAAGAACCGGCCTGTGTCGCGCAATTTCATTCAAATGAGGGTTTTGGCTTTTTTTTTCTCTTATATCCCGTTGGCATCACAATTGCGACGCCATCGGGCTAAAATTGAAAAAAAAAAGCCAAAACCACATTATCTTTTCTTGTCGTCGCAAATTAATGTCGCAAATTGACCCCTAATGTATTAGTGTTTGATTTAATTAATTAAGTTTCCTATTACTCTAGTTTTCTTAAGCTATCTTGTAGGTTCATATAATTAATATTTTATTAATTATAAATTTGCAACCCTAGCTTTTTTAGGCTTTAGGTTACCCTTTTTGAGTTTCGATCTCCTTTATAAGGATTGATTTCTTTCTAAATTTATTGAATCCATTGAATAATATTTTTCTTCTTTATCTGAGTTTTTCAGATCAAACCCTTGCCTCTTCTTGTCTTTTTCTTCTACATGATAGGTTTTCTGTATGCAAGTTTCCTTGGCCTTTATGGATTTGTTATGCACTTTTTCTCAAATCCTACATGGTATCAGAGCCAGATCTATTGTAACTTGTTCAATGTTTCAAGAAAAAGGGAGAACAAGGGTTTGGTAGATCAGATCTAGTGGTTTTTTAGGTTTTTTTGTGAAAATAGGGGGGCCACTAATTTTTGGAGTAGTTTGAGGCCAAACAGACATCACAAATGGATTCAAAAGGCATCAAAACCCCCATTTTGATATGAAATTTGTCTGATTTGGACAACGTTGATTTGGGAGGAAAAAATATTTTTCTTGGTAGGCCCGTACAACCCTTGGCACATAGTTCAAGGTAGAAAATATTAAAAAATTGCAAAAAATTTGAAAAAAATATGATTTTTGGCCGCACCAGTTAGGAAAATTATTGGCGATCATCAAAAGCACTAGCAGCTACGGTAAACTGCAGGCGGTTACTGCCAGCAGTCTCACCGACTACCAATGGCTCGGTGGCCAATGCAACTCCACCACTACTGGCTACTAGCGGCTTAGCCACCCTTCTGCACTCCACCTCCACTACCACAGTGGCACTCCACCCACCCACCGCTAGGCCATCGCTCCATCGACGGTGGAGTGTTTATTTTTTTAAAAAAAAATTTAATTAAAAAAAATATTTTTTCATGCATATTTAGAGAGCCTGTTGATTTTTCTTACGTAACTTGAGCATATGGATGTATTTTTTCGATCCAAAAAATGCAATGAAAAGTTGGTCCCAAGATGAAGATATTTGTGTAGGTGTTTTTGAGTTTTGATGTAGTTTGGTTGCCTATTTTGGCAGTCAAAGCCAGATGTTCTATTTTGCACTTTGGGAGGCATATCTTGAGCATTCGATCTGTGATTTTGGACTTCTTTATATCATTGAAAAGCTATTTTTGCACTCTTTCTAGTGATTCTAGTTGTTGTTCCAGATTCTACTCCAAGAGCATTTTATTTAGTCTTATGTGTTTTTGCATTCTGGTGGATATCCTAGTTGTTTCAAGTTTGGGGATCAATTTTGTTGCTTCAGATGCTTTATTTGGGCTATACCTTTTGTTGTATCAATCTTATTCTTTTTTTGATCATTGTTGATATTCATTGTAATCATCTTTATGCAAACACACTGAGATAAAGTGCCACTCTTGCATTTCAAGATCCTTTTCATCTATATGATTTGTTGTACTCACACTATTTTATAAAGTGCCATGGGGGGGATAGTTGATTACCATTGCCCTCTTCCTTTGTCAAGTGAGTGTCCCTTACATGACATTAGCCCCATGATGTGTTGATGACATGTGCCTTTATAAGTGTTTGTACCTCACTCTTGATGTGTTTGGTTCCTGTGTTGTAGGAGATTTTTGGCCCATCTTTTCAGTTGCCTATCACCTCACCCCGTTTTCTTTAAGGGGGGGTTATATTGTTGGTTCTAATGCTTCCTTGGTTCGATGGTTCATTAGTGTGAGCTATGTATTTAGTACCTGATCCTACATACTAGGTGATTGTAGTGGTTGGCTACCTATGCATTTTGGTGAGATGGATCATCTACCATATAGACATGCTCAGTTTGTGCCTTCTATTTCCGTGGCACTTCTTCAGATCAACACCTTTTGATAGAGTTTTGCAATTTTTCATGCTTCAATGGTTCTCTTCATGATCTCTCTTTGTTCCTTCTTCTGGAACATTCTTTTTTATCTCTTTTTGGAGTAGGGTTTTTCCCATGTGATTTTCTTTATTTCTCCAATTTATAGAGATTTTCTTGTATTGGGTACTTGATCAGGCCTTGTTGACGGGACCCATTTTTCTGCTTTCATAGCTATGCTAGGTTAGCTTATCTCCTAACTTTTGCTTAAGGGGAGGTGTTAGAGTAATTAGTTTTTTTCACTTATTAATTAAATCACTTTGATTTAATTAATTAAGTTTCCTATTACTCTAGTTTTCTTAAGCTATCTCATAGGTGCATATAATTAATATTTTATTAATTATAATGTGCAACCCTAGTTTTTTAGGCTTTAGGTTACCCTTTTTGGGTTTTGATCTCCTTTATAAAGATTGATCTCTTTGTAAATTTGTTGAATCCATTGAATAATAATTTTCTCATTTGTCTAAGTTTTTAAGATCAAACCCTTGCCTCTTCTTGTCTTTTTCTTCTCCGTGACAAGTTTTCTGCATGTAGGTTTTCTTGGGCTTTGTGGATTTGTTATGCACTTTTTCTCAAATCCTACATCAAAGACAAGACTCAAAGCCTAGAAAAAAATGTCATAGAGATTACCATCCCTAAGCTACATCCAAAACTTTAATTAAGACCATGATATTAGAAAGTCATCTAATGCAAGTGTAATCCAAGATCCTGATCTGCATATAATATCTCAAAAGAACAAGTGAGATCCATAAAAGTAAAAACATGCAAAATCATAGAGAAGTCATGGTTTACTATCAAATAAAAAATGAGGAGGACTCAGCCTTATTATAAACATTTTTTTTTGTCATACTATTAACCAAGTTGGGAAGATCAAGGAGGTTAAGTGGGGAAAGAAAAGAGTTAATATAAACCTCATCACTACCCAAATTAACTAGACAATCAACTAAAAGATTGCCTTCTCTATAAGTATTTATGATGTAACACTCAAATATTGAATCAAGAAGAGACCATACTTGATGTAATATATACTATATGGACCAATTATATACATGATGTTTAATACACACATTAATAATAATTGATGAATCCCCTACAACATGTAGCTTAGATATAGAATGTTATTTGTAAGTTCCAAACCAAAAAGCAAGGCCAAGGCCTCAACTTTTTTATTAGACACTAAGGGAGAGAAGATGATTTTGCTGCAAGCACATGACCTTTAAAATCTCTAATGACTATGCGATAGCTAGAGTTGCCTAGATTTCCTCTAGAGACCCCATCAAAATTGAGTTTGAAATAACCCTCACTTGGAAGAATCCACTTGGTTTGAGCACAGATAAGAGGAATCTTGGATGGACACAATGGAGCACAAAGATGAGAGAAAAGTAAACCCTTCCACTGCTGAATAATATAGCCATCCCAACGTGAAAAAACTTTTTTACCCTTATATTTACTTATTGAAGCATTAACAAGCTCAATAATTGATCTCTCTAATCCTTCCAAAAATTAAGGTATTGGAGATGATGTTTATCTAAAAATTCTCTTGTTTCTTTCTCACCAAATTGCTCATACTATAGATGTAGGGATGCACTTCCAAAGACATGAAAACATTGATTTAGAGTATAAGATTGGCCATGCTTCGAATAAATCCCATAGAGAATTAGGAAATGGCATATGGAAATTAAGCTTATCAAGGAAAAAATGAGAACAATCTTGGGTAAAAGGTAGTTTAAGAGGAGGTGTTTTGTTGTTTCTATAGCTTGTAGATAGAGTACACAGTTAAAGGGATAAAAAATGTTCAATTTGTGAAGATGATCACTAGTTAAGATTCAGTTCTTAAGTGTAAGCCATGCAAATCAAATGAATTTTGGAAAAACTAAGTTATTCTAACAAAATTTAGAAGCATGATATGTGGTTTGATTATATTGGTCATGTTAGAGAGCCAAGTATCCTAGTTTAATAGAGTATATATCATCTTTACATGGAACCCAAAAGAGGCAATCTGGATGATTAGGCATAAAGACATTCCTCTCAACTAGTGCTTGTTTGAAAGAAGTAGCCTAGTTGTGGGATATAGGAAGAGATGAGGGGTCTTGCCAAATGACTAGCCTTGTGAACCTATGAATAGTTGAGACATAAGTAGAAAAGGATGTCCCCCAAGCTTGAATCACTATGTTTGAAAAATCTTTTAGAGAATCAATAGTGGCAAGGGGGGGAACCCATTCCATGAATCAAACCAAAATTGACACTATCCCCATTGTTCACTTGTCATGATATGAATGAAGTAATGAATTCTTGAGAAGCCACCATGAAATCCCAAATGACAAACCCCTTTGGTGGGTCTAGCATAGTAAGAACTCTGGAAGGTTCCAAGTTATCTAAATATTTCTCTTGCAAAATGCGACACCATTTGGTTTGGGTTTTTTATACATTTTCCAAACAAGTTTAGCACCAAAAACCTTATTACTTTTGGTAATGTTGGGAAGTCCACACCTCCTATTCTATAAGAGGTTGACATGACATGAATAGAAATTAGAAATATTTTCTTCTGACCATTCATATTATTTGACCAAAGAAAAGTGCGGGTTAAAGTTTAAATTTGAGAGATGCTACCTTTGGGGGCTTGTACAATGGAGAAGTAATAGTTAGGAATGGAAAAAAGAATAGTTTTGATAAGAAAAATTCTACCAAAGAGGGATAACTAGCAAACCTTCCAAGCACTAATTCTACTCTTGATACGATCAATTACATATTTCCAATAAGAGGGTTTGTTTAATACAATAAAAAAGGGAACACCAAGATAAGTAGAAGGTAAATGATCATGGGGAAAACTAGGAAGATAGATTATTCTCTGAGAAACCAATTGTGAAGTCTTAAAAACATAAATTTTAGATTTAGTTGCATTGATACATTTACCTAAAACTTGTGTATATAGGTCAATGGCTTTCTTCATACTTTTTCCTTCTTGATATGTAGATGATCCAAAAAGTAAAATATCATCAACAAAAAGAGAATGGGTTATGGACAAAGATGTACCTATAATATTGATACTTTTTCACAACCCTTTTTGATTAAAAGAGTTAATAAGTCTACTAAGAGCCTCTACCATAATGATAAAAAAGAATGGAGAGAAAAAGGGTCACCTTGATGAACTCCTTGGGAAGAGGCAAAGAAACCTATTGGTGCACCATTAATGCGAATAGAATAACACATACCTAAAATGTAAGCTTTAATCCATTTACACCACCTAGAAGAAAAGACCAATTTAGTTTATCGTAAGCCTTCATCATATCTAATTTGACAAAAAATGCTAAAATATTATGTTCTTTGATGGAATGAAGGGTCTCATGGGCTATTATAGCTCCCTTAGTTGTTTCTCAACCAGGAACAAAACCCCCTTGTTCTATTGATATAATCTTTGGGATAATGGACTTAAAATGCAAATAAGTAGCCTTTGTGATAATCTTATAGACAGTGCTACGTAAAGAAATAGGATGGAACTCAAAAAAATAATAAGGATCATTAACCTTTGGGATGAGAGCAATATTGATGGTATTAAAGTTCTTCAAAATGGAGACATTTTTCCTTGATTCTTCAAGAGCCTCAAGCAATTCAAAAATAATTACATCCCAACATTTTTGAAAAAATAATGCAGTGAACCCGTATGGGCCTAGTGCCTTATCAATAGGCATAGAAAATACTACACTATGAAACTCAGAGAGAGTAAAAGGGGCGATAAGAATCAAGTTGTCTTGTTGCATAATCAAAGAAGGAATGGAATCAAAGATCTCATCCATAAGGTGGGAAGAGGGGATATCCTATGATGGAGGGGAAAGAAGATTAGAGAAGAACCTTACACTCTTAGTTTGGATGCCCTTATCATCAAAAATCAAGTTTCCTAGATGGTCATGAATTGTAAAGATAGTGTTATTAGCCTTATTTTTTTGGTAGATGCATGAAAAAACTCAGTATTTTGGTCCCCTTGTTGAAGCCACAATTCTCTAGACTTTTGTCTTTGGTACTCTTCTTCTCACTTACATAATTCAACCCACTCCCCTTGCAAATTCTTCTGTCTTCAATGCATATCAATTTAAACCATGGAGTAAAATATGTTCATTAATCTTAGCTATTTTTTCTTCTACCACCTTTTTCTCCTCAAAAATATTTTTAAAAACATGTTTATTCCAAATCTTGATAAGCCCTTTGACATACTGCATTTTCTTATGAAACTGAAACATTTTAGTTCCTAGCTCTGGTGGAGTATCCTTCCACCATTTTTTAAGAGGCCATCAAAGTGGGGATGAGAATACCATACATTTTCAAATTTGAAAGATGGTTTAGAAGAACTAGTAAGAGGAGAATTTGATGGAAGAATGGACAATTGAATAAGGAAATGGTCAAATTTTGAATATGGGAGAATATTGGATTGGATAGAATAAATTTTCAATTTCCAACATTATGAACACAACAATCTATCCAATCTAACTGCAATTTGGAGGAACCTAATTCTTCTATTAGTTCAAGTGAAAGATCTAGCTTGTGGGGAACATCAAATAGATCATTATTGTTCACAAAGTCATTAAAGTCTTGGATAGCTCTAGGTGGGAGAGTAATACGTTCATACTTATCCCTGGATGAGGAATGACATTAAAGTCACTGACAATAGTAAATTTGACACCTACTAATTGCTAGATAAAGCTTGTAAGAATAAGCCATAATTTTTTTTTATCAAACATAGGGGTAGGGCCATAAACATTAATCAACTAGAATGAAAATTCATAGTGTTGAATGGAAAACATTGGCCAATGAGTTCCTTGATGAAGATTTTGAGCCTTGATAGTCTTTGGATTCTATAATATAGCAAGGCCCCCATAAGCACCTAATCTAGGAACATGTGAAGAACTCCATGTCAACTAAAATCCAATAGATTTTTGAAAGTTATTTGTTGATAGCTTTGTCTCTTGAAGCAAGAATAGATCACATTGGATAGAATCAAGGCACTACTTGATCCTATTATGTTTTTCAGAGGAATTAATGCCCCTAAAATTCCATGAGAGAATCTTCATAACTAATAAGGAACACTCTTAGCACTCCTTTTCAATCACTTAGAGGTAGGAAAATTACTGTCCAAAGTTCATTGGATCCCTACATCAACTTGTATTTTAGCTTTTGATGCTTTCAATGGTCTACCCCTAGGCTTAGAAGATCTCTTAGTTATAGTAGATGGTGAAAGGGGGTATTGTAGCATAGACAATTTTTATGAGAAATCAAACCTAACATTAGTAAGAAGTGGATCAACAAAGAGGAACCTAGATTGACCAAGACTATCTGTTTGAGTAGGAGACTTCTGGACTGCCAAGCCAAGATCTAAACCATTCATAGAGTCCTCCAACCTAGGTGAGGTGGATCCAATTTAAAGTATACACTATCCTCATGTGGGTCATGGAGCATGTTATCTTCATTGAAGAATTTGGGAGGAATTCAAACACTACACTCTATCGCTAAAATTTGGGCACATTCAGAAGAC
Organism: Cupressus sempervirens; assembly: GCA_028749045.1. Classification (NCBI taxonomy): domain Eukaryota; kingdom Viridiplantae; phylum Streptophyta; class Pinopsida; order Cupressales; family Cupressaceae; genus Cupressus; species Cupressus sempervirens. The sequence goes on from CM053790.1 coordinate 490,573,691, forward strand.
AATGAATGTCCTTGGGAAATTGATGAAACTTCTAATCTAGACAATAAAGAAAGAGGTTTATCATTAAAAATGATATCATTAACAACATCATTCATCTAAGAGGGATGGATAACATCTTCTTCATTGGCAACTGGATATGTAATTGCAAGTTTAGAAGATTTTGATGATGTGAAAAGAGACTGATCTAGACTTATCTCGAAGAGAATTCCATTTAGAAACAAGATGGGTCAAAAACAATATAATTTTTTTAGAAAACTTAGATGAGAAGGACCCTAAATTTAGGTAACCCATAAGAGGAAAATAATTCTCCAAAAATGAGCACAAAGATTTATTATGACCTGAACAGTCTTCGTAAGATTGATCTTTTTATGTAGAACAATGACCCTTTAGTGAATGTTAAACAACTAGATTTACAAATGAGAAATGATATAGGTCACTTGATAGTTTAGCTTGAGATACACATGCAGCATTAGTAGTAGAAGGAATAGACTGTGTCCTAAAAGTGCACTTCAATGGGTTAGAGCTATGGTTACTACAAACTATTAGATTAGAGCAACTTGGATCTTGACATTGATTAGTGAGATGACCCAACCAACCTGACATCTTAATTACAGTTTATGCATCTTGAATAATAATTTTTTGGTTGCATTGACCATATTTAGATGACATAATTAAGGAAGAAGGTAATGGTTTATTCAAATTTACTAAGGCACAAAACCATATAGAAAGAGATGGTTCATCAAAAGGCACTAGATCATGTCATATGAATACTCCAGTTTTATTTTTGATTAATTCAATAATTTGTAGATCTCTATATTCCATTGGTAAAGTAGGAATGTCAATTGAAAATGGCATAAAATCACAGGTTGAGTGACTAGGTTTAAAGTTTGGAAAGCAAGCAGTGGTATATATTCCCAACCCTTTACAAAACTAACTCTTAATTCAAATAACATTATCCCAAGAAAGCTTAGAATCAAACATATAAATAAAAGAAGAAGACTCATGATCAACGTAGAATAAATTAGTAACACTATACCAGTAATGCTTCACCCAAGAAAGAAGATATACAGCCAAGAGGAAGGACCAAATCTTATCGATGATTGTTGTGTCAAGCATGTAAGTGATCTGTGGTTTGAGAAGTCCATCTTTAAACACAAGAAGCTAGGCGTCACCATCTATGAGTGTGGCATTTGAACTATCTAGATTATTATTGGGACTAGTTGATCTTACTCAAGATGTAGACCCTAATTTTCCCTTCCAAACTTTGGTAGGCTAATTTCCTATAGATTTTTTTACCTCTAAGTAAAATATTATTGGGATAAGATTTTTTTTTGGATCAGTAATGGAGACATTATTTGGCCATGACACATAAGAAGGGAGTTGGTAGTTAAAATACCCAATTTCCTCACCAATTTTAGAAAAGATAGGTATGGGTTGCTAAAGTGGCCCATGACAAATGTCAAAAATTGGCTAGATCTGGGGTTTGGTAGTCTTAAGACCATGTTTTATCTTCTTTGCACCATGTCCACTATGGCTAGAGCCATATGATATGTTGAAATACCTTGTACCTATTTTTCCACCATTATGATGAAGAAGAGGAAGATGAGACTGGTTTGAAAGTTTCTCATTCACATCAAGAGCTCTAGTCCTACCACCTCATTCATGCTCAACATAGAACTCAACCCATTCTCCTTTTGCCAAATTTCTAAATCCATTATAGTGAATCAATGTCTTGTAAATGAAAATATCTTTGCTAACATCATCAAGGGTAATAAATGCATAGCCCTTTTGTGAGTCAAACCACTTGACCTTTCTAATCCTTTTCCCACTCTATGCAATAATTATGTTTTAGCAATTATTATTAGTGAACGAATCAGATAAAAATGTTGCAAAATCCTTCTTCCTTGGTTGAGCTTGATCTTCACAGCTATGTGATGTAGGATCATCTAGTGGTGTATGGGCAATCCTATATCACCCAAAAAAATATGCTAAGGATAGTTTCTATTTAATGTGTTTTCATTTCTAGATACCCATTTGGGTCAAATAAAGGTTCCAGCTTGCACGGTTCCACTATTAGGTTTCTAGGTTAGAGTTTTATTAGTTTTTAAGCACCTTAGGATATGTGTAAATGTAGAAAATGAGTTATTTTGTAATTGAGCCAAAATTATGATGGGTTAGAGGGTGCAATTTGGAGGGATGATTGTACTTGTAATTTAAAACACTCCAGAAAAAGAATTAGGTCAAAAGACTTTATGGTTAGAAAGTTATTGCAATTTTAAGTTTCTTGGGGACCTCCCAAAAGTGCTTCAAAGTCAAATATGGGGCACTAAATGGCCTCATATAGGGCCAAAAAATGGGAGATGAATGAAGTTGGTCCATAGGGCAATAGAGCACTTCAAAAAATTTCTAAAAATGTAAATAGTTTATCAATCAGAGTCCTAGTTCAAAAGTTATGCTTCCTAGAAGTTTGACTACCATTTCTAGGTTCTTCTAATTTTACACCAACTTCTAATGTGATTTCTAGAACCTTTTGTTTTGGCAGTGGATGCCAACTAGCATATTCTAGGATGTACTCATAACCCTAAATGAAGTGGGATCTATTTAGGAACATTTTTGGCATTGTAAAGGTAGCTCTTAGTGGAGTTAGAGAGAAGGTACTGTGTGGAGGATTTCTTTGTCCAAAATCATACTATTGTAAGCCCATAGGGAATTTTTCATTGATAGTAATATTTCCATTTTCCTGTGTGTTCATTTTGCTCTTTGGTTGTGTCTTCATCAAGTGGTATCAGAGCAAGTTTCCTTGAGTGTGTAGACAAAGTGCCAATTGTGAGGCAATTTGCACCACGACCGTGTGGTTTTGGGTTTGAGACAAGAAGATGCCTCCATAAAGGGAACGTGGTGGAAGAGCTAGAGTTGTTACTCCTGAGGTTTGAGCCCTCAAGAGACAAGTTCAAGCATTATAGGAGGAGATCTATAGAGGACTGAATGTTTCCATAGGCAACGAAAGTGAGGAAGAAAAATGAAGAAGAAGAAAATATTGGAAAGCAAGGGGAAGGTGAAAAGGAACTCCTAAATTAGGCAGAGGGGAGGCTTTTTCTAAGCTTAGAAAAAGACCTAAGACTCCACTTTTTCCTTCTCATTCCCCAATTCCTTCTACAAATTATCAATTATCCTTGCCTTAGACTCCAATTCAATCTTTAAATTATTATTTTCCTTGATAGCAGAGTCCAGGTCAATTTTTAATTTATTATTGACCTATGCACTACTCTTGACAAACTTGAACAACTATGTATTTTCTTTTCATTCTCCAATTCAATCTTCAAATTATTATTTTCCTTTATAGTAGATTCCAAGTCGGTTTTCAATTTATTGTTGACCTATGCACTACTCTCTACAGACTTGAACAACTGTGTAGTAGAGGCTTTTTCATGCTAAATTCTTTTTTTGCACTCATCCAATTCTTTATTCAAATTTTTTAATTGTTCATTCAAATTTTCTTGTTAGAAAATTGCCTTTGTAGGATAATAATTCTTTATCCTATTTTGCAATTCTTTGAACCTATTGTTTGCTACTTTCTCCTTGGCCTTCATATTATCAAGGTCTACCTGTAATTTTTCTATTTTCTTTGTAAGCCTTTTGTTTTCCCTCTCCACTTTCATAAGTGTAGAATAGACCATTTTGTTGCTCTCTTTTAATATATTGATTTTGGCAATATTTTTCATTTTTGACAAATCTATTTGAAGACTGGTAACTTGTACATCATTATGGTTCATTACATTTTCTAGTGGATTATTATATCTAGCCAAGGGCATAATAGCCATGAAGCTCATCATTTTGGTGTTTGGATCATATGTTGGAAATATACTATTAGTAGATCCTTAACATTCAACAACTGCATCACTTTTCAAAGTCTTCATAATTTGCCAATTTCTTTTGCTTGTCTAATCAAACTTTGATACAAACTCCTTCAAATTAAAATCTAGGTTTGCTAACACAATTGAGTGTTTGAAAGGTGAATTATCAGTTGTTTTATTGTATGCTCCTCCAACTCTAGTTAAACTTACTCCACCTAAAATTATATTTTGAGGATTTCCAACATACTGAAGATGGCCCATTCCAAATCTTGACATTTTAGTACTATTTTAAGGGTTTTGTACAGAAGCTGCTAGTGCATACATTGGTGAAGTAACCACTGACATTGTTTGCATTGTAATTGTAATAAATTTTTACTTTCTAGCACAAGGTTCATCCATTCTAGTGGCATTGCCAGTGCTAGTGGGATCAACTACAACTGGATTTGAAGATTTAATAAATAATGTGTTGGGATGAGCTTCAAAAGTAGAAGTATAATGTTTTTGTCCCTTTCTAGATGAATCATCTCCAATCTCATCGAAGAGTCCAATGATTGGTTTACTTCCTCTTTTGGGTGGGTCTATTTGTGGATCTGTATTCCAAATCCCTTCACCACTTGCACCAATAGACCCTATACCTGCATAGCCCATTTTTTGTATCATAGTTTCCCCTTTAGTATATGATTGTTTAATAGAATTACTCATTTGAAGATTAACAATATGTATGCCCCTAGTTGACTCAAAATCCTAAATACCTTGAATGTCTCCATCATACTTGAGGTCCTTCTATCTTTGAATATCACTATCACTACAACTACCAAAATCATATAGTACAGTTGGATGCTCTTTATTCCAATAATTGTTGAAAAATTTATCCTCCTCGATTTTCTCAAAACCTATTGATGTCATAAGTGAGCTAGAGGAGTATTTTGAGTATGAGGAAATCAGAGACCCTAAGAGGGTTAAATTTTTGAAGGTCAAAATGAAAGGCCATGCCAAAATCTGGTGGCAAGAGGTTTAGCTAGAAAGGAATAGAAGAGGAAAGGAGAAAATCACTAGGTGGTATCACATGGTGGACAAACTAAAGAAGTAGTTCATTCCTATAGATTATGAGCTTGATTTGTTCAAGAAAATGCAAGGGTTATAGCAAGCAGGTGAATCTATCTAGGAATATACAGAGGAATTTAATCAACTTCTTATTAGGGTAGGGCATGTAGAAGCTAATAAGGAGAAGGTTACCCGTTACCTCAGTGGGTTATGACCTAGTATTCAAGAGGAGTTAAGTCTAATTAGAATGACAAGCATTGAAGAGGCATACCAGTTTGCCCTGGAAGTTGAAGAGAAGCTAAACTAAAATTTTGATGGAAGGCAAAGAGGGTGTGGTAAAGGCAGAAAAGGTGGTGGTAGGTCATTTGGAGGCCAAAATGAGACCTAGAAGAAAAATGAAGATGTGGGTACTAGCAAGAACTAGAGGAATGAGGGTTTTAACCACTCCCATGATCAAAACTTTGGAGATTAGAGAGGAAGAGGTAGATGATGTCAAAAAGGTTCAAGAAGAGGAGGCTTCCATGGTACCTATTTTCATTGCAATGAAGAAGGTCATCGTGACTTTGAATGTCCTCAATGACAAGGAAGGACAGATAGGAGAGCTGATGGTCAAGCAAGGGTTACTCATGTGGACAAAGATGCACAATTATCACATTCTAAGGATGCAGAAAGAGGAGAGGTAATCATAAATGAAAGGGTCTTACTAAGTGGCAAGACTAAACTTGGACAAAGGAGGAGTTTGTTTCATACTAGGTGCAAGTGCGAGGATAAGTGTTGTGATGTGATTGTTGATGGTGGAACCATTGACAACTTGGTGTATGAGGAGATAGTCTCTAAGCTAAAGCTCAAAAGGGAGAAACACCCCCAACCCTATTGGATTTCTTGGGTGAAGGATGATCATAAGGTCTTGGTTAGTGAAAAGTGTTTGGTGAAGTTCAAGATTGGGAGTTATGATGATGAAGTTCTCTGTGACATTATTCCAATGAATGTCTTCCATTTATTGTTGGGAAGACCATGGCAATTTGATAGGCATGTTGTACATGATGTTCATGCAAATACATACTCCTTCACAAAGGATGGAGTTTGCCACAAACTGAAGCCCTTGGTAAAGGAAGGTGAAAAGGTATACAGTAGTGCTAGGATATGTCTTGTTGATGGAAGAATTTTTTTGGATGGTATGAAACATCAGTATATGTGTTATGCTTTGATTCCTAGAAAAGATAAGGAAGGTAGTACTAAAATTTGACCTCAAGTTTCAAGCCTATTAAGTGAGTATGGAGATGTCATCTCTGATAATGTTCGAGGAGAGTTGTCACCAGTAAGGCAAATCACTCATCAAATAGATTTATTCCCTAGAGCTAGTTTGCCTAATAAGGCTACTCATATGATGACTCCTACTGAAACTGAGGAGCTAAATAGACAAGTTCAAGAGCTGTTGAGGAAGGGATTGATTTGAGAGAGCCTAAGCCCATGTGTAGTACCTATAGTACTAGAAAAAAAGAAGGATGGAGAGTGGAGAATGTGCACAGACTCTCAAGCTATAAACAAAATAGCCATCAAGTATTAGTTCCCTTTGCCAAGAATGGACAATCTTATGGACTACTTGATTGGGGCTCAATACTTCATAAAGATAGATCTCAAGAGTGGCTATCACCAGATATGGATATGAGAAGGAGATGAGTGGAAGACTACATTCAAGACTAAGGAGGGTCTAGATGAGTGGTTAGTCATGCCTTTTGGACTAACCAACGCACCAAGTACCTTTATGCAACTTATGAATGAGGTACTAAGGAAATTCTTGGGAAAATTTTTTATTGTCTATTTGGATGATATTTTAATTTTCAGCAAGACTTTGGATGAAAATTTATTGCACATTCATAGAGTCCTTGAAAGGTTGAGGGAAGAGAAAATGTTGATTAATTTGAAGAAGTATAGCTTTGTAAAAAATTAGTTAGTCTACTTGGGGTTTGTTGTATCATATGAGGGTCTCAAAATGGATCTAGAGAAGGTAAAAGCCATCTTGGAATGACCTATTCCAAGATCTGCTATTGAGGTGGGATCATTTTATGGTCTGGTTAGTTTTAAAAAAAAAGTTCATGAAGAAATTTAGTGGCATATGTGCACCCCTGACTGAAACAATAACGGGGGGTAGGAAAGAGTTCAAGTGGACTATAATAGCTACAAAGAGTTTTGAATTGTTGAAGAAGAAGGTGACAAAACAATCAGTGTTGGCACTTCCTAATTTCAATAAAGTATTCCAAGTAGATTGTGATGCTAGTGGCAGTGGTAGTGGGGCTGTATTGAGCCTAGAAGGTAAGCCTATTGCATATTTTAGTGAAAAATTGAATGATGCAAAGAAGAAGTATTTTGTTTATGATTAGGAGTTCTATGCAATCATTCAAGCTTTCAAGAAATGGAGGTATTATTTATTGCCAAAAGAATTTTTCTTGTATACTAATCACCAAGCATTGTAGTACCTAAATAGTCAAGGTAAATTGAACCAGAGACATTTGAAGTGGGTAGAGTTCATGCAGAGCTATACATTTGTGTTGAAATACAAAAGTAGAAGGTCTAATAGGGTTGTAGATGCATTGAGTAGGAGACAGTTGTTGCTGGCAGTAATGTAGGTTGAAGTGGTTGGGTTTGATGAACTTGAGAATCTCTACCCTAAGGATCCTAATTTTGTTGGAGCATGGAAGGCTTGTAAAGAACTTCTTACTATAGATAGGACCAGGTGGCTAGATTATTTGATTTAGGATGGTATGTTTTTCAAGGGTAGTCAATTATGCATTCCAAGGAGTTCCATGAGGAAAAACTTGATCAAAGAGAAACATAGTGCGGGAAGGGGAAGACACTTTGGTCGAGATAAGACCATTGCCATTCTTAGAGAACATTATTTTTGACCTCAAATGAAACAAGATGTGAAGAAATTTGTACAGAGTTGTCAAGTATGTCAAGCAACCAAAGGATTTAGTCATAATGCTGGACTTTATCAGCCATTACCTGTTCCATCAAAGCCTTGGGAGGACATTAGTATGGATTTTGTTCTTGGATTGCCGAGGACACAATGGGGTAATGACTCAGTATTTGTGGTGCTTGATAGGTTCTCCAAGATGGCACATTTCATCCCATCCCATAGGACTCATGATGTTGTACATATTGCAAAAAAAAAATTCAGAGAGGTGGTGAGACTACATGGTCTCCCAAAGAGTATTCTTTCTAACAAAGATATTAAATTCGTGGGGTATTTTTGGAGGACTTTATGGAAGAAGTTGAGGGCAGAATTGAGGTTCATTTCTACACATTATCCATAGTCTGGTGGCCAAACCAAAGTGGTAAATAGAAGTTTGGTAAATTTGCTGAGGTGCTTAGTAGGAGATAAGCCCAAGGGATTGGATTTGATTTTGCCACAAGTAGAATTTGCTTACAATAATTCTATAAGTAGGAGTACTAGTAGATCACCATTCCAAATTGTGTATGGAAGTAGTCCAAGGATTGCACCAGAATTGAGAAAGATGGAGCAAGGGGAGAGGACAAGTGTTGAGGTAGAAGAATTCATTGAACATATCAAGAGCCTACATGAGGAGGTCCATGCACACATCACTAAGATGAATCAATAGTATAAAGCTAGGGCAGATCAAAGAGGAGACATAAGGAGTTCCAAGTAAGAGATATGGTTATGGTACACTTACAAAAGGAATGGTTTCCAGTGAGTACTTACAACAAGTTGAAGATGAAGACATTTGGCCCCTACAAAATTTTGAAGAAACATGATTCAAGAAATGCATATGAGGTGGAGTTGCCAGATGGGATTCACATTTCTCCTATCTTCAACATTATAGACTTAACAAAATATCATGATGATGGTATAGATGGAGCCATGTGCAATTCCTACTTCTAAGAAGGAGGAGATAAAAGAGATTCTGGATAGTTGTGTGGGTAAGAGTACCAGAAATAGGTAGTATGAAGAGTACCTGGTGAAGTGGGAAGGACGACCAATAGAGGACTCAACTTAGATATTAGTAGTGGAGGCTACCCATTTTGGTTTTCCTCTACCATAAAGTGACATGGTCACTTTTCAATCTACTGTGGGTGTTCAATGTAGGAGCATCTAGTGGTGTAAGGGAAATCCTATATAACCCAAAAAAACATGCTTAGGTATAGTTTCTATTTAATGTGTTTTCATTTTTGGATACCCATTTGGGTCAAATAAAGGTTCCAACTCTCACAGTTCCCCTATTAGTTTTCTGAGTTAGAGTTTTATTAGTTTTTAATCACATTGGGATACATGTAAATGAGTTATTTTGTAATTGAGCCAAAATTATGATGAGTTAGAGGGTGTAATTTGGAGGGATGATTGTAATTGTAATTTAAAACACTCTAGAAAAAGAATTAGGTCAAAAGAATTTATGGTTAGAAAGTTATTGCATTTTTAATTTTCCTAGAGACCTCTTAAGAGCACTTCAAAGTTAGATATGGTGCACTAAATGGCCTCCTACAGGGCTGAAAAATGGGGGACAAACTATGCTATTCATAAGGCTATAGAGAACTTTGAGAGCTTTCTGAAAATGTAAATGGTTTGTCAATCAGATTCTTGGTTCAAAAGTTATGCCTCCCGAAAGTTGGACTACCGTTTCTAGATTCTTCTAATTTTACACCAACTTCTAATGTGATTTTTGGAACCTTATATTTTGGTGGTGGATGCCAACTAGTGTATTCTAGAATGTACTCCTAACCCTAAATGAATTATGGTCTATTTAAGAACATTTATGGCATTGTAAAGGCAACTCTTAGTGGAGTTAGAGATTAGGTACTCTGTGGAGGATTTCTTTCTATAGAATCATACTATTGTAAGGCCATAGGGCATTTTCCATTGATAATAATATTTCCCTTTTCCTATGTGTTCATTTTGGTCTTTAGTTGTGTTTTCATCACTATGTAACCTCCTTTTGCTCAAAGATTTTCTCTACCAGGGCTGCCAAAATCTCAACGAATTGCCTTCCAACTTTGGGAACCTCAAAATTGTGGAGCTTTTGAACTTGAGCCACTGCAGTCAATTAGAAGATCTACCTTTGAGTTTCGGAACCCTAGATCTATTCTAACATGGAAACCCTACTTGAAAGCTTTAGTGTAAAGCAAAGATATGCTCTTACCATGAATTTCCAATTCATGAAAATTTACTATAAGGCACTTCCCATTGATTTACTCCCTAGATTTCTCATTCATAGATTCTTTATAATCTTCTCCTTATAGATAGATATTTTAAGAGATTTGACATCTAGATCTAGTGAGGTATGATTGTAATTTACTATCGTTGTTTTTGATATTTAAATCTTCTTACTTGTGTGATGACTTTTGGAATAATTGTAAACCCTAATGGATCGATTGAATGCTAATACAGATTTATGATATTATAGTCACACGTTTACTATAGGTGGAGCTATACCTGTGTTGTTAGTTCATCATGCTTGCTTGATGTTTCTGCCACTCCACCAATATAGAATCATATCTTTGTAGAAAAGTATCCACACCTCTTCGAAGCTTTTTATAAAATCTATAAATTCTCAATTTGGTGGAAACCCTAGACTTCGCAACTTCTACTAATTTTAACTTTGCAATCAATTGTTGCTTGGATCTTGCCCTCCTCAGAAGATTGACAAATTGAACCACTACAGTGATCTACTATGATGAAGATTGTTATTATTATTCATTTGCTTGTTCGATATTCGCTTCTGCTTTTCACTCTTCACTGATCGCTTATGTTCTTCGCTCTTCCATGTACCTTATACAATAATATTTTATGATCTATTTAATTATTCTTTTATTTAATAAAATAAAATATGTATCATACTTTTATTATTATTATTATTTGTTTTATATACAATTAGTTATATAGAATAGAATAAATATGTTTTAAGAGAATAAAGTATACTAGCTTATATATATTCTATATATATAAAATAAGCCGAGAGATATCCTTCTCGAGGCACCTATTGCATTGAGTTAGATTATGAAAATAGGTACCTTGAGAAGGATGACACTCGGCTTATAGGTGCCTCGAGAAGGATAACACTCGGCTTATTTTATATATATATAGAATATATATAAGCTAGTAGCAATCATGATGGAAGAATGAAAGATATTATTGTTATTAATCTACTAGAATAAATAATAATTATAAAATATATTTTATAATACGTTATATAATTTATATGTTCACTTAAATATGCTTAATGTAATAGATTCCCTTTGAAAAAAATGAAAAAAAATCACCACATATATAATAATTAGTATGAATAAAATGTATATTTTTTTATTCAAGTAATTAGAATTAAACTTTGGATTGAGATTACAGTTTCCATTTGCATTAGTGTTAGCATAAATTTTATCCTTAAAGCTAGATAATTATTTGCAATAGAGCAAAGGTCTTAGTGGGACTTCTTTAAGGAAATCAAGAGTGAAAGAGTTATTAAGGCTTCAAATTTTATAATACATAATTCTTTTATTAATCATTAAATCAAAGTCTCAACAACTCTCTCATGTTTCTTTATCTTTCATCCTTCACACTATGTGTACCTCACGCATTTCTGTTATCCCCTTCTCTCTCTCTCTCTCTCTCTCTCTCTCTCTCTCTCTCTCTCTCTCCCCCCCCCCCCCTCGCCTCTATTTTGGTCCTAAATTTTCCTCTTTCTATATTTACCTCTATCTCTCCCCACTCCCCTTTCTATCTTTCTTCCATCTCCCTTCCCATCTAGTCATTGCTTTCCCCTAAGTACCTGATATATCTTTACAACATCTCTCTCTCTCTCTCTCTCTCTCTCTCTCTCTCTCTCTCTCTCTCTCTCTCTCTCTCTCTCTCTCTCTCTCTCTCTCTCTCTCTCTCTCTCTCTCTCTCTCACTCACACACACACACACACACACACACACACACACACATCTCTCTTTCCTGAACATATACATACATATATCTCCCCCCATAATTACTCTCTTTCCCTCTCTCCTAACCCTCCTCTCAGCATGTGTTCTCCTACTTAAATCCCCCTTCCCTCCAACCCACACTTATCAATATTATCCTCTCTTCCTTCTTCATTACTACATTCATCTATCCTATGCCCTAATTATTATATTAATCCAATCTCTTCCCTATTCCCTCTCATATTCCCTCTTTCTCTTATATCTGCCCCCCTCTCACCATCTATTCCTCTTGATTACCATGTATCCCTAGCCCATTTCTCTCACCCTATGGGTCCTCTTCTCTATTTTTCTCCCTCATATGTGTCACATGCTAATTACTCTATTACAAAGTATCCTCCCCTCCCCCCCCCCCCAACTCTCTCTCTCTCTCTAAGTATCAAATTATCCTATTTTTTCTCTACCTCATATCTCTCCCTCTCCATGTTCTCTCTTTCTCTTTCCTATCTAATCCCTTTCTCTTGTTTCCCACCACATATTATCATCTCCTCCCCCTAATTACCATCTCTCTCTCTCTCTCTCTCTCTCTCTCTCTCTCTCATGTCTCCTCATGTTATTACTGTCTACTCTATCTATCTCATGTATCTTTATCTCTTACCCTCTCTCAAAATGTCCACTTCATGTATCACCCACATCCCCCCTTTGCCCCTCTTTCCTTATCACATCTAAATCTACTTTTTGGACCCTACTTACATCATCTTTCCCCACCCCTTTTTCCATCTCCTCCTCCTAAAATTATCATCTCTCTCTCTCTCTCTCTCTCCAAAATTCCTCCCCACATCATTATTTCCAACCATTCGATGCCCTAATTATTCTCTTTCTCTCTACCTCATCTCTCTCCCCTTCAATGTTTTCTCTTTCTACCTTATTTCTTCCCTCGTTTGTCCCTTTCTCCTATTTCAACCCTTACTTACCACATCCTATTCTTTATTACCATTTATCTCTATATCATCTCTCTCCCTCCCTACATCATTAATATCTTTAAGTCTCTCCTCTCTCTCCTCTCACAATCTCTTCCCCCTATTTACCCTCTATATCTACCCCAATCTCTCAGTCATGTATCTTTATCTCTCACAATATCTTTAAAAGATTCTTTATAAAATTTATATGATAGAAATTAAAATCAATTTTTATGATGTTATTCATAAGCTAAAAAAAAAATCAAATAGATAACAAATAAATGAAATTTATTTAAGAAAAAACAATAGAATTTAAGGAAAAATAATCCAAGCCTCTTATGTTTTTATCAACATGTTCTCAGCTCTAATTTGTCAAAATTGTTTTATGACCTTCAAAAATGAGGTCTACAATTGGTTTTTATCTCAACGCCCTTTTTTTTAAAAATATCAATGGCCTTGCTTGTAGTAATGGAGTCAATAGAAATGAAACAAATGAAATAATAATGGTACACTAATTTTTATGTTATGAATCAAATTAATAAATTGTCTGCTAACTTGGGGATCCTACAGATACAAATCCTCATGAAAAAAACAAAACCAACAACCATTATAAAAAATGGAAAAAGATAGTAATGAAAGTGGCAAGCAATGAGGGAGTAGTTTGTTAAATATATATTTCTCAAACAACATACACACAATGGTCCTCATAGCATCCCAATATTTCACCTTGATGTCAGCACCAAAATTACTGGTATTGCTTCTTCTTTTGAAATTATGATACTAGTGTAAATGCTGCAAATGATTTACATGCATTGCTAGTTTCCTGTCCAATGATTTACATGTGCATCACATCTAACTAAAATCATAGTGGTTGCCTTCAGGTGTATTTTAGCATTGAAAATATTATCCATGGAAATAAAATCCAATCTGCCTGCAATCGATTTATTCTGTATATAGAGAAGTTCTAGTGCGACATGTATTCCTAGAGAGAGACATTGACAAAGATGAAAAAAACACTTGATGTATGGACTATTGCACTCATAGGGAGTAGCCGTTGAGAGAATGAAATAGATTAACAAACCACTATGAATACAACTAGAGGCTTGTGCATAGAACATAGTGTGAAATCATTTGATATTTGCAATTCTGTATAGATTTAATAACATTGAAGAAAATAGTAAAGAATTATCCCTAAACTTGCACTATTATTATGAATAAAGAATTGAACTAATGTGAAGAAAAAAAATATAGGTAATCTAACATGATTTATCTACAAACTGAGTAAGTTCACAGAAAACATTGAAGAATTATGCTTAAACTCACACTATTATTAATAAAGCATAACACATGCTGTGTGATTATAACCAAAGATAAATAGAAGAAATGAAGCAATCCTATAGGAAAAATTCGATGATAAAAGTTGAGAAATCTTTGTTTCTAATGCTTAAAAATTCTAATGGACATATTGATATATGTAGAAGCTTCATGCATTCTTCCATTCATTACCATGTCGCTTCATTAGCTGTCATAACGCTTCATGCAAATTTTATTTGGAATCAATGCAATAAAGTGGGGAATAATGCCAATCTTTTTCCTTGCCCAAGTAATGTATAAGAGGTGTATTTAATAATTGCCTATCTAATTATAAGTAAACTCATCTCTTTTCTATCCACTTTAACTTCCTATAGAGAAGTTGCACAAACTCTTTCTTTATTTGATATTATAAATTTATATTCATTGACTAATTCTTCAACTACTCAACCAACTCATCATAAGATGTTTAAATGGACGTCAATTTTTTTAAAATATTGAATTGTTTACATTGATGAATGCTTCCACTATAGAAAGCCTCTCGGTTTGATTATATAGTATAATATGTTATTGTTATTATTTTATTTTATATACAATTAGTCATATAGAAACACTTTAAATTAGATTAAATGAGAATGATTATTTCATTTGCATACAAAATACAATATATATAGTTTTTAAAAATATTTATCTTTATAATTGAGAAATAATTATAGTTAAAAATAAATTTATTTTCTATTATCTATTAAAAAATATTTTAGTTTTTTCAAGAATATGTTATTTAATTTTATTTAAATTAAAAAATTATTTTAGCATTTGAGTGTGTATATTTCTACAATATAAAGACACAATAATCATGAAAATATCTACACTTCAAGTAACAAAATTTTAATACTTACTTGTCTCTTCAAAATATAATAAAATCTTAAGACAACATCTAGACCAATCAACTTCTGCAAGTTTTGTGAAGATGCACTTGCCACACTATCCTCATGTTTCATGATGCCTCTTTTGTTATCCCATTGCCAATCTATAATTGAAACAAAATTGAGAGAACAATAGAACAAAGGCAAAGGAGTGACCGGAAGGAGTTAAGCAAGGGCGGGAGGCTTGAATCAATGCCTAGAATTTTATGGTAGGGCAAGGACCTGCCAACTAAAGCTTGTCTTTTCAATAAGTTATTCCCCAATGTGCGGTTGTGATGCATGCACAAGGAGAATTATAGTTATAGTTATAGTGCATGGGAATTATAGATAGTTTTTGAAAAAAGACGCTAACCAACGCACTCAAATCTCTTATAGAAATAATGAGCAAAAATGAGAAAAGTACATGAGGAAACCTTGAGAAGGTTGTGAAAAGATGATAGGATCGATAGGAATGACCGAAAGGAATAAAAGAAAGATACGGGGTGCACCGCATATATAGTAGGGACCAATTGGATGGGTAGATAACATCTACATAATGCTACTTAGATAATTTGTGATCATTTATTGAAGTGAGATGGGCTAGATAAGCATCAGATGAAGTGAAAAGAAAGAGTTTAAGGCTGGGTGATCCTTTTTCCAAACTTTCTAGAAGCCCCTTGTACTCTTCCATTATATTCTCAAGATCCTCATCACAAGGGAAAAAAACCATAGCATCAAGATCCTCATTAGGTAGTTGGTACTTAAGCATCACATCTAGACCATACACTTCCACTATCATCCACTTCTCTGAATAGCCAAGACCCCACTGGATACATATCTTAAGCCACCATAAGTTGATCTCAACAAAATTAAGCCCGTAAAGATACACTAGAGCTTCACCTTCTGAGACCCATGTTGCAGGAGCAACTATAGGAATAATATTTATGTATTGTTTATTGGGGGGTACTGTGATGTTTTAGTGAATATTTTAATCACTTGTAAATGATTGATGTTTAGGGCACATTTTGATGTTTTAGGACATAGTTTGATGTTTTTCTAAAGGATTGAAAAAAATATTTATGGGTCTAGTGGTTGCCAAAAATAGTTTTAACTATTTATCATTGTTTATATATTCTCTCCAAATTGATCATTGGAGTGAAGATTTTTTTATTTTCTTTTTTGTGGGAAGAAGGCTAAGATATTGTGAAGATTATTTGTTTAACCCTACCCTAAATAGATGAAATAAATAACAGTGTAGTGGTTTCTTGTTACTTAGTTTATATTTTTTTCACACTAAAATTTTATTAGGGATGCACATCACATTTATTGGTTTTTGAATAAAATAGTTCTAGCATTATTTTTTTTGTAGAAGTTATTGTTGTAGGAAGCCAGACTCACAAAAGACTCTCTGGAAGTTAATTTTGGCAAAAATGCCTCTTGCTTGCATAAACACCATGTGAAGTGCCCTGAGTGTGGTGGAGAGGGGGTAGGAGGAATGTAAATTACTTTCTTCATGGTCATTTGCATGAATGAGCTACAATTTGAAGAAACATGTGTTTGGTAAGGCAGCATCCCTATGTGCTTCCCATGAATGAACACATGTAACCTGTAAGGTGTTGTTCATATTTGATGTTTTTCCTATAATATTCTCTAGTTTCTTCTTTCCATCCAATTTTAAAGCTATTATAGTTTCTATTTTTGTTATCTCCTCATCATAATGGTATTAGAGTGAGACAAGGTCTTGCTGGGAAGTGTATGTCTGCATAAGAATCACATGCTAACACTGAGGCTCACACCATGCCTCTAAAAAGTATGACACTAGATGCCATCAAAAAGATGATGGAGGAACTTCTAGAAGAGAAGTTGAAGGATTCAAGAAAGGGTCCAATGACAAGGATAAAGAGAATGAGATGGAAGAGGACACCAGTGAAGATGAAGAAGGAGAACAGCACCAGGATCCACCCATGAAATTGCCTGCAGATCAAAAGGCATTCATTGATGCTTTAAAGTCAATAAGAGGAGATTTTGCTAACAAGATACCTACATATGGAGGTAGTCTCAATAGAGAGGAAGTGATTGAATGGATTGAAGCCATCACTAATCATTTCGAGTTGAATGAAGTTCCAAAGAATGATAGGGTAAGGATTGCAAAAGGAAAACTGAGAGGATCTGCTCTCTCATGGTGGAATTAAATTCAAGGAGAAAGGATACAAAATAATAAGAGTCTGATTTCTTCATGGGAAGTAATGAAGGCAAAAATTAAGGCACAATTTCTGCCTATAGATCATGAAGTGAAGTTGTTCAAAAAGCTGCAAAGCTTGAAGCAGTGAGAGATGGATGCGAATACCTATACAGAGGAGTTCCATAGGTTAACTCTTAGTGTAAAGAAACAAGAGGAGGAACCAGAAAGAGTGGCCAAGTATTTAAATGGTTTGAGAATGAGCATACAGTAGGAGATTAGCCTCTTGGCCCCAGATACATTGGGGAAGTGTTTTCAACTTGCTCTTAAAGTTGAAGAGAAGTTGAAGAGGAAGGGTGATTAATGCCAAGGAGGGAGAAGTGGAAGGAATGAGTGAGGTAGAGGAAAATTCAACAATAGAGGACAAGGCTAGAGGTCCCAAGGCAAGTCTAACTCTAAGGAGAAAGTGGTTGACTCAAGTAGAAGAGGAGGCTATGGTGGAAGGGGATCTAATGGAGGAAGGTCATGGGGATGAGGCAAAAGATCCAAGTTCTCAGGAATGAAGTGCTACAATTGTGGTCAGATAGGGCACCAAAAATATAAGTCTCCACAAAGGTGATCTACTTCTCAAAATGGTGAAAGGAGAGTCACTTATTTGCAGGAAGATAATTTGAGTATGAACTCACTAGAAGTTTAGTTGATGATAGAGGCTAGAGGAGAAAGTCTCATGATAAGGAAGACGCTTCTTAAGGAACTAGTGAAAGAAGATACCACTCAAAGGAGGGCTCTTTTTCATGTTCAATGCAAGGTGAAAGGTAAGTTGCGTAAAGTAATAATTGATTCAGGTTCCAAAAATAACATCATCTCACTTGAAGCTGTAAACAAATTGAAGTTGGAGAGGTTTCTACATTCTTGTCCATACAAGGTCAGTTGGTTGAACAAAGGGCAGCAAGAAGTTTTGAATAAGCAAGCTTGGGTGGAGTTCAGTATAGGGGAATATAAGGATAAAATATTGTGTGATATCTTGCCCATGGATGCTTGCCACCTTTTGTTGGGAAGACCTTGGCAATTAAATAGGAAGGCACACCATGATGGTGAGAAGAATTCTTATAGCTTCCAAAAGGATGGAGTAGCATACAAATTGAATTATGAAGGAGAAGAGAAAAGGGTTGTTCAAGTTGGACCAAGTGTGTTGATGGTGGGTGAGAAAGAGTTCATAATACTCTTGAAGAAGATGGAGTAGGCTTTGCAGTGGTGCTAAAGCCTAAGGAAGATAGGAAAAAGGAGTGTAGAACATCAAGCCCAAAAGAAGTTGAAGAGTTGTTGAACCAGTACAAGGAGATCATTGCAAATATAATGCCTGAGTTTTTTCCACTGATAAGGGACATAAGTCACTAGATTGATCGTATTCTTGGAGCAGTGCTACCCAACAAGGAAACATATAAGATGACACTATGGAAAAATGAAGAGATTGCTAGGCAAGTACAAGAGTTGCTTGACAATGGGTTGATAAGGAAAAGTCTTAGTCCATGTGTTGTACCCTCAGTTCTTGTTCAAAAGAAGGATGGTAAGTGGTTTTTGTGTACTGATTCTAGGGCCATTAATAAGATAACTATAAGATATAGATTTCCTATTCCTAGAATAGAAGATTTGTTGGATTGTTTTGGGGGAGCTTCATATGTTTCTAAAATAGATCTCAAAAGTGGGTATCATTAAATAAGGATATTAGAGGGGGATGAATGGAAGATGGCCTTTAAGACTAATGAAGGGTTGGTTATGCCATTTGGTTTATCTAATGCTCCTAGTACATTTATGTGACTAATGAATGAAGTTTGTTGTTGTCTACCTTGATGACATTTTGGTGTATAGCGGGAATAAGAAAGAGCATTTACAACATTTAAAGATGGTTTTTCAAAGGCTACAAGAACAAAAGTTAAAGATAAACTTGGAGAAGTGTGACTTTTGAAACAAGAGTTGGTGCATCTTGGATTTTTGATATCCAAGGAAGATCTAAAAATGGATCCATCTAAAGTGGAGGCCATCATTAATTGGCTAACACCAAGGGTTGTTGGAGAGGTTCAAAGTTTCCATGGTTTGGCCACATTCTATAGGAAGTTCATAAGAAACTTCAACAACATTTGTGCACCAATTTTAGACACCATCAAAGGAGGAGGTAAAATGAAGTTTAAATGGAATAATGCAGCAAATAAGAGTTTTGAGGAACTTAAACAAGAGGTAGCCAAGTATCCTATTCTTGTTTTACTAGATTTTAATAAAGTTTTAATAATAGAATGTGATGCTAGTGGCTTTGCAATAGGGGCTATTCTTAGTCAAGAATGCAGACCTATTGCATATTTTCATTGAGAAGCTAAATTAGGTAAAGAAGAAATATTCTTCTTATGATTTGGAATTATATTCCATGGTCTAGGCATTAAAAAAATGGAGGCACTATTTTTTTCCTAAGGAGTTTATTGTGTATACTAAAAACCATGCTCTTAGTTTCTTTAATGGATAGGGAAAACTCAACCACAGGCACATGAAATGGGTTGAGAGTTTTTAGGCATATACCTTCACAATCAAGCATAAGAAGGGACAAGCTAATAAGGTGGTTGATGCACTTAGTAGGAAAGTGCTAATAGTGCAAGAAGTACAAGTCCAAAACATGGGTGTGGATGCATTGAAGGGAATGTATGTGGAAGATGGAGATGTCAGCTAAGCATATGAGGTTTGCACTAAGTTGGAAGATAGTTTTCATTCTAATTTTTTTGAATTCATTGTAGAAGATGGATTTTTGTTTAAAGGTAGCCAACTATGTATTCCCAAATGTTCTATGTAGGAGAATGTCATTAAAGAAAAACATTGTGGAGGTCTTAGTGGTCATTTTGGACTCAATAAGACATTGGAATCGGTACAAAGATTTTATTATTGGCCTAAGATGCAAATAGACATCAAGAAGATTGTGGAAGGGTGTCTTGTATGTCAAAGGGAAAAGGGAGTATCAACAAATGCTGGACTTTTCCAGCCTTTACCCATATCAAATAGACCTTGGGAGTGTTTGAGTATGGATTTTGTGATGGGATTACCAAGGAAAAAGATAGGTTATGACAACATATTTGTGGTTGTTGATAGATTCAGTAAAATGGCTCACTTTATTCCTTGTAAAACCACTAATGATGCTAGTTATATTGCAGGACTGTTCTTTAAAGAAATAGTTTGTATTCATGGTTCGCCATTGAGCATTGTATTTGATAGGGATAACAAGTTTGTGGGTCACTTTTGGAGGACCCTATGGAAGAAGTTGGGCACAAATTTATCCTTTAGTTCAGCCTGTCATCCTCAAATGGATGGGCAAACTGAAGTGGTTAATAGATCCTTGGGAAACCTTTTGAGATGTTTAACACAGGAACATGGAGGTAGTTGGGATGCCATCATACCTCAAGTAGAATTTGCATACAATGACTCAGTGAATCGTAGCACAGGCATGAGTCCTTTTGAAGTTGGTTATCGAAGACATCCAAGGGGAGTTTTGGAACTCAAGAATGTGGACGGTTTGGAGAAAAGGATTGGGCATGCAAAAGAGTTTTCTTAGGCAATGGTGGAAATGCATGAGCATGTGAGGAAAACTCTACAATAGAATAACCTAAAGGTAAAGGCTAAGGTAGACTTGAGTAGAAGGAATGTGTAGTTCCAAGTCAAGAATTTGGTTATGGTACACCACAACAAAAATTGGTTACCTCGAGGTAGCCATACAAAGTTGATGATGAAGAAGATTGGACCATGTGAAATTTTAGAAAAGTATGGAGAAAATTTTTACAAAGTGGCATTGCCTCCAGATGTAGCTATTTCACCTATATTTAATGTCTCAAACCTCACATTGTATAAAGGTTCAAATAAAGAAGTTGGTGTAGAAGCAACGTCACATGAATCAAATGACCAGATTCAAGAATTGCCTTCTAAAGAGAAGCCACAGATGGAGTGCATCATCAATAGCAGAAAGGCCATGAGGACAAGACACAAAGTGCACATAGAGCACTTGGTCAAGTGGAAGTTCCAAATTTTGAAGCCATTTGGTTGCAAAAAATAGAAATTCTAAGGGAAGGTGGGGATCTACAATAGTTGGTCTCCAAGAGGATTTGAGACAAAATTTACCCCCGGGAGTATGTTGCAGGAGCAACTATAGGAATAATATTTCTGTATTGTTTATTGGGGGGTACTATGATGTTTTAGGGCATATTTTAATCACTTCGGAAATGATTGATGTTTAGGGCACATTTAAATGTTTTAGGGCATAGTTTGATTTTTTGTTAAAGGATGGAATAAAAAATTTATGGGTCTAGTGGTTACCAAAAGAAATTTTAACTGTTTATCATTGTTTATATATTCTGTTCAAATCGATCATTGGAGTGAAGATTTTTTGATTTTCTTTTCTGTGGGAAGAAGGCTGAGATATTGTGAAGATTATTTGTTTAACCCTACCCTGAATAGATGAAATAAATAACACTATAGCTATTTCTTGTTAGTTTATATTTTTTTCACACTGCAAATTTATTAGGGATGCATATCATATTTATTGGTTTCCAAATAAAATAGTAGTAGCATCATTTTTTTTTGTAGAAGTTATTGTTGTAGGAAGCCAGACTCACACAAGACTCTCTGAAAGTTAATTTTGGCAAAAATGCCTCTTGCTTGCATAAACACTAAGTGAAGTTCCCTGAGTGTGGTGGAGAGTAGGTAGGAGGAATGTACATTACTTTCTTCATGGTCATTTGCAGGAATGGGCTACAGTTTGAAGAAACATGTGCTTGGTAAGGTAGCATCCCTATGTGCTTACCATGAATTAACACATGTAACCTGTAAGGTGTTGTTCATATTTGATGTTTTCCATGTAATCTTCTCTAGTTTCTTCTTTCCATCCAATTTTGAAGCTGTTATAGAATTTATTTTTGTTCTCTCCTCATCAACCCATTAGCATCATTTGGTTCCACTAGGATAAAGGATAAAGAAATTTCGAGGCATTATCATACAAAAAATTTCCACCAATCCCAATACCAAAACCCTAAGATGAAATTACATTATCATTATCTAATCCATGATAATCCTTCCTAAATTGTGCACTAAAACTGCCTCTCTCTACCACATTGTAGATGTTTTTCCCTGATACCAATTTCCCATGCATTCCCATTAGTCCCTACTCATAAGCATAAACCTGAATACCATTACTCTCAAGAATGTAGATTTTTAAGTCCCAAATAATATTCTAACTTTAACAATATTCTTCAACTCTAAAACAAAAAAATATTTATTGGATATTTTTTTACACAAGCTTAAATTCCTCACTAAGCAATTAACTTAGATGCTCTGCGAGACATGGAAATACTCTAAGAACTATATAGAGTGAGAAAACACCCCACTTTCTCAGGGATCTCTCTGATCAAATAAATTCCAACACCAAATATATCCAAACATTCTAGAAGCCCATTATTATTAGACTATAAGAGCTTTAAAAAATAGTTTAGACAACATTCAATTTGCTGAGGTCACTCTCTCTTGCACATAACTCTACGATTATTAGTATAATTTATGTCATCTAAAATTCCTTCTCAAAAAATAAACTATAAAAATATCTAAGCCAACCAGAAATATAGATTTGGTGAAAAAAGATATCTGGGTCTTTCTATTAGCTATGAAATAGAAGAATACATGGAGAAAATAATATGTTTTTGTAAGCTTGAAATAGATCAATCTTGATGTCATTGATATAAAATTTTCCACCCAAAGATCTATGTGTAACTAAATTCTTGCCTAATGTATCAATGTATGAGAAATTATCATGAAATTATCATAAAATGGTCTGGCTTATTTAGTGTAATCACAAATTATTAATCTCAGGGATAAACCATTTTGGCTACTAGCTTAATTTGGCTCATTATCATGCTATGTAATATATGGAAACATAAATTTTGCACATACTTTATTACCAAGAAACCAAACACATGTAGTTTCATGGAGTACCATGATGATAAAAACTATGAACAAGGTACAGACTTCAGAAAACTTCAAGCTAGTGTTAGTGGTAAGTGAGAAACCAATTTTTATAACCTCATCCAATAAGCTCCTTTTTTGCATAGGTTGGAAATGCTCAAGGAAATATGTTGCAAAATGTATTTGAGTTATTTTCCATAATGCTTCAAAGAGTTGTTCCATGGGATGTAGTATCCACAACATTTAAATGGTATAAGTTTATTGTAAAGATCAGTAACGTTTCAATTATACATGTGGCACAATATAATTTTCCACAGGATTTATACCAATTAGTTGAGAAGAGCCAAACCCACAATCTCTCATACCCTCTTCTTGAAATGGTATTTGGCATCTATCAAAGCATAAAATCATGTGTTCACACAAAATATGGATAGTTAATTAAGACATTGAAATACATTGTTGATAAAACTTAAGAAGTTTAAAAATTAGAACATTACTGAAAATGTGGATAAGGCTAGTGAGTTGCAATAGTTAATTAAGACATTGAAATACATTGCTAATAAAACTTAAGAAGTTTAAAAATTAGAACATTAGTGGAAATGTTAATACGGTTAGTGAGCTGCAGAGATTGCAGGAAATTAATAAATTAATTTCTAAAAATAATGGCTTTTAGAAGATTCAAATATAATTTTCTTCTAAATGGAAAATGTAAAGCAAAGTGATAGCTATATCTGTAGGGGACACCCTAAATGGATCTATCAAATGTGGAAAATGCAAGAAAATATACATTGGTAATTTTATAATATGATTTGCATTCATTTTTCTAGTCAGTTATAAAATGAAGATTCAGTCAATGCATAGGTGGGAAGATTGTTTGAATAAACTGCCTAAAATGTTATTGGATCTTAGCTGACATATGCTACACAGAATGTTGTGGAAATTAGAGTCTTGACACCCATCAAAATATGATGCAATAAGTGTATTCTAAAGGGGTTTTTTGAATACAAAAAAGGATCTCACTCAAAATATATTGGTACTTTTGAATGAACATGTTGGAATATCTTTTTTTAGATGTATGGTCATATGATTGAAGGAAGTGTCTTCTTAGGTAATTTTTAGATAATGGACTTCTGCAAAATAGATTTGAATATGGTATTATATAGTAATATTTCTTTTAGAATTGTACACAATGTTCACTACACAAATTGCTATAAAAAATGGTGTGGAAATTTATATTTTATAATCTATACCACATTGCCAACTATAACTATAGGCATTTTGGACAAAGATGTAAATGATTTTTTTTTTCAAATTAGTTATCCCAAACTATATACAATTGGGCATAGAGAGGAATCCTATAATGCATTTTTTTTGGATCATAATGCTATACACATTTTGGAAAGTCTTGTTATTGTATACATTCCTTACCTTGTGTACATGCATAGTAAAATTGATATATAGAGCATTGGGAGTCTATGGACCATTAGAGTGGTGGTGTGTGAAAATAAATCACAAATTTAAAAAATTTGCTCAGCACGTGAAGTTGCTGAGTGACAATTTTGGTCGACACCTTAAGGAGCCGAGTGGCAAGAGGGTGCCAAGTGAGTTTGGCACTCAAAGGGAAACTTGGCACCAATGGATGCCAAGTGGGCTCAGCTTCAACTATAGAGAAAAGACCAAGCCGAGTGACTAGGTTTATAACATGAATAATTTCACTATTAAAACCAAAGAACCAAAACTTAAAATATTCAACAATAATCTTCTCAAATGCAACAAATAAGGGAAGAGCAATGGATCCATGTATGCCTGCTTTCTTTCTATTCAACTTTGAATTAAAACATTACAAAATCTGAGAGCATTTGGCTTCAACCAAAAAATCCTAAAATAACCCTAAGAACTTCAAACTCATAAACAACTTAAAACTTTGAACTTGTAGCTCTAATGGTTGCATACAATAATGCCTGGAGGAATCACTACTTCACAGGTTGAATCAAGCAATAAATTATGAACTTATAAAATGACATATAGAAACACGTACAACTGCAAGCATGACAACAATTCCTTCTATCTCTGCAATGAATGATCTGCTAATCACTTCCTTTCTTCTTTCTCTACTCTTCTACTCTCTTCAACTTCTCTCTGTCTAGTCGAATGAATCTGATTATTCCATTTTGTCTTCTGACCTAAAATGTTTTTTCGTCTCATTTTTCAAACTCACCTACCGGCAAGAAATTTTTTTTGAACATTCTGCAATCTGTCAAGTGTTAGGTGGGCATTTGGCTCTAGGGCCAAGACAACCACCACATTAAATTCCAACACTCTCCTTTTGTCCTAAGCCAAACAAAACAAGGATCACATCTGATCCACATCAACTACACCAAGACACTCTCTTAGGTGTCCAAAAGTTCCAGTGCCTAATGGCTTTGTGAAAATGTCTGCTAGCTACTGCTCAAACTTACAAAATTCCATTTTAATATCTTGATTCTCCACCAACTCTCTGATTAAGTGATATCTGATCTCAATATGCTTGCTTCTACCATGGAAGATTGGATTCTTGGACAATGCAATTGATGAGATGTTGTCACAATAAATTGTGGTTCCATCCTCTTTCCTTTCATTCAAATCTATCAAAATCCTCCTTAACCAAATAGCCTAACATGCTACTACATTTTCTGTTATATATTCAGTGTCTACTATAGATTGAGAAACAATAGGTTGCTTCTTGGATGCCCATGAAATTGCCCCTCATATGAAATACATATTTGAAAGTGCTCTTCATATCATCCATACTACCAACCCAGTCACTATCAGTATAACCTATCAACTTGAATTCATTTGTTGCAGTATACAAAATTCCAAATCCCTTGGTACCTTTCACATACCTTAGGATCCTCTTTTCTACTTGCCAATAGGTATCCTTTGGTGTTTCCATAAATCTGAAAATCAGACTTACTGTATGCATCAAGTCTGGACAAGTTGCAGTCAAGTACATTAAACTTCGAACCATACTCTTGTATAGTGTTGGATCCACTCTTTTGCTAGAGTCTTCCTTGCTCAACTTCAGACCTACTACTGTTGGTGTAGGGACTGCCTTACTGTTCTGCATTTTGAATCTCTCCAAGATTTTCCTTACATATTTTTTTTGAGAGATGAAGATGCCATTATGCATTTGTTTTACTTCTCTACCTTGAAAGTACTTCAAGAGACCTAAGTCTATCATTTCAAACTCATTTTTCATGGCCTCTTTGAACTCACCAATTAGAGCCTTGTTATTACCAGTAAAAATCAAATCATCTACATACAAGAAAAGAACCAACACATTTCCATTTGCTGCATTGATGTAGAGAGTAGGCTCACCATTGCTTTTGCTAAAGCCATTTCTCATCAAATATGAGTCAATCTTATTGTACCATGCCCGTGGAGCCTACTTGAGCCCATAAAGAGCTCTCTTCAATCTACATACTTTGTGTTCTTCACCTGCAACTTCATAACCAGGTGGCTGCTCCACATAGACTTCTTCTTTCAATATACCATTAGGAAGGCAGACTTGACATCCATTTGAAATACCTTCCATTTGTGTTGAGCTACAATTGCTATGACAACATGCACAGTTTCCATTCTTTTAACTGGGGTATATGTCTCATCATAATCTCTTCCATACTATTGTTTGTAGCCCTTGACTACCATGCTTTCCTTATGCCTATCAATCTTGCCTCCAACATTACATTTGGTCTTGTAGACCCATTTCACCCCAATCACTTGCTTGTTGGGAGGCAATTCAGTTAGCTCCCATGTCTCATTCCTTTCTATAGCATCTATCTCCTCATCCATGGCCTTACACCATTTCTTCTCCTTAATAGCTTCTTCAAAATATATTGGATCACTATGAGAAAATAATGCAAATTTAACACTCTCATCATAATCTTCATACCTTTCATCTTGGTATATCTCCCTAAGACTCTTGGTCTTTCTTGGTAACAAGGAGGAGAGTGTGGGATCAGAATCTTCATTGCTGCTACTTTGCTGACCAGCTTGGTCTTTACTGTTACTCGGCACTGACACTTGGTCATGCCTAGAGGAGCTCAACAATGACTAAGGTTGCTTTCCTTTTCTTCTACCTGCTCTTTCTTGCTATTCATTAGCATCCTCTTCACTCATAATTGGCACTTTACTTGAGGTACTTGGTGATTCATCAGTTGGTCCATACCATGACTAATTTTCAAGAAATTTTACATCTCTTGAGAGAATCATCTTGTTGTTCAATGGGTCATTCAATCTGTATGCCTTTGATTCTAAGTTGTACCCTATGAAGATGCACTTCACACCTTTTTCATCCAATTTCTTCCTTTGCTCTTTAGGCACATGTGCATATGCAACACATTCAAACACCATTAGGTGTTCAACTGTCCATCTTCCTTGTGACCATGTTTCCATTGGAATTCTATCATGGACTGCCTTTGTAGGACACCTATTAATTAGGTAAACTATTATTGCCACAGCCTCTCTTCAAAATTTAGTTGGGAGACCTTTCTCTTTCATCATGCTCCTTGCCATTTCAACAATGGTCCTATTCTTTCTTTCAGCCACTCCATTCTGCTGTGGTGTATAGCTGGTTGTGAGCTCTTTCTTTATACCATATTTCCTGCAAAAATTTACAAAAGAATTAGAGGTATACTCCCCTCCTCTATTTGATCTTAGGACTTTGATATAGTGTCCACATTGTCTTTAAGCCTGGGATTTGAACTCAAGAAACTTATCAAATGCTTTGGATTTAGATTTCAAAAAATAAACCCATGTCCTATGACTAAAATCATCAATAAATGTCATGAAATAAGTACTCCCCCTAATGAAAGTAACTTGCATAGGACCAGCTAAGTCAGTATGCACCGACTCTAATGGATATCTATCCCTTTTATAATTTTTAGAATTAAAGGGAAGCCTATGTTGCTTACCCAAAATACAAGCCTCACACTTGTCACATGAATTTCCTATTCGTGGCAAACCTTCTACCATTCTTTTATTTGACAACAAATTTAAACCAGCATAGCCTAGATGACCATACCTAAGGTGCCATAGTTGTGAGGGGTCCTCAATCACACTCCTTAGAACGGATTGTGTGGGAGGAGCAACACCAACTTGAGATGAGAAACATGTCTCTATGCTGAAGGGAAACATTTTGTTCTTTGTCTTTTGAACTACTGTAAGTAAGTTCTTGCTCCCACCCTTTTCATGAATGACACAAATGTCATTCTCCATTAGCACTTTGTATCCATTTTGAATGAGCTAACCAATGCTCATCAGATTGTGCTTCATACCAGGGAAAAAATACACATTTTGTATTTCTTTCTTCTCACCTTGCTTGGTGCGGACCATAATAGATCCTTTGCCCAGTACTGGTAGGGTTCGATTATTACCCATTTTAATCTCATATTTGAAACTCTTGTCAATGAATGAAAACAAGGTTTCATTACCACTCATGTGGTTGCTACATCCACTATCGAGGTACCAAACCTTAGGGCTTCCTTCTTCACCAACATTACACATGATGAAGGCAGTGGCATTATTTCTACTTCCCATGTTCACATCAACCACATTTGCCTATCCTGATTGATCATTTTTCTTCTTCCAACATTCACTTGCATAATGCCCATATTTATGACAATAGTAGCATTCTACATTACTCTTATTTGAGTTGTAATTTTTCTTACCTCCTCTTGAAGTATTTTGTGAGCCACTTGCTCCATCTGCTATTCTTGAGCTTTTTTGCTGCAGCATTTCCTTGTCCTCCATTTCCTTGGCCTCTACCTCTAAAGTTTTTGCCTGAGCCATTTCTTCCTCTCCCCCATCCTCTTGGGTTTAACTGAGCCTTGAATGCTTGCTCTTGGGAAGAAGAAGATGTAGATCTGTTGATCCTATGCTCATGGGTTTGAAGAGTACCCATCAACTCATCCATTGTCAAAATAGTGAGGTCTTTTACCTCTTCTATGGTCATGACCAAATTGTCATATTTATGAGGTAAAATTCTCAATATCTTTTCCACTATCCTATGCTTTTGATGGTCTTCTCCATTTGATTTCAATTGGTTAATCACATTGGAGGTCCTTGAACTAAAGTCTACAACTGATTCATTTTCTTTCATTTGAAGGTTCTCAAACTCCCTCCTTATATTCTATAGCTTTACTATATAGACTTTATCAGTCCCCTTGAAGTTCGTCTCAAGAATATCCCATGCTTCCTTTGCATAATTTGTTGTTGCAATCTTGGGAAATACTATCTCTATTATTGCTGCTTCAATAAGACTTAATGTCTTAGCATCCTTCCTCCTTGACTCTTTCAAATGAGTCTTTTGATTATTGGTAAGAGCAGCATATGGAGCTAGGTCCGTCACATCATTGAACCCATTAACTACAAACTTCCACAAATCATTTGCAACCATTATGGTTTTCATCTTCTTTGCCCATGTATCATAATTTTTTCCATTGAAGGGTGGTGGCTAATACCAAATCTTTATTGCATCTCTTGCGATGATAAATATGCTAGAAAAAATTGCCCTAACTCACTTTGGATGTGGGGCTTCAAAGCTCTAATACCATGTGAAAAAATAAATCAAAAATTTGAAAATTTTTCTCAACACGTGAAGGTGTCGAGTGACAGGTTTGCTTGGTACCTAAACGAGTTGAGTGAGCTTAGCACTCAAAGGGAAACTTGGCACTAATGGATACTGAGTGAGCTCAGCTTCAACTATAGAGAAAAGACCAAGCTGAGTGACCAGGTTTATAACGTGAATAATTTCACTATTAAAATCAGAGAATGAAAACTTAAAATGTTCAACAATAATCTTCTCAAATGCAACAAATAAGGGAAGAGCAATGGATCCATGTATGCTTGCTTGCTTTCTATTCAACTTTAAATTAAAACATTACAAAATCTGGGAGCATTCAGCTTCAACTAGAAAACCCTAAAATAACCCTAAGAACTTTGTTGGTAAATAGATTTGTCACAGTAGAATTTGCCCAATGGATTGTGTGGCAAACCATTTGCAACAATTGGATAGGCCCTTGATATGTAGCCTTCCTCTTCTTTTAGAGGGGCAGCTCCTTCATATGATATGATTTTTAAAAGGTTTTTCAAATGAAGAATCTAAAACTTCAAAGATCAAGAGAAATTCATTTAGAAGGAATGCACCACACGCCCTCACAACCTTCTTGGGTAAACAATAATGATAACAAAGGTGATCAAGAGCTACGCTTGAAAGAAACTATTATTACCAAACACATTCATTATTCATAAACACTCATACAATACCATGAGAATGTTTACTACAACAGATAACAATTTTGAGTTTAGAATAAGAAGCCCAAAGCACATCTCATTTCATTTCCTTGCACCAAGAAGAAAAAAGAGATTTTCAATTTTAGAGATAAAAAGTGTTACATACTTTCCAAAATTTATCTCTAGATCAAAATTTCAGCATAGTGTTCCCTTCTTTTAAAACCAAAAAAGTCCTTTTACAAAGCCAACATGAGTCCTTATATAGACACAGAGGTTAATAACCACCTTTTTGTGGTTAGTAACTACCCCCCAAATACATGATTTGGGTTAGGTTAAGTAACCTCCACAAAATTAACCTTAGATGACAAAGATCACTAATTGAAATGTATGACTTGGAACATGTCTTTAGATGGTTGAATCATTGATTTGTTGAGTTATTTGATACAAAATCTTCTTTGTGATCATCGCCAAGTTTGACGAAGAAACAATCATTCACAACATCAATTGCTCATGCACTGACTGTAGCCTAGATAGTGATACTACAACCTTGTCTTCTCATTGATATAGTTTGCAGAATTTTTAATCCTTTTGAGGCTGATTTTGATGAGCCATTATCATATCCACTTGTTGATGCTTTATCAACTCTAAACCATTTATTGCTACAAAACCAATTGCTTTTGAGGCAAGAGTTTAATTTTGGCATCCCTCTCTCATATAAGCATCCCACATGATACCAACACTTGCACTAATCACAAAAGAGAACTATCAACTCTATAAATAACTCTAGATATTGTCCTGTGACCATTTGACCTATTATCATTGTCCAAGAGCTGCATCTGCTCTTGAAGTAAAGTTTCTGCCATTTTCTAGAATAATATTGGCAAAAGGTTAATGGCATTTGCTTCCAACATGGGCTTCCAAACCAAAAAGATGTTTTGCTACATGCTTCCCTAGAGATTGCCATGAATTCTGCAGACAACAAGAAAAGTAGCTCATTTGACAACATCAAGTTCACATTGCATTTCATCAACAAAATTCTTTGCTTCCTCAAGTGTCCAACACAACCTATAAGGTCAATCATGCAAGCATAATGCTTCACAGTTGGTTCTATAAAATGGATTTCATTCATTGAATTAAAATGTGTATGACCCTCATCCACTAGGCCTGCTCTACTATAAGCCATGTTGACCACATCCCACAATCATTGCAGTCCACAAGATCTCATCTCATTCCATCATATTGTTATAGATGCAGTGAGCTACCACATTTTGAATACATGGTAATGAGGGAATTTTCTACCGGCATATGTGATTCTAGTCCAGTTATGATGATGTATAAATGAATCTATCTGCCCTGTTCTAGGATAGCAAGGTTTGTGCATGCACTAAGAGCACTTCCAAACATAAACTAGTCAGCTTTCAAACTAGCCTCCCTCATTTTTGCAAAGAGTTGAAGTGCATTGTTTGCTAACCCAAGTTGTGCATATCTTGGCTAAGGCATTGTATCAAACACTTTGTATGCATTTTTTCATGCAACCCAATTTGGTATACATATCTATAAGCGCATTCCCCACATAGACATCACCCTCAAATCCAAATCTAATAGCACAAGCACGAACCTTGTGATGAGGAGAAGGGCCTAGAAAAGGTCGATAGCTCCAATCTTGGGTAGCCTTTGACAAGCATCTTGCTATCTTGAAGCCATATTATTCATGAAGCCAAATACATGGCATCGATGAATGTATTCCATACAAATAAGATCAAGGTCCATGGTTAAGACAGGAAGTGAAAAACCTTGAACTT
Organism: Cupressus sempervirens; assembly: GCA_028749045.1. Taxonomy (NCBI): domain Eukaryota; kingdom Viridiplantae; phylum Streptophyta; class Pinopsida; order Cupressales; family Cupressaceae; genus Cupressus; species Cupressus sempervirens. The sequence goes on from CM053790.1 coordinate 490,605,911, forward strand.
ATGTGTAGAAGTGTATTTCGAAAACTAAATGGGGTTAGAAAGTGTTAGTGGAACATCTAGTTTAGCTACTCTTCGGCACCTTTCTAGGAAAAATGATAAGAGGGAAATTCCATCCCCAACAACATGATGCACTCGGATGACAAAAAAACCTTTTGCATCTTTCAAATTTATTTGAAATGCATGAACATCCCATAGCAGACATTGCTCATCTAAGGGAAACTTAAAGAAAAGATTAGCAAGGAGTCTATTCAGATAGCTCACATCCTCTGCCTCTTCAGGGGACAATTCAGAAAGTGTAATATGTTTTCAATGTCTATCTCTGTTTTGTGCCAAAACTTTTTCCCCCTTTCATCTTTGACCAGCATGTTGCAGAACCCAGAATTGATCAAGATGCCCTTGGTGAACTCTACCCTAAGAACGTCTTCATCCACTTCATTTTTCAAGAAAATTGTGTTATAAATAATCGTATCCCATCTCCTAAAGATTCTCCCAAATGGTGTCATAGGCTGATCTCCCATGTCAATAACAACATCATGGCCATGTCTGCCACTATGCATTGTAATGATATTCTTTTTGCTTTGTGCAGCAAGGTAGCAGATAAGAGACCTCTTCTCTTTGGTAATGCCATACATTTATCTTCTTTATTCTCCCCACTTTTTGCATGCTTATTTAATTTCCTTCTTATTTTACTTCAGCTCATTAGACAGATCATTCTCTTTGTTTCATTTCAAGCCATTCACATATCCAACTTCTCATGGATAAATTTCAAATAGGTTAGAGAAATTTTCAAACAGCTTAATAACCGTCTCAAAGAGGTTAAGAAATGTGCATTTTTGGAAGCTATCATTAACCTTTTGAGAGGTTAAGAAAAATGTGTTTTTGGAAGCTATCATTAACTTTTTGAGAGGTTAAGAAAAACATGTTTTTGGAAGTTATCATTAGCCTTTTGAGAGGTTAATGGTTAATGATAGACTTGAAAACACATATTTTTAGTCTCTCCATTAACCTGCGATAAGTTGGAGCTCAGAAGTCAGATTTTAAAAATTTCAAGTGTTGTGCAGAGTTGGGAACAAGTCGGAGACATGAAGATTTAGAAACTCACAAAAATTTGGGGATAAAATGACCAATTTAAAGCTTAAAACTAGGCAAATTTCAAAAATTAACCATGGCTTATAAAATTGAAACAATTTTATAACCGAGCAACAAACTTCAAACTCATAAACAACTTAAAACTTTGAACTTGCAGCTCTAATGGCTGCTGTAATGCCCCGCCCGAAGATCCTTGGAAACAAGGATGAAAACACACCGAAATAAATTTTTTTAAAAACTTTTACAAGTGTAAGTGCACATGACAACAACATACACGGATCATACAGATTGCAACGAAAGACTTAACGACCATCCTGGCACCCAACAGATCTCCAAACGTCACCACTAACCAAAAAGCAAATAAGAAAACGTAAGAGATCGACCAAGCTAAAAGATCAAAATAGACTCTTGAAAATTGGCTAAGTCTGAATTTTGAAGCATTGAAATTTCCTAGAATCTTTATCTTAGCCCGTAGAGGTCTGAAACCCATCTCAAATGAATCGTCGCATATATTAAAATATATCTTAAGTATAAGAAATAATGATATATTTTAAACTCTGAAGAACAACAATGGAAGACACAAACCTGGATAGAAACATAAACAACTTGGATCCAAAATGTGACGCCATACGGTTAAAGAACAATGAAAAGGGTATCCTAATCAACTCTCAAAAAGTTTGGATCAACTTAAAAAGTGCCTGCTGCCAACCCGCCCAAGTTTTTACAAAAATTTTGCGATACTTTAATGCAACATAGAAAAGTGTCGCACGACATTTCTCAAGAAGGCGTGTGACACTTTCAAGGACTGGGCGATACTTTTCATTAAGGCATGCGACACTTTAACAGTGTCGTACAACATTTCTCTAAGAGGCGTGCAATACTGGAAAGTGTCGCGTGACACTTCTCAAAAAAGTGTGCGATATGTCGCATGACATTTCTTAAGAAGGCATGTGATACTTTACAGTATCGTATGATACAGTTTGTATGGGTGTGCAATACTTTATAAATGTTGCACATTGCTAAACAAATGTCGCCCATAGAAGAAAAAAACACTTCCAGAACTCAGAAAGGGGAAAAGCAGACTAAAGAACCTCCACACCGGGGAGTATCAGATCCACACTTTGAGGCTAGAACACTTGAACCAGAACTGAATAATTGAAATACAAAAAATGGGAATCTAACCATCTAACAAACAGTAAAGGTACAGTATAGAAAGGAAACATCACAACAACTGAAATAACATCGCAATGAATAAAATAACCAAGTAATTATGTAGTTCCTCCCAACCATCAATGGCATCATAAGACCATCATAGGCCCTAGCCATCCCCCGTGCATAACATCCCAAGCCACCAATTAGATCATCGGTGCTGTCGTGATTGGGACATCGCTACTAAACATGCTACAATATAAGTAAATAAAATCTAACATACTAGTAGAAAGAATGAGATAACTCTGTAATCAGATAACATCATCTACCACATGATGAACATCAAAATAAGGAATGCATTAAAATTAACATCATCTAAACATGATAAACAACATCCCAAGGAAAGTATAAATCACAAGAAATCATACTTCGTGAACTGAAGTACCAAGTGACCACATCTAACAATGGTCGCACTAGGATACAAGACCATCTTTGTACACCGATCCCTAGTAGTGGTGAAGGTAGCTACGCCTCCCAACCACATGGTACTCGTAGGTCCACGCCTACCGTGCTGATGGAGATAATGATCTAACCACAAACACACACAAAACAACATCCATGGCTAACACACACGCCAAGCAATATGATGACTGAATCCAAGACATAGACAATGCATAACTATAGGTCCTGATCAGACATCTCAATGGGCTACTATGTAGGGGTTGACATCATGGAGAGTCACTCGGCATCAAAAAGCCCAAGCTTGGATCGTGTGTCCTCGAACTGATACGGGTGCTCACACATTGTGTCCTTGAACTTAATCGGGTGCTCACAAATTTTATTATCTTAAGTTTTATTACCACCCAATATTTTATTTAGTTATCACTTATATAAAACTTCCTCTGCCAATCCATGACGCCAAGGATCTTCGAGCGGGGCATTACAACTGCACACAATAATGCCTGAAGCAATCACTGCTTCATAGGTCAAATCAAGCAATAAACTACAAACTTACAGAATGATAGGTAGAAACATGTGCAACTGCAAGCACGTCAACGATTCCTTCTGTCTCTGCAACGACTGATTTGCTAATCACTTCCTTTCTTCTTTCTTTGCTCTTCTACTCTCTTCAACTTCTCTCTGTCTAGTCAAATGAATCTGATCGTTCCATTTCGTCTTCTGACCTAAAACATTTTTGCCTCTCATTTTTCAAACTCACCTACCGGCAATTATTTTTTGTGGAACATTCTACAATCCATCAGGTGGTAGGTGGGTGTTTGGCTCTAGGGGCAAGACAACCACCGCATTAAATTCCAACATGGTGCTGGTAAACCTCACCCTTGCCATGGAGAAATGATGGACAACCATGATCTGCATATGTCAAATCGGCACCCAGATCATGGGATCCTCATCTCATGGACATAAGAAAGCTACATGCAAGGAGGATAGGGAAAAGGATCATAAGGGAAGGAGAAAATATTACTATAATTTTCTTATCCCCTTTCTTGAACTATATTTAGACTGCAACGAGGTTGTTGCAACTCTTTGTGTCATAGATGATCACTTAAATGCTCCTTCTAGTAAAGATGTTTCCATTGATCCTTCTAAGGTTAAGGTATCAATAAAACTTGGTTTATGTGAAGTTTTGAATTCTATTGCAATTAGGACTCCTCGTATCTCTTCTTCTCCACCAAATATAATCATGAAACTTGACCATTCTACGCTAGAAGTTATACTACTAGCTGGAATGGTGGATCATTTTGTAGAGCCTATATGGACAGAATTACCAAAGTGGCTAGAGGCAACTAATTGCACATAAGATTTATTCAAATACATTTCAAGAACTGGAAGACAAGTGTCCATAGGAGAATATTCTTTGTGTTACACATGGAAAAGGTTTGGAGTGTTTGTATCTACTCTTTAAGAGCATATGTAATAGGTTATTGTGCTTATTCACATACCCAAAGAACCATCTTTAATTATTCAATAGATGGATTCACTACAATTTTTTTGAAGTTTTGGCAAAGTCGGACCAACTAGGTATCAAGTATAATGTATGGACTTCAAGGATAGAAAAGTTTGCAACTAGATATCTTGACTACCAGGTCATAGATGTTTTCTTACCAGACATAATGAGCTAGAAAACTTGTATTTTGAAGTCCAACTAGTTTTATCGTAAGAAGGAAGGATAAATATTCACTTTTAGAGCTCAATTAATAATTGGCTTCATTAGGCTTCCTTATTCTTATGATGCAAAAAGTAATCTGTAGTTTGAACTAGAGACCTATCAATAATGGTTGCAATTTATTGAATATTAAACTTTATTTACAAGCAACACATTTGATAGCAACTAAGAATAGTATTCCACTATTATTTTACTATCATACATTATTTTTGTTCAATTTTCAAGGTCAAGCTATTACCATTTGGTCTTTAAAAAATTAAAATTTACAGAGATATAAATGAAAGTGAATGCTGATCTATTTTATTGGAATTATTTCATCAAGTTCAATGTTATTAGCTCCAATGTTTGTCAATCCATTTCGTTTAACAAATTTCTTAGGGAGAGCATATTGTTCAATTTCATTTCATTTACAATTAACTTTCACTCATTGAATCTAGGCGATGAAGGTGAATAACTAAGACTTCCTAAGAGGTTTCCTTCCTACTGCTTCTCTAGGTCAAGCATGCTTATGCATGACTAGAAATGAAAACATGAAGAGACTTTGGCAACAACCTGTGATATTTTCAAGACTAGATGACAAAAAATGTTGTGATTACTTTTTAATTTAGGTCATAGGGAGCAACAAAATTATATAATGATTATATTTATATAAATATTATAATGCTTTACTAAGATTTCACTTGAATGTGCAATCAATTTTTCAAATTATAATTTTACAATATCATTTTTTAAATACCTTATATATTCATAAATATATTGAACTATAATAGATCCTATAATTTTATAAGAATAAAAAAATGAAAATTCAATTGTTAAATATAATTTATGGTAAATAATTAGTTACAATAATAATTCATTCTTACAAATTATTTAATGAAAAAGAATTTGAAAATATATTAAAATAAGTGAACAATACTTAATGTTAGATATGAAAATTTAGTGTTTTAGATGTTTTTGAATTAAAAAGTAGACAAAACAAGGGCGCTGGATCATTAAACAGTCAAATTGGTGTACCACCAGTTGATTACCACCAACCAAAATTAACCCCTCCCACTTTTAACACAAAAACATTATTTTGTATCACAACTAAAAGAGTATCAATAGGTATAACAAACTGGTGTTTTAGATGTTATCAACTAGTATGAATATCTTAAATAAATCTATCTAAAGAAATCTCAATAGATATCCATTATAAAATGGTTAAAATTTAGTTTACTATATCTAAAAATATTTATATTTCTCTTAGCTCTATTTTTTCTTCACTTAAATAAGTTTTTTATTTCAATTTTTAAGAACCAAAGATTACTTATGTCTCAAAAGTTTATAATCTTAACTAATATTTTATGTAGCATTTCTTATATTATTTTAAAAAATATACTCTATCTATAATAAATATTAAGATTTTAATTTGTAGATAGTTGTCAAATTTAATCTAACAAGATTTTATGTTAACATTAACACACTCACAACATCCCACTCCACCCTTTCTATCATTGAGGATGCCTATTTCAAAAATCATTCGACAAAATAAATATGTTCTAAAAATTATATATTGTTGCTGAAGTTCATTTTCATAACAATCTAAATTATCTTGATTGATCTAGCCTTCAACATAAAATTATCTTTTTTGAATTCAATTCCATTTATCCACCATGATTCTTAAATGTAATAAATTTCTAATTTAAAGATATTTTCTTTCTAGCATTAACATATTCTAACATTTGTCAAAATCAGAAATATGAACTAATTTTAATTTAAAAATTAACGACACATTTTTATTAATAAAAAAAATACAATTTGTTTACATTAAATAATATAGAAAAATTAATATTTCCTAAAATATATTCTCTTCCAAAGTAAAGAAAGGGAAAGTTAAAAAGATAACTTAACCAAGAAAGTTGACTCAAACCTAAATAGCTACAAGAGAGTTAAGAATATTTTACGCATCCCCTTATTAAATTTTTAATTACGAAATAAATCTTCCGAGAATTACACCTCATTCGATGCAAGCACTAGTTTTTAATAAATGTCCTTCTAGTCGGTAGTCCGATGCAAGCTGTGAACTAGAAAGTTTTATGTGGTCGCAATTCCCCTCACTCGTAGAATATTTTCATTAATTCATTTTTTTCAAGCTTTTATGTTTTTGTTTTAACATTATACAAATCATTAAAAATGCTCTTTTAAGGTTCCATTTTGTATTTTTATTGTAGTAAACTTCCATGTCCATAAACATTTTAAAACTTATGTTATTTATATGGTTTTTCAAAATATTAAATTTAGTTATAAAAAAATTCAAAGCTAAAATCTTTCTAAAATAAAATTTAAACTAGTTTGATATTTTATTAGATGCATTAGTTATATTTTAAAATTTAAATTGATTTAAGAAAACTTTAAAGTAGATTTGTTTTCCAAACTTTTTAATTTAGTTAAACTTATTCTAAATTTTATTATTGTCAAACTCAAGCTCAAACTCAAACTTTGCAACCTAGATTAGAAACTAGGAGCAAAAATATCACCACATTTTTTTATAAAATTGTAGTACCAACTAATTCATTGTTCTCAGTATTGAAGGGGGCATATGTTAGAGTAATTAGATATTTTCTAATTAACTCTAGTCTACTTAAGCTAAACTTTAGGTATCTAATAATTAATTCTTTTATTAATTATTATAATACAACCTAGATTCATTTTTCTTCCTATATTTAATAATTATCTTGTAATTATTAAATATCTAGATTGAATACTTTTCCTGTATTTAGTAATTATCTTGAAATTATTAAATCCCTAGATTAAATACTCTTCTTGTATTTAATAATTATCTTGTAATTATTAAATACCTCGATTAAATACTCTTCCTATATTTAATAATTATCTTATAATTATTAAATACCCTAAAGTGTTGTACATTACCTTTTGGGGTTGTGATCTCCTTTATTAGGATGATCTCTCATTGTAAACTTTAACTTGAGATAATTTATTTTTTATAGCAATTCATTTTTTTTGCTCATCAAGAATGTCTCATCTATGGATCTAACTATTTAAGCCTCCATAGCCTTTTGATTCTCTCTTCTGTAACAATTATTTTCATGTAGGTGATTCTTGGGAGCTGTGTGGTTGATCGTTTATCAACTTCAACAACACATGTACAATTTCTACTCTATCTTTTTCTTTGCCTGAATTATTTGTGAGATATTTAATCTGATGAACATCAACTTGTTTGAAGTTAAGATTCCCCTTAAGGGTTTTAACACAAATAGTTTGAGGCATTTGCGATCCCAATAGGATAAAATTTGGGTTCACCCAATTTCAGCCACTCCCTTTAGATTTAATCTAAGAGGGTTAAGAGTTTTTTGGGAATGTCAATTTTGATCCTGGAAGCTCAAAGCTTTGAAAAGAATGGAAGAACCAAATTTTTGAAAGGATGCAAGGGTTTTGAGGAAGGAACAAATTTGATGGTTCTCATAGTGTTTGGCTTTGAACATAGTGAGATTATATTTTGGTACCCTTGTTGAGTCTTAATTTGTAGTTTTTTGGGCTCTTTATTTTTTCTTTCATTTTATTTTTACTTTCCTTAGATCTTTATGTTAAAGTGTACTCTTCTACTTCTTTAAAACTTTCATAAATATGCAATTGGTCATCTTTCACCACCATGACTATTCTACTATTTTGATGATAGATCAAATTATTCAAAAATTTGATGCTAAAGATGTATACACAATTGAAATCAAAACTAATGAAAAATGAATACATTTAATAATAAGAATAATAAAATCATCAAATAAATATAATTTTTTAAATTTATTTTAAAGTTACTAAATTTAACTCAAATGCAAACCTAATCCTTAACAAAAATTTTTTAAATAAAAAATTCAAACTTTGTCATAGAATGATATAGCTAACATACATATTAAAAGTGGATTGTATTTTTTTTATAAGAAACTGTTGGACTTCTTTGGAATAATTGAGAGTGGGGTGAATCAATTATCCAAGGTCTAGATGTACAAATAAAACTTTTAATATCTTAGTGAACCCATATCTATAAAACATATTCATCATGCATGCATCCATTAGATCATACGATCACTTAAACTTGTAGGTTACTGTCAAATCAACTTTGCAAAAATGTAAGCATGAAACATAATAGATTCAATAGGACATTGACATAATGATTTTATGTGGAAATCCAATTCAGGAAAAACTAGGTCAATAACATGGTACTCATTCTCACTCTTCCGAAGTGATGCCCTATGAAAGGCCAACCCTATTAAAGGTTACATTACACATTGTTAAATGTGACCTGGTTAGAGGATTTCAATCACCCTATTAGGAGTGAGCCTTGTCAAAGGACTTTTGATCATTCACTTGGAATATCACTCGGTTAAAGGATTTACAAATGACCATTAGGTCAACCTTAATCCAAAGGATTTACCCTATACTAGTACAATGATTAGAAAGTAACAGTAAGGCTTGATTCGATAACAACTTACAACTCACTTGTAGATTATAGATATCTATTTCATTCCTCCATTCTTCTTGGCTTCAACACACTTCAAATTTGATAGCTTGTTCACCCTTTAAGCATTCATACCCTTAAGCCTTCTTTGTTTTGCTTTCTAGTAGCAGTCTCTTCTATTCTTCTATTCGGTCTCTACCGAAGCAACACCTTAGACCTCTTGTCTAACTTAGCTTCTTCAACATTGATCAACCTTGTTTCTATCAAATTGTATTTAAGTACTTCAACCTAATAAGAATTATCGTATATGATCTTATTAGTCAATCTTATTGATCCTTTACCTTTCATAAGGCATGGTTCATCATTACCAAACTTAACACTACCTCCTTTATAATGTTCTAAAGTTTTAAACTTACTTTTATCACCAGTGACATGATGTGAGCAACCACTATTGATTATCCATCTATCATCTTTAATTAAATATGCAATAAGTGTAGTTTTTTAATCTTCATTAGAATCATCCTTTATATCTAACATAAACAACTTCTTCATCGTTACTATTAGAATTATCACTAGTATTTTCTTTAGAAATGTAACAAAACTTTTTACCTTTTCGTTTTTAGTCTCTTTCATCTCTTCTTCCTTTGAAATTTTTGTCTTTCCTTGCAACCTTGTCATCCCTTTCAGGACATCTTGCAGTAATATGACTAACTTTATTGCATGTGAAATGGATTATAGGCATTTTACCTTTGTATTATCCTTTTCATCATGTAGTCTCCTAGCCATTAATGCTTCAAGATCCTCAAAATCATCATCAAAAGATTCAATCTCATTATCTTCATAATTTTATTTCTTCTTCTTAGACATATGTCAAACCAATTTTGATTTGAAAGCAGGTTCAATAGTAGGGGCATTAAAATTATCAAAATTTGACAATTCAAAAGTAGTGAGTCTACCCACTAGAATATCAAAGATTAGATCATTACTAGTAGTACATCTTAGCTCTTGTATTGGAGAGACTCTAATAGCATAAATAATAAGTAAAGTTCTCAATATCTTGCTGATCACAATCTCATCACTAATGTTTACATAAAATCCTCTAATAACATTCACAACTTTGATTCTTCCAATATATTGAGAAATGTTGTCACCTTCTACCATCTTCATTTCATCAAAATTTCCTCTCAATATTTTTAAATTGGCTCTAAGTAAATTCTTATCTCCTCCATGAATATTTTCCAACTTTTTCGACATATTCATCCTAGTATTGTAGTCCTTTATGTCATCAAACTCTGAATAGCTTAGGGAAGATAGAATCTCCAATATTATATGATTGTGATCTTGTTTCTCCTTTATCTACAAGGATTTCATAGATTCAAGTCCAATTACATATTTATTTTCTAAGTGGAATACCTCTAAATCTCCAATTCTAGCAATGTTCAACTTCATCAAAATTTTCCACGCAAGGAAGTTCTCCTTGTTCAACTTGGGTATCTCCTTCCTATACATCTTGCTCTTTATCTTCAAGTTCCTTGGAAGAATTATCTACAAGAACCAGAACTCTAATACAAATTGTTAGAATAATTTAGAATAACTGAGAGGGGTGTGAGGCATGAATCATTTATCCTTAGGTCTAGTGTTGACATGAAGGTCAATTTGTCCATCAATGACTCAAAACTTAGTCAATTGGTTACATTGCTATTGAGGTTATCATTTAGTTTGTAGTGTTAACCAAGTGATTTAGTTGTTTTTGAGCAAAGTAGTTAGAATAAAGTATCTACTAAGTAGCTGAGCCAATTTGTAGTGTTTTTCAAGCTACATAGTGTTTACTGAGTTTTAGAGACAAAGTTTAGTGCAAGTTGAGTATAGAAGACGCTACCAAGCTAGTTAGTGGAAGCGAAGAAGATCATAGTGTTAACTAAGATATATAGTGTTAACCAAGTCCAATAGTATCTATCAAGATCATAGGGTTAACAAAGTGGATCTAGTGTTGATCAAGTCATGTAGTGTCAACCAAGTGATCTAGTTGCTACCAATTTTCTCAGAGTTCACTGAGTCACATTGTGCTGACTGAGTTCAAGCTACTTGGAATGATTAGTATGGACTAAGCTTCAAGTTCAACTAAGTGCCAAAGATTTTTGAGCATTGATAGTGATTGTCACGTATCAGAACATCACTGATTTTTTCTTTAGAACTTGAGTTATAGTAGTTGGGTTGAGCTTGTGAATTATGATAAAATTGGTATTTTAGTTGACTCTAGTAAGTTGTAAATTTATTAATTGACATATATGTAATACATTGTATCATATCCAAATAAGATAAGAGAAGAATATATGATGAGAAGAAGTGAAAATTGAAGAAGGCTACAAAATAGTGTAAGGGACAACAAAGATTTATCTATCATAGTTAGGTGATCACTGTAATTCAAGGAATCTCAACAACCAAATTAGAGCTATAGACCAAAGATCAACCACTGGTTCATCCTAATAGATGCATTAGCCAAATCCTTTAATAGGGTAGATTTAATAGTCTTTTCTAAATCTCCTAACTGAGTGCATACTTCATTGTATGTTTGTAAATCCTTTGATAAGGTGGACCTCACCATCCTTATTGCTCCTAATAGGGAAGATCACTAGAAGTTGTCAATTGTAAGCTTAACAGGTTAAATTTATACTATAGTACTAAAGCTTGTGGGTATCATCCCCACCCCATTTTTACTTTCTAATTGGAAGGTTTTTGCGTCACCATATCTTGTTTCAAAGTGTTATGAATGCTTATTTGTTTTCATTCTTTCATGCATACAATTAGATCAGAATATTATATGAAGGATTAATTGGTGAAGTAAGATAAATTTTTATTGGTTCCTAATTCACCCCTTCCCTCTCAGTAACCTTTCCTACCTTATATTTTCAACAATTAGTATTAGAGCTTTTCAGGTTCTCACATCATAAGTTTAATAGCTTGAGAAAAGATCAAAGACAATGGAGGTATATAGGCTAGATAAGGCTATTGAAAATGAAAAGTTGGATCTTGAATTGGCCATTGAGAAACTAAACAAAGAAAAGGAGAAACTCTCTCAGTCATTGAAAAGAAGAAAAGATCTTGTAGTGAAAATAAATGTCAATCTCTACACTGAAGAAAGAATTGAAGACATCTATCCAGAAAGAAATTTAGATGAAGCTGATGAAGCAATCAAATACCTATTAGAAATAAATTCCAATCTTTAAGGAGAAGTTAGAAACCTAACAAGAGAACAAAAAATTCAATCAATAAGAGTATGTGAAGTCATGAAACAAAAAGACAAAGCCAAAGAAGAAATAAAACAAAAGAATGATGAAATTCAATATCTATCCCTTCAGCAAGAAGATTTCATTGATTAGCTCACTAATGCAAATGAAGAACTTATGAATCTAAGGTCAAAAAATGAAAGACTATAGAATGATCTCAATATTGAAAAGAAAACCTATGAAAGAATGATGAAATCTTAGGAAAGCATGAATATGATACATAGAAGAGGGTGAATCATCTCAGCAAGGAGCTCAAATGAATCAAAGACCTATTTGCAATCATTGTAGTAAGATAGGTCATATATCAAATAAATATTGGAGTAATGGTAAAGCAAAATTCAATGGAAAGTGTTATAGTTTCAATAAGCATGGTCATAGAGCATGTGAATGTAAAGAGAAACCTAATTTTGAAGGTAAATGTCATAATTGCGAGTAACAACCTAGACAACAATATTCATAATGCAAAACCAAGTAGTGTAATCAAGTAGGACAAATTATGAAAGAAAATTTTGGATGGGATTACAATACATGGTGTAGATCTCACTACTGTGATGAATTTGGACACATTGGAGCAAATTGTATGAAACATCATATGAGAAAAAGAGACACTACCAAGAGATGTTTTATTTGTACATAATTTGGACATCTTGCCAAGAACTATATGAACATAGGTAGAATTGAAGATGAAAACTAAGCCAAAGCTAAGAATATAAGAAAGCAAATGAGGTAGCAATGGGTACCAAAATCTCCAAAGAATGCAAACCAAGATCACGAAGTGAATGCCACCCAAGTCAATGAGTTGGGTGGTCCTAACACTTCAAATTATTTCCCTATGGAAATCACTAAAATTGTGATTCAAAGGAAGTAATCTAACATCAATTCCATCCAACAAAAAGAATGATCCAATCATAATTCAAGATCACAAGGATCACCAAGCATAATGAAAAGAAAATGATCTTATCAAGAAAGATTGGGTTACATATTGTTGTAGACTAAAGTTGATAGTTTGTACAGAGTGTTGGTGACACTACTGAGCTATAGATGTCTCTTGAGAATTAATGAATAAATTGAGTGAAGGACAATTTCTCACTGAAAAAGTGTGAAAAATGTAATGATGATCGATCAAGGGAAAAATTTTAAAAGCAAGAAATTGAAGGCATTGTTTTCACCATAAATTTCTAGAGCTATTAGTGCAGAGTGATTTTAGAGCCCCCAAGAAAATTGAGCATTTTTTTGTTGAAGAAATTTAAAAGTTTTTCAAAAACCCTATCGAGCATGGAATCCTCGAGGGAAAAGTGAAGAAATGGTCTAAGATATTGGTTCATGGAGTTGATTGCAAGGCACTAAACTTCAAGTTGAGTCCAACGATTGTAGAGGTTCTTGATCAGTTGGTGCACAATCTAAAATTCTTCCTAAGCTATTACTCATGCACGAAATCCATTCTTTTTTATCATTTATTAATCCAAGAATTTGGAACCCTAGAAATGAATGAAGCATTCAAGGTATAATGTGCGGATAGTGCATTAAAACCCGAACATCAACATTTGGTAACCAAGGGCTTGACTCATATCTCTCATATGCCAAGAGACTTTTAGGTCAAATGGATCAAATATATTCTAAGCCATGTACATTATGGACAATTATGGTTGGAGCATCCTATTCAAGTAACCAAGATAATGATTCATAGAATTAGTGGACTCCCAATGCTTAATAAAGAAAAGACAACTAAAACCCTAGGTTGGGTAGAACTAGAAAAGAGAACTCTTGCCTAATGGGATGGAAGAGGAATGTAGATTAGTAGTTTATCTGAAATGGAACATGTTGGTGTTTTGAAAAACTACTAAGCAACAAAAAGCTCAATACCAAAATGACATCACTCACACAATCTAAGGACTAGCCAATTCCTATTAACAATTATATGTGAAAACCATTTAGACCCAACTTCAACAAAACCAAGGGTGGTTTTCTGCTCTTTAGGCTCTGCAAAACTAGGGTGGGTATACCCATGGATGATTCAAGACTAGGAAACACTATATGAGAATTATTTTAGTTTCATTCTGATTCTCATCTCATATCCTCAAATACATGCATAATTCTTGACAATTTGATAAACACATCCCATATAATAGATCTGGCCAAAATTCTTCTATAGATTTGCACAAGTTCTCAACAATAGTGGCTAACTAAAGCTAAAACATTCCATGCAAACAAGTAAAGGCCAAATTTGAAAATCTTTAGGAAATAAAAGTAAAATTGATTATAATTCAACATTTGAAAACCATTTATGACACATTTCTCTTCCAGCTAAATCAATTTGACCCGTGCCTAATCCATTGGGGTTTAGAGTCTACAACAATTCGTTAGATCTAATTTGTTGCCTTACAACAAATATTATCAGCAATTCTTATCAGAATTCATCATTCAAAAAATCCTTTCTACTACTACAACAAACTTATCAAATTCATTAAAGCTTTTACTTAATCCATTGAACTAATAGAAGTGATGAATAGATATACAACCTAACTAGATTTCATTCAATTGCACAAGCCTTTACTCATACAATATCAAGATGACCAAGTAATCAAAAGGAGACAAAATTCAGAAAGAACTGATATGGGGACAACTCATAATTTGTATTCATCTTCTTTGAAAATTGTATACACTTGTAGTAAACTCATAATGACCTCAAGAATAAACACAGAGATCATTATATATTTATGTATTCTCAGGAACTAACAGGGAAAATACATCATAAACTTGCTCAAAATATTGGATCAAAAAACTAAGTATATCACCTCGAAACAATAGAAATCAGACCCTTTTTGTAGCCCTGGAATCTCACTTATATAGTGTGAGATGCAACAAGCTTCAAGCTAAGAGAAAATGACAGGTGTCCTTTACAAGAAATATTTACATACACCTATCACAAAATGACAAAAATGTGGGTAACATAAGATGTCCAAATCAAAACATTCCTTTTGGTGGGTCTGCTTCTGTCACATCCTCTATTGTTGCTGATTTGGCTACTATTATGATCTCTCTATGTATGTAACTACTAAGCTAGCTAACGATGAAGATTGTTCTGATGATTGCACATTAATATCCACTTGTGGGTTTTCACTGTCTTTATCCTGTATGGTGGGAGCAACTTCTACCTTTTTCTCTTCTTCTGTTGTATCAACATCCTATGGTCCTAGGCCTGCAACTAAAAGTGACTAATTATTCTTGTCTTCTTCTTCTAGTTGTTCTTGAGTAGTGACAGTGTCAATGATTTGGATCTCCTCACCCTGCACCTCATCACTTTCAGTTTCATCTTCATCAAAATATTCACTAAGAGCTATTTCTGCCATCCACTTGTCAAACAGTGTGTCATCTAGCCAATTGAATTGCAAAATATCCCTTTGTCTTTTTAATACATACTCAACCTCATTATCAATATCAACAAATTCTTGTTTTAAAGAATCAAAGAATATTTGGGCCTTCACCATTTCTTCCATTGGGGTAGCCCACCATGCATGCCTTGTTTCATTTATAACTTGATTCATTCTTAAACATAATAAATCATCAAGTTTCTTTACCCATTCATCTTTTTTCTTTAAATTATTTTTGTTATCTAGGGCACCAGGAAACAAACTAAATTTTTGGCTCTTGTATTTGTTCAAGTAGCCTACTATTATTCTCTGTAAATGAATCCTTTTGTTGTCAAAATTAGCAAGATTAGAAACAATATCAAAGGTTTTTTCAATTTGATCATAAGAATTATTTATGACAGGGAAACACAAAAATGTCATTTCTTTCTCCCTTCTTACCCATTTATTCATGATAGGCTTTAAAGCCTCATCATTGGCTTTCAGCTCCTCCCAGATACTAATCACTCTCACCAACTAATCATGGATCAGTGGCCATTCAAATTTGTTCCCCAAATATGTGAGAGATTTTCTTAGTTTATCTTCATATTTTGACTCTAGCTCTACATGTAAGGCCCATAGTTTACCCTTTTCTTCTTCAAAATCCTCAGTAGTGTAGTACTGTGGCCTTTGAGATGTATCTGGTATTTCTATAAGGGGGGTGGATTTGAAGGGTTCAACTGGGGGGCGAGGGTATGTTATTCTTGGCCTAGTGGATTTTCCCAATAGCTTGTTCTTGAGCTCAATTCTCTTTTTTACCTCTTTATTGTAGGCATCCACCACTGTCTCATACTTGCTCTGGAGCTCAATCATTTCCTTTTCTTCCCTCTCTGCAGTAGCCAAGGAAAATTGAGAATAATCCACATTCATGTGGGTTGCTTGTATATATGAGGTATCAACAACTCTCCTCACAATGATACTCCCTATTAGTCCTAAATCATCAAGCTGTGATGGAACAACCCTGGATCCTCTTCTTAATGACCACATACCAAGAGAAGCTTGGTCATTACTAAATGTAGTTCCCAAGAACTCCTTTTTATTTGGATCTTGCAATCCCAAATTATGACATAGAATTAAAAATCAAGGCATCAACAATGTCCCAATTGGGCAATAATAAAATATTAGATGCCTTCACCATTTGCCTTCCATCTTAAGGGCTTATATTCTGAAATTCTTTTATCATTTCTTCTTTTGTTTGGTTTTGGATGGAAGCTTCATCCATTTCTGGATGTTCTGTTTTCAACCTTTTACATTTTTCCTCAAAAATATTAATGTTTTCTCTCCATGAAAACTGCTAAAAAGCCCTACATTTCACAAAACGTTCATTAGCCAAAAATTGATGAATCACCTATTCTAACATAGGGTCCAATTCCCCACCTCTGTAGTTAGCTATTGTTAGGTCCAAACTTGGGAGGTGAGGTTCTGGAGGGTTGCCTTCATCTAATTCTGCTCGAGTAATAAAGATGCCTCCCTGTGATCCCATCTGCTCAATTTGCTCACCTGTGAGTTGTTCTTCTCCAATCCTCAAAGGGGATTGAGTAGGTGAATATTCCTCAACTTGAGGTCTCTCTTCTTTCATTACCTTCTGCCTCTTGGGACTAGGCTCATTAGGTCTCTCCTCTAGGGTTGTATTGGTGGATCCCATTATTTGCTTGCCCTTATCTACAGGAGCCCTTTTATTTTGAATTATAGTGTAACCAAGCTTCTTTTGTATAATTATTTGACTAGCTCCTATATTAGGAGTGGAAGTCAACCTCCTCATGACCTCGCTGGCCTTATTAGGATAAGAATCAATAAAAAATTATTTCTTCTCATTCATAGCTTTTATTATTTCAGGGAAGTTATTCATGAGCTTATTTATTCTATTAGCCTCTGTATTGGCATTATCTAAAGGACTATATTTTTGATCAAAACAATGAATGAATTCTAGGACCTGGGAGTAAACTCTCCACTTTTCTTTTTTAGTTTCTTGTTCCTGCAATGAGAATTCATTCCTTATAATATCGTCTAGATAATATGAATCATGTTTGACCTATCCCAATTTAATTCTATGCCTCAAGGTCTAATTGAAAAATCCCTCAAAATCACAAAAATGGGGATGGGAGACAACCATCATATACTGATCCAAATTTTGTGCAAAAAGAGCCAACCCCCTTTGGTAATCACAAACTGATGGGCCACTGTGAAGGTAGGGAAAATTGACCCTAGTTGCCTCTTCAATAGAAACATTTCTTCTACTCCTCCGAATTGCCACAAAACTTTAGCCATTCCTACCTTGAAAGGTACTTGGTAAGGCAAGACATGAGGACTCCCTTTAAAACCATAAATTCTGAAAATAGTAGAAATAGAGTAAGGGATGATATCTCCCTAATTGTGTGAAACTTTCAAATTATGGGGGTTATCCATAGGCCTGATGAGACTCATTAGTACCTTAGGGATTCTGGAATTGTCACTGAATATGAGGCATCTCAATTTAAAAGCAAAATACCTATCAAATCTAAGAAAATTGGCATTATTTGCATCCTAGGTCATATCTATGCTTCACAACTAGACTGGTAGTATTTCCCCATTTTTGTCTCTGTTCAATTCCATCTCATTACCAAAATATGTCACCACCTTGAACAAAAACATATGCATTAATAAAGAATAGTGGCCAAAAGTTTTCTCCACTTTGCCTTTCGCAATTCCAACTAAACGAATGTGAATTTCTTCAGCCAAAAAGGAGGAAAAATCAAAGATAATATCTACACCAAAAGAAGCAATTTGAACCATCATATACATAAGGGCAATGGGTATGAAATCCTGCTCATCTTCACCAAAAACACATCATAGGGTCCTGTATATCTGTACAGCCCAGGAAGTGAAAAAAATCTTCTTAAAAGGTTCTCTAGAAGCTGTAGTAATTACTGGCAGAGTTCCTATTGTACCAATATGTGCCCTCAGTGCACCTCCCCTAATTACATCTTTCTTTGCTTTGTATTCATTCTCTAATTCTGGCAAATTGATTGGCACATGGTAATCTGACAATGGTTCTAGGTGAAAAACCTCTCTAATTTCTTCAAGGCTAATTGAGATCAGAAGCACACCATCATTTATTCTCACAACCCTAATAGCTTGGTCATAATTCTTGGCAATGACTTCATGCAAATCATAATCCATAAAAACACTTGGAACTACTAGCTTTCCCAAATCAAAATTCTAGATATTAGCATGCGGGGCAAACAACTTCCTTTCTGAAAACCACTTTTTTAAAAAGACAAGATCAGTTTGAGTAGTTATTGCATCCCTAACCTAATTCCCCTTGTCATATAAGCCATTAGCAATTTTAAGCCTAGGGTTTAAAGAAATTAACCTTTTAACTTGTGCAGGCTTTGTAGTGGATTCTGGGAGTAATTCTAACAAATCATCGTGGACATTCCTATCCATATAATTAATTTTCCCAGAAAATGCTTTCTTAGGAGGCATCTTGATCATAACAATAGGAACCATAATGTCCCAAAGGTTATATATGAGTACTTACTTGACTTGCCAAACTTATTCTTCTTTGAACTTTTGCAGTTGCTTTCGAACAGATGAGGAATCACTTCACGTCTTTACCAGGCTTAACACAATATGATTAACAGGTTCTTATGCTCAGAAAACATGAAATCTTTGTTTGCGTGGGACTGGAATTAATGAAAATCTCATGTATTATACTTTGTTTCTCCCATATGTGAAGCTTTCATTCATCATAAATGCATAGAATAGAAAAATAAATTAGCATCGTAGTTCCTTTTAAATTTGCGTCGTTGATCCTTGAAAAATCCTACAATCCAGGAATGAAAACTAGGCTGATTCAACTTTCTTCTTAGCATGTTGGCAGTCAAACCAATAATCTACCTCCATCTATATCTTTCCTTTAGTGTTGGCATTTCAAATTGGGCCCATGGATGACTAAGGACATGTCATCAACTCGCTAACTCGCTATACATAACTTTCGAGCACCTTTCTATAGCGAGCTAGCGATAACCACTGATCTTGCTTTGATCATGTGGTAGATATTTGAAACCAATTTTAAGAGAACAATGGTGGGTCCCTTGCTCACTAAATTGCTAAACATAATATTCACACATCTTTTCATAGCGAGTTAACAAGTATCATTGATCCATGCTTGATCTGATGATCAAAATTCTTTATATATTTTATACATGGGGAGTGGGTCCAGGTATTTCTGTCGTTGAGCTAGCTTAACACGTTGGCACACATATTGTTTTTTAAATTTCCAATGACATCACACACCCTTGGACTTGCCATGTTTGTTACTTTTAGGCAGGTTGCTACATCGCTACTGGCAAAAATATTAACTATCCGGGTAGCGATACAATGACCTCCTGGTAACCATCAAAATTTCTAGCTTATAGATGCTCAGTAGGATGCCACCGTGTCATTTGATTTTCATAACTTAGCTTTATCATGTCACTCATTTAGGGCCCACCTTTGAGGATTTTTTGTTACATCACCACTTTTTGACCAATCGCTACGTCGCTACTGACAAAAATACTAACTATCTGGCTAGTAATATAGCGACCTCTCGGTAACCATCAAAATATCCAGCTTATAGATGCTCTATAGGATACCATCATGTCATTTGATCTACACAACTCAGCTTTATCATGTCACTCATTCGGGGCCTACCTTTGAGGATTTTTTGTTACATCACCACTTTTCGACCAGTCGCTACATCGCTATCAGTGAAATTACCAACTATCTAGCTAGCGATATAGCAACCTTGTGGTAAACATCAAAATCGACGTTGAGAAATAAAATTATGAGTGACACAACTTGCACAAAAATAAAAGCAAAGCTGGCACAATATTTTCTTCGAGATCCTCACAATCATTTCTTATTTTTAAAAGAACGCCATCTTTTGCAATGACTGGGCCCTCGCTATGTCGCTACCAAAAAAGTGGTGTTATTCCAACTAGCAATATAGTGACCTTTGATGGATTCTCAATTCTGGTGACAGAGAACAAAAAACACATTGATTGAAAACCTAGCGATTAATGTTGGTGTCAGAGAAGGTAGTCGTGCACATTTATAAGACTACATGAGAATTTTCGCGGTCACATCAACTTTTTAAAAGAACACTGCCTTTTGCAAAATTTGGGCACTTGCTATATCGCCACTGAAAATTCGCATGGATTTTTCGATAGTGACCTAGCGAGTTGCTGGAGAAACTTGGACTTTGATGACACCATTTACGAGTTTTTTCATGTGCGTTTCTTCTTAAAAATAACAAGCTTGGGACATAAAACATGGTCATAATGTCACAATTCTTAGCCCTGAACTTCATTTTTCAGTATCATAGACAGTTATCCGATGGTCGCTACCTCGCTAGGCATAACATATGAGCATCTTGCTATAGTGAGTATGTAACAACTGTAGATTCAAAAAAGATCCGACGGTGGGATAAAATCTCTTTCAAAATGACCTCAAAACAAGCGGGAAAAGAATATTCGCTTATCCTCTTTTTTTAAAACTTTTTTGCCAGAGAATTTTTAAATGGAATGAGACATAGGGTTTTAACAAAAAATTTCAAAGGCTAACAAAAGGAATATTTAGCTAGAAACCTTATTCACCACTAATGGATTCCAATCTAAATTTTAATACCTAGACAAAGGAATTTTATCATGCAAAAATTCAGACCAACAGTGGCTCTATTTGGGGACATTGAAAACTCTCGATTCAAGTGAGGGCTCAAAATTTCTAGGGGAAGTAGACCAACCACTACTAAGACAACCACACACATAGGAAAACTATGCATGAGAAAATATACAAAGACAAAAGGATTTACACATATGTACAAGAAAACCCTAAACTACTATTCATGGAGAAAATAAGTACTTTTCAAGAAAAATACCTCTTCAAGAACTATCCATGAACTGGTAGTTCAAGAATGTTTCTTGATAGATCTTTTATAATATAATAATTTTCTCCCCATGCGTTTTCAATCAGATAGGGACCTAACCATATGGGATTAAAATTACCATGTTTTCCTTTACCTTCTATCCTAGCATTCCACATAAGGACCAAATCTCCACTTTCAAATTTCTTGCTCATTGTCCTCTTATCATAGAGTGCTTTAACTTGTAGTTGCAAATTTTGGTTTTTGATTGATGCTTCTTTCCTGGTCTCAGTTAGCTCAACTAGTTCATCAAATCTTTCTTGCATATCATTAATGATATCTTCATCATACATTTGAATGTAGTTATACAAAACTGAGGCATTCTTGCTTGAATTTCATACACCATATCAAATGGAGCTACACCAATGGCTTTCTTTGTAGTTACCCTATCAACCCATATTGCTAACTGTAACTAGGAATCCCACGCTTTCTTGTTATCATCCAAGGTTCTCTTAATAACCTTTAATAGGTTCTTATTTTTGGATTCAGCTTGTCCATTTCCTTGTGGATGATAAGGAGAAGATGATGATCTTGTTATTCCATATTTATCACAAAATTTAATGAATTCCTCAGACCTAAAGAACATTGCATTGTCTGTTACAATTTTCTAAGGGCAACCAAATTTGGAGATAACATTATTCAGTAGGAAATTATTGACAACTTTACTTGTTGTATTTCTTGTGGGGATAGCCTCTACCCACTTTTTAAAGTAGTTAGTAGCCACTAGAATCCAAGAATAGCCTATGCTAGACTTTGAGGAAATCTCTCTTATGAAATCCATGCCCCATTATTGAAAGGGTGCTTGGACCTCCACTGGCTTCAATGGAGTATTACCTAAGAACTTCAATTTTCCAACAAACCTCTAACAAGGATCACATTTCCTAATCATAATTTGAGCACCCTTGAAAGGGGAGGGCCACCAAAATCCAGCCCTCATAACTTTATGTGCAGTGGTCTTCATCATATAGTGTCCTCCACACACTCCAACATGCATTTCATTTAAGACTTCTTTTGCCTTTTCTTGATCAATACACTTCAACAACACTGCCTCAAAAATTTTCCACCATAAACTACCTTGGACAATTATGTATCTGATGGCTTGTAATTTAGTACTCCTCTTTTCATTTTCAGGCAAATGGGGAGGAGCTTCCATGTGTTGCAGGTAATATATAACATTAGTGTACCAATCACAATGATCCATGTCACATAAGTAAGATCTAAGGTCATCAACTACCACATTTATCTGATTGGCATCCAGATTAGATTCAGCCATGAGTTTAGCCAAACCTTGACCTCTTACCAACTTAGTTATCTATATTTCAATATTAAATTCTTGTATCCTGTTAATCCATCTACACCTTTTTCTTGATACTTCTTGCTGAGAAAATATATCTTTCACTGCAGCACTAGGTACAAAGGAAATAAAAATGGCACCTAACAAGTAGCATCTAAAAGCCTTAACAAACTTTACTAGAGCATATGCTTGTTTTTCATTTATCTCAAATTTCAGTACAACAGGTTGCAGTGACTTACTAAAAAAAGCAATGGGTTGTTCATATCCTTCTTCATTTTTCTACAATAAGACTGTGGCTAAAGTGTAAAAGGATGCAAAAGAAAAAATATGCATAGGCTTTGTGTAATCTGGAGTTCTCAGTATTGGAGCATTTTTTATTTTAGTTTTAATATCCTAGAATGCTTGTGAAGGCTCACCATTCCAATCTATAGTAGCTCTCTTCTTGAGCATCTTTGAGATAGGTCTACTAATTTCAGCAAAGTTAGTAACAAACCTTCTAAGAAAATTAACTTTTCCAAAGAAAGACTGTATTCCTTTTACATTTTTGGCTTAGGCACCTTATCAATGGCTGCCACTCTTTCAGGGTCTATCTTCACACCATCTTTAGACACTATATGTCCTAGCAATCTACCTTCTGTCACCCCAAATGTACATTTCTTTGGATTCAATGATACTTCATATTCCAAAGCTTTGAAAAAAAATTTCTCCAAATGCCTACAGTGATCCTCAACCTTCTTACACTATGTTGTAAGATCATCCTGGTATACAACCATAAATTTGTTGATATAATCATGAAATGCCACATCCATAGCTCTTTGGAAAGTAGCTCTTGTGTTAATCAAGCCAAATGGCATCCTTACATATACATATGTTCCCCATGGGGTTGTGAAGGCTTTCTTAAATTGTTCATTCTCCTTTACTAGAACTTGATTGTACCCAGAAAAACCATCCATCATGGACATTAGCTCAGAACCGGTTACTTGCTGCAACATGGCTTCCATATTTGGTAGTCCATAATTATCCTTCAAGGATGTAATGTTCAAATTCTTGAAATCCACACATAATCTTATATCTCCATTTTTCTTTTTGATAAGTACCAAATTAGAAACCTAGGTGGAATGTCTAATTGGTTTGATTATCCCCCCATCCCTTAGTTTCATCAACTCTTCTTGCATTTTGGGAGCTAGGGTAGGGTTTACTGGTCTTTTTTTTTGTCTAAAAGGTTTTACATTATCTTTTAGTGGTATGACATGTTGAAACAAATCTTCCTTATAAGCCTTAAGGTCATCATATGACCATGCAAAAGCATGTCTATTTTTCCTAAGAAAGTCAATCAATATTTTTTTGATTTTAGCAAGCAAATTTTGGCCAATATAAGCCTTTTTTGGAGCCTCATTAGTACCAAGGTTTATCTCTTCTAATTCCCGAGGCTTAGGGTCCTTAACTCCTGGTTTGACTCTATCCTGGTTATCAAAAATACTTTCCAAGACCACTAACCCCTTTGGTACCTTGTTGGTTTTCAACTGCATAATCTCTTGGCCAAAAATGGTTTCCTTGCCATCTATGGTTTCAATTAAATCACTGCAATCCATTTCTTGACCTTGGTATTTGTCTTAATTTAAAAAAAAAATTATAATGTCTTTATCATCTTCAAAGACTTGCCAATTTTCAACATTATTAGGTATTGAAGGTCTACTTTGTACCTCAATTTGAGAAATTCTTGCAAATGATATCTCCTTAGGTTTGATTGCTACATTTGCTAATAAATTTTCCATTTTATTCTGAGTCCTATCTCTCCATGAGATACCAAATGCATCAAAAGATTTTATCTGGTCCCAAACAACATTTTTGTACTGCTTTAATCTCTTGTTCTTTAATGTATAGGTTTCTTTTATCTGGGAGATAACTAATTCAGAATCCCCTATGACATGCAATTTCTTAATTCCATGATGTGTAGCAACTTTCAATCCTAGCAACAAGGCCTCATACTTTGCTATGTTCTTTGTGCAAGAAAAATTTAAAGTGAATGAGTATCTGAAAGTATTTTTCTCAGGAGAAACAAAAGCTACCCCTACCCCTGCACCCTCTTTAGAACTAGCCCCATCAAAAAACATTGTCCATAATATTGATGAGTTTGTACAACATTCAAATTCATGTTCAATTACAGTAGGAAAATTCTCAACTTCTTGAATAATCAATTCAGTTATGAAGGAATTCACACTACTATCTAAGAAGCAAGTGGCATCTTTGTCAATTTCTCCCCCTAAAATGTGATTAACCCTTGGCTCTCTATTTACCTTGATAGCTTTATCCCCTATGTGAAAAGTAGCATAGGTTAAGTCACATTGTAGACTACCCCCAATAGCAGCACTCCATTTTTGAGAAAGAAACATTCCATAGTGTCCACCTCATGGAGGTATATCCACTACAAGGACTGACATGGTTAACTCTACTTCGAGATATGCAGCTAATTTGAATGGTAAAACATTTATGGTACCTATGACTAGGACTTCCCTAGCATCCATTACTCTGCATCTGCCCTACTTGGTGTCCACTTTCGACCCTAAGGCTTCCATTACTTTGGCATTATGGTGTTAGAAGTTCCTAAGTCTATCATGCAATTTTTTAGGGTCTTCCCTTTTATGATCAGACTAAGGAAAAAAGGGTGAACATCTTCTATAAATGCCATTGAGGAATCATCTTAAAATTTTTGGGGAATCTGGGATATGATACCACTATCCTCTACTACTAATGGGGTTTGTTGGATAACAGTTTGTTCTACAATAGTATTATTGTTTCCTATCCCCCCCAACCATGATAAAGCCTTGCTTTTATGCTCTCCAATTCTAAGAAGTTTAGATAAAGGTACTTTTATAGTTATTTGGGAGAACATGGATATCATGTCAACAAGTTCAACAATAGTAGATTTTACAAGAATACCTGGAGTTGAAGTCTTTTGAACCGTGGGCACCACTATTTGCTTGATAGTATTAGGTCCAATTTCTATTATTTCTAGGTGATATACTTACTTAGTTTTTCAGTCCAATATTTTGAGCAAGTTTATGATGTATTTTCTTTGTTAGTTCCTGAGAATACATGAATATAGAATGATCTCTATATTTATTCTTGAGGTCATTCTGAGTTTACTACATATGTATACAATTTTCAAAGAAGATCAATACAAATTATGAGCTGTCCCCATATTAGTTCTTTTTGAATTTTGTCTACTTTTGATTACTTGGTCATCTTGATATTGTATGAGTAAAGGTTTTGTGCAATTGAATGCAATCTAGTTAGGTTGTATATCTATTCATCACTTCTATTAGTTCAATGGATTAAGTAAAAGCTTTGATGAATTTGATAAGGTTGCGACAGTAGTAGAAAGGATTTTTTGAATGATGAATTTTGATAAGAATTGCTGATAATTTTTTTTGTAAGGCAAAAAATTAGATCTAAGGATTTGTTGTAGACTCTTAACCCCAATGGATTAGGCACTGGTCAAATTGATTTAGCTAGAAGAGAAATGTGTCATAAATGGTTTTCAAATGCAGAATTGTAATCAATTTTACTTTTATTTCTTGAATATTTTCAAAGTTGGCCTATACTTGTTTGCATGGAATGTTTTAGCTTCAGTTAGCCACTATTGTTGAGAACTCGTGTAGATCTATAGAAGAATTTTGGTCAGATATGTTATATGGGATGTGTTTATCAAATTGTCAAGAAGTATGCATGTATTTGAGGATATGAGATGAGAATCAGAATGAAACTAAAATAATTCTCATACAATGTTTCCTAGTCTTGAATCATCCCTGGGTATACCCACCCTAGTTTTGGAGAGCCTAAAGAGAAGAAAATCACCCTTGGTTTTGTTGAAGTTGGGTCCAAATGGTTTACACATTTAATTGTTAATAGGAATTGGCTAGTCCTTATATTGTGTGAGTGATGTCATTTTGGTATTGAGCTTTTTGTTGCTTAGTAGTTTTTCAAAACACCAATAGAACAAAATTTGAAATTCATATCATTGCACATAAGGTTTATAGTTCAAGTAGATTAAACAATGTATCATGTGAAGCTGTCGATCTCGCTTATAAGGTTGTGAAGGATAACAAATCCTTCAACCTTTCTGAGTTTCTGTCAACAAAAATATGGAGAGCATTAGATCATCAAATAACAATCCATGTAAGTTCAAATCTCTTCTACCATGTCTATTCTTCTTAAATAAAAAAAATTTCCCTTCTAAATGTATAGTAGTATGAAGGAAAGATGTTCCTATTTTATATTAGATTAATGAGTATATAGAAGAAATGGGTGAACATTTTGAAAGTATCATGGATAACTACTTTGAAACATTCAAATAGAAGATGAATAATAGATATAAGAACTCCAAGAAACTTGTTGAAGATTACAAGGACGATATGTGTTTCATAGTGGAATATGACAAAGTATACACTCAAGCAGTTAGACCTAGAGTGGCATGGGTTAAACCTCTAGAGTATGAGCTTAACACTAATGACACCAAGGATATCATCAAGGATTTTCTGAATGAGCCTATAGATCCCAAAGCTACATACTTTGGTACATATAATGAAGCTAAGGAAAGAATAGAGCTTGAGATTAAGTTACCTCAAATAGTCAATAAAAGAAGGAAAAGAGTAAAAAAGATAATGAAAGGCACTAAGTAAGTAGGTTCCCCCCTAATTCTTACCAAGGGAAAAGGTGATGATATTGAAGAAGATGATGTAGAGGATGATGAAGATGAAGAAAAATATGAGAAAGAAGAGCCTTTTAGGAAGAAAGGAAAGGTTATCATAACTAGACTTACCAAGTCATCCCTTGTTGTATTCACAAGAAGGGACGCCAAGTCAAGAAAGAAATTGAAGTTAGGTGAAGATGAAGCTGAGAAGATAATTTTCAAATATCTACACCTACACTCTAGAAAAGATTAAAGAAAAGGGAGGAAGTAGTTGGCATGAAAATTTTTGAATTCCTCAAGTATTAGACAGGGAATGAGGATGAGAAAAGACAGATGACCAAGCTAGGCAAATGGAAGTATTCTCCAGATGAGGTTGTACAATAGATACCTAATGAACTTATGTAGGTAATAAAGCCAAGATGGGAAATTTTACAAAAGACTATCAAGGATATCTATAAACAAACCTTGAGGCAATTGATGCCATATCCTAGTAATAAGGAAATGAAAGAATCATTAAAGAAAAATGAGAAAAAGTTCACTCTCAAGATGAACACATGTATGATATTATTAAAAGACATTGAATATGTAGTGAAGGTAGCTACAAATACATGAAAAAATTTTAATCACTTACATCAACCTAGTGAGTTTATTGTTCATGTTGAATTCAAAGATGAAAAAGATGAGGAAGAGAACATAGAAATAAAAGATGATAAAATTAATTATGTCAATCTAGATGATGAGGAAGAAGAATAGTAAGCTTCTAGAGGAAGTCTTCCAGAGATGCAAGGTATTGAGGAAAATGATGTAGATAAAATTGCAATAGTAGTCATGGCCTCATTTTCTCACTCTCTAAGCATATCCTCAGTGCAATCTGGCTTAGAGATAGCTTCTACCGAGTTAGTTGTGGATAACACTGCTACACCAAGAACCCAACCAAGCTCTGAATCTGTTCATCTGAAAGTTACAATGATAGAAGTTCCCAACACTTCAATTGCTGAGCAACAAAGTCCTCCATCATCAAGCTTGACCAAGTAGCAACAAGGTATTAATGTTGTTAGTGCCATTTCAAATTTTTTTGCTAGTGCATCATTTTCTACTACTACTTCTATTCCATATATATCTATAGAAAGTATAGTGATAGTTGAGAAAGAATTTCAACTGAGTACTAAAGTCCTAGATAAGGAGAAACAAATTGTTTCCACCATTTTGAAAGAAGATGGCAAAGAAAAAGAAACTATTGATCTCAATGAGGATATAGTTATTCTAAATTAGGATATTTGCACCCTCATTCCTGGTCAAATGAACAACATGGGTGAATTACTAAAGAAAAGAGCTAAGAAGAAAAAGATTAGAGAAGAAAAGAAGAAAGAAAACCAAATCTATGATTTAATATTTTTTTCTTTCTCAAAACTGCCATTCTTTTTAGTGTTAAAATACATGCTTGTAGAATTTATTAATTACAATATACTATATCTAATTAAAACACTATAAACTTTATATGTGTATATTCCTAACTCTGGTCTCTATAAAATGGTGTTTATATGTTATTAAAAAAATATCATAAAAAATAGCAAGAGCTATTGAAACGCCTCTTTTCTGAAATAATTTTATTTCTTTAGTAATTGGATACAAACTAATATAAAACATGCATTTATTAACCATTTCCATTCGGGAAAAGTATGAGACCATATGTAACTTAGCTAGAATAAATTTATCTAGATCATATGTTTTAACAAAATTTATTTTTAGATAGAAACACTCAAATTTAGTCATTCTGATAAGTCAGCCTAAAAGGTGACACAACTTTGTACTTTTACCTTAGAAACATCAGTTAACAATGTTGTATTATTATTTATCAAGTTAAATGACACATCTATCTTCACCAAGGATATCAAAGAGAAATTAACCAAGATAGATGAAGACATGAAGGAAAGTGCACATCATCTATCATTTGACCCAACCCATAGCTCTAGACATTATACAAAGATCAGATATTTGACCAATCTATAGGCAAAACTATTGAAGGAAGAAGCCAAGGTTAGGGCCACACTTGCATAAATGCAAGCCATGATTCTTCCAAACATGGATGCATTGAAAAAACATATTCTACATGAAAATACACTCATCCATGATTAAAACTTCTTCATAATTGTTCACATGATAGAATTATCAGTAGAATTTTAGATTGCATTGCATGTAAGAAAGGTACTATAGGAAAATTGGGACAAGATAATGGTACTTTTTTTGAAGGTACAATCTAAATTCTTGTCACATTTTGGTTTTAACATATAGTTATTATATAGCTTTGGCATTTATGTCAGAAAGGGGGAGTAGTGTATATATTATGTAAAGGAGAAGTATACTATACTATATATAAGAGAGATATATGTATGGGGGAGCAATATAGTGTAGTATGAATACGAAAGAATACATTTACAAAAGTAATTTTTAAAAATTAGAAAAATAGAGTAAGCTACTGAGCCATGATTGATGGAAGTCAACATTGAGTTGAAGACACAAAATGGTGGAAAAGGAAGCTTTGACTTACAATTTTGAACGATCAAATTTTTATTTTCATAAGTGATTTTGTCACTAATGCCAAAGGGGGAGATTTTTGAGATAAAGGTCAAATTTTCTATCAGTGACTCAATACTTAGTCATTTGGTTACATTACTATTGAGCTCTACAGGTTCTACCGTGCTTATCATTTAGTTTGCAATGTTAACAAAGTGATTTAGTTGTTCTTGAGCTAAGTAGTTAGAATAAAGTGTCTAACAAGAACCTGATTTAATTTATAGTGTTCTCCAAGGTACACAATGTTTTCCAAGCTGATGGCACTCAAATTTGCATTCCAAATTTGAGTGTCCATTCCAAATTTTGAGTTGCTTTGAGCCCCTATGAACCTATTTTTGTGCATATGTACCCAACTGACATTTCAAGGCCTAGGTCATGTTTTAGTTGTTTAACACCTTTCATTTGGCATATTCATGTGTTTCATATTGATAAACTGACATTTTGGACCATTCAGTGAAGTCCCATTTTGAGTTGTTTTCAGTCCCATATTTTTTGCCTAAGTGTCAAACATCGACAAGAGGGCATGTTTGCATTTGAATATCTTTTACCTGGTTATGTTTCATGACCCACCACTTTAAGGATATTTAGTATGCATAACAGAGAACCTATGTTCCAAGTTTCAAGTCATTTTGACATGTTTTGACTAGTTTTTGAATGTCTCAAAGTTGGTCAGTTGACTTTGTTGTGAATTTGCATATTGTTCATTCCAAGTAGCCCTGCTTGACAAGTTATATCTTTGACCTAGTTGACCCAAGTGAAGAAATTATTTTTGTATTGTGTTTCAGGGGTCAGAAACTTCATATTTTCCAATTTTGAGATCATGATGAATCCGTTTGACCAATTTACTAACATGCTTAAAAACCCAATTTACATTGTTTTGTTATGGCTAAAGTATCCAGATTGATCCATACCCCTATTTGACATGTTATAACTTTGATCCTATGATTGGTAAGCCTAAAAAAATTGTACCATCCTGTTGTGTCCTGGAAATTCTTGAAGTATGCCAATTCTCAAGTCATGACGAATCCATCTGCACACTTTCTTATGTCCGTCAATTTACCAATAATTACTTTTTGACACATTTTCCAGTTAAAATTTGCAAGTGCCTATTTTCAAAAATTTGCCAAATGCATCCTGTGATTCGTCATGAGCCAAACCATAGAATTATATTCTCCTCATGAAAAAGAACCTATACCCTGATTTTAGAACCCCAAGTGATCAATAGCCTAATTTATAATGCCAAACCCGAGCCTTGTTTATGTTTTTTAACACTGTTTGCCTGTAGGATAATTGAAGTATGGATGTTCGTCAATTAAAATATTTTGATTGGGAATTCGTCATGGGCTGAGAATTTGCAGTATGATAGAGTGTGTAGGATTGAACACTCATGCCGATTTTCATGGCCTAGTTACTTGATTGAATCAGTTTTTAAGGCCAACTGGCAGACCTCTTGACACAATTTTTACAGTGGTGTGGAAGTGTTTCAAAATAAGTTTTAATGATTAATTCTATGATCAAATTGGATTCCAGTCAGTTCGAGAAATTCAATGGGTCAGTTGGCATATCAATTATTCAGAAAATAATTTTTTTTTAGCCAAACCCACTTTGGGGTCCGATTCAATTCATCCAGTGGAGCCGACTATGTGGAAAGGATTGTTTTGATCAAAAGCATGCATTAAAACATTTGAGATATATAGGGTGATTGGATGTTTTAAGAAAATATGTAATAATAACATTTGAGATATATAGGGTGATTGAATGTTTTAAGAAAATATGTGATAATGAAAGGAGGACATTGGTGTTCTGTTTTTAAAATACACTTCTTATTAAATCAGGAATCACCATTTCTAATTCTTATCTTAAATGTCCTATACAACAACTTTATTTTAATGGTACACTCTAAATTTTACTGTAATGTGGGAGATTTATGAATTTGTGTTCTTTTTATGAAAAGCATCCATTAGCTAAACACCTACGAGCAACAAGAAGGAAGTAGTTTCCCATGTTTTGAAGTAGCTATAGCATGGAGGAGAGTTTTAACACTGAGTGAGGAAGAAAGAGGCAGGGGTGTCTATACCCTAGAGTCTTTTCAAAACAAAATAGCAACAAGCAAATGAATATCTAACATAATAAGAAATGAAATGCTTCGTGCAACAAAGAGGATCTACATTAAGAGAAAAGGGGCCAGCTCATGCAAAAAAAATAGGGCACTCACATTTTGGATCAGCAGCCCACAATAAAAACAAAGGAACCTCATGTTTTCAAGCGTCCACAACATATGAAAGATATGGCAGGGAGACCCACATCCATAGTGCAGCCCATAGCAAGGAGAAAGTTTTTGCTTGTAAGGGGAGTAGACTCCCATGTTTTAAAGATTATCCACAGAAAAAAAAAAAGGCAGAGATAGAAGGCAGTCCACACGAGATGCAGGAGCTAGAGGAGCCATTTTTGGAACAACATTGGGTGTTACAATGTACCATATGCCTTGTGTTTGGGTTTCCTAATTTTTTCAATACGTAGGCATACCATATTGTGTTGTCTTCAAAATAGCTGCTTGGAAATAAGCAAAGCCTAGGTGCGAGCCCTCCAATACACTAGTCAAAGATTGACTCGTGTACTAAAATCTTAAAGTGATTTTCAAGGTTCTCTGCTATTACGATCATGCTCATAGGATCAGAGGGGTCCATTTTTCATATGCAGATGCTACGACTTCGTCATGGGATCGAAGACCCGAGAATGAAGCGGAATGATGCTATGAATTTGGCTTGTCGTATGGTTGAAGGTGGAAATTCTCAATGGAGAGATGCTATGATGGGGTGTTGAAAATGATTTTAATATATTAATTATATATTAAATAGGTTTATGTGAAGTTTTCAAAGCTAGTCTCCCATCATGGGGAGGATGGATTCAGGAGCTACTATTATGATTTGGTCATAATATCGTAGGCTTAACAAATAAAAATATTTTAAAGACATGGTTAGTGGGGCCCGATCAGTGAATCTGGGATTGACACTTGGCATTGGGGAGGAAAGAAAAAAGGGAAATGATTTAAAATCAAAATTGCTAATGATTTCTACACTCAGATTTTAAAATTGAAATATCTAAATTATTTTTAAAGTTTTATATAGTTTATACTATATGAACTTTTTTTATTTTTCAATTTTAATTTACTCTATTCATGGCATGGAGGCTAGATTTTCAGAATGGTCTCAGGAGGGCGATTTTTGTCTAAAATAGTGTCGAAATTAGAAAAGAGTGAATTTTCCATTTTTGAAGTCAGATTTTGAGCAGGTATCAGTCAATAACAGCTACATGAGGTTTTTTGATTGGGGGCTTCACAGTGAAATGTGCAAATTTAATGTTGTAGATGGAATTGCAATAAGATATAGACATAATTTCATTAGATTTGACTTCTCCAGCAATTGTAAGGAGGAATTGAATGTTTTTTGATGTAGTTGGGAGCAATTATGTTTTTGGCACAACACATGTTGATTTTCATGACAAAGCAATTGTGACATGTTGAGATCATATTTTCAAAGCTTTAGTACAATTTGTGAAGAATTCTTGATATTTTCTCCATGAGATATTTTGTAGATCAAAAGGAAATGTATTAGATATTTTGGCATCATTTATGGTTTCTTGTTGTAGGTAGATGAGGAACTTCAGTTTCAGCAAACTTTAGATTGAAGATTATTTCAGTGGGACAGATATCAATTTTAGATTACAGACCCAAGAATATCTTCTCTCCTATATATCTTCCTTTTCTACTCATTGTAAGGGTTCCAATTTTTAGGACTTGTGAGACCACAAGGTTGGCTCTAGTTTTTAAAGTTGTGATACCAATTTTCTCAGTGTTTTTCCTATTATGAACAACATATTGTATCTCTTTTAAAGCATTGTCATATTACATAGTCATTCTTTGTGTATTTTCTGAGTTTTGATATGCAGATGATGCATTGTTTTCAATGAAATTAATACAAGAGTTTCACCTTTCTTAGTTTCATTCTAATTCTCATCTCCTTCTTCTATTATCTGTAATGTTTTGAGTTTGAGAACGAAGAGCTTGAACTCAATTGCAATCCTTTCAGGTTGTATGTCATGATGAACTTGTTGTTGGAACAAAGAATCCAAGTAAATGCTTGTTTATATTGATAGGGTTATAGGTTACAACATAAGGATTTCATCATAAGTATGAGAGTTGTTATGAAGATTGATGTATGTTTGCAAGTCAAATAGATAGATCATATGTCTAAATGTATGAGTACATTTTAGGTATCCATCTGCATGTTAAGGTTTAGTTGATGCCCAAATGGATAAGGGACTGGTCAGCTTGAAGGATACATGTTCTATGTTGTTGCATACCTAAGTTATGCTGAGATACAAATCTTAATCAAATATCTTTCCTTTTGTGTTTAAGAATTAAAAGAGTTTTCCCTCACTTGGTTTACCAGGTTCATGTGCTTTGTTATCAGCTATTTCACCCATGAATGCTTGCATAAACATAGAAGATTAAGGGATTTGATCTTTTTTCTAGATTCAGTTGTATACTTTTACACTAATACCATATAAAGAGTCTGAGGTCCACCAACCTAGGTCTAATAGAGCCCGAAGAAGAAGGATTTATCCTTATAGTTGGCCCAAGACTACAATCAAGTGCATCCATTATAGGAATTTGCTAACCTTAGATGTGTTGGTATGGTTTCTTGGTTATTTCAAAAATTGTTGAATCAGGAGCCAACACAAGCTTCAAAGACAAACTTCAGTGCAAAATAAGCATAACATAAGCTACCGAACTAGTCAATGGAAGTGTAAAAGATTATAGTGTTATCCAAGCTCTATAGTGTTAACCATGTCCAATAATGTCTACCAAGCTCACAAGGTTAACAAAGTGGATCTAGTGTTGACTAAGTCATGTAGTGTCAATCAAGTGATCCAGTTGCTACCAAGTTTCTTAGAGTTCATCAAGTCACATATTGTTGATAGATTCCAAGCTACTTGGAAGTGATTAGTATGGACCGAGCTTCAAGTTCAACTGAGTGCCAAAGATTGCTAAGTGTTGAAAATGTTTGTCATGTATCAAGACATCATCAAATTTATCTTCAAAATCTGAGTTACAATAGTTGGGCCAAGCTTGTGAATTATGATGAAATTTGTATTGTAGCTAACTCCAATAAGTTGTAATTTGAATTTCTATATATGTAATACATTATATCATATCAAAATAAGATAAGAGAAGAATATATGATGAGAATAAGTTTGAATTAAAGAAGGCTACAAGTAGTATAAGGGACAACAAAGATTTTTCTATCATAATCAAATGATAATTTTAATTCAAGAAATCTCAAGTAGTAAATTAGAGTTATAGATCAGGGATTAACAACTGGTTCATCCTAATAGGTGCATTAGCCAAACCCTTTAATAGGGTAGACTTAATAGTTTTTACTAAATCTCCTAATTGAATGCATACTTCACTGTACGTTTGTAAATCCTTTGACAAGGTGGACCTCATAGTTCTTATTGCTCCTAATAGGGTAGATCACCAGAAGTGGTCAATTATAAGCCTTAATAGGTTAACTTTATACTCCACTACTAAAGCTTTTTGGTATCATCCCCACCCTAATTTTACTTTCTAATTAGAAGGTTTATGGGTCACCATATCTTGTGTCAAAGTGTTATGAGTGCTAATTTGTTTTCATTCTTTCATGCATATGATTAGATTAGAATATTATATGAAGGATTAATTTGTTAAGTAAGATAAAGTTTTATTGGTTCTTGATTCACCCCTCCCCTCTTAGTAACCTTGCCTACCTAATATTTCCAACATCTAGATGTAAAAACTAAACTTTTGAACCCTTCAAATATCTTAGATCCAATCTTTAATCCACTTGGTTCCTATAGAAACTTATTAGTGACATAAACTTGTACTCCATTATCGCAATAATAACTAACATGCAAAATATAAAATAGTCAACCATAAACATCTATAACAACATTCACACAAGTAGGGAACCAAGATTTAACATGTAAACCCAATTTAGGAAAAACTAATAGTAACATATCACTAATTTTTCACTTTTCTGAAGTGAGATGTATTAGTAGAAAATTCTATTAAAGAATACAATATAAACTATTAGGTGTCACCTTCTCAAAGGATTTATTCACCTTGTTAGGAGTGTCCTTGTTATAAGACTTAAGCACATTTCATTAGAGTGTCACCTTGTTTAAAGGATTTACAAATTATTTTTAGGTCAACCTTGATTGAAGGATTTCAACTCATACAATGGTTATAAAGTAATTGCAGGTTAATCTAATTAATACAACTCACTTTGAAAATATTGATCACAATTTGGTTCAATAATTGATCTATTGACTTGTCTCCATTATCATCTTTTAATAATTTTCTTGGGGACCCTTCAAGTGCAATCACTATTCACCTTAAATCTTCACTATTCAACCTTTTTCTCAAGTTCACCAATCAAAAAAATCAACAAATGCTCCAACCTCACTAGGTGAGCCCTTATGCCTCCTTAAATAGGTATCTTAATCTTTTGTCATTTAAATACCACTATATATCCTAGGTCTAGGTCAGATTTGTTAGAATGATTTATTGTAACTTGTTGCGGGGGGGGGGGTGTGGTGGTCAACCAATTATCCAATGTCCAAATATACCAATTGAACTGTTAACAATTCAAATACTTCAAATCTAAATATTTAATAGTTTGATTTCTACAACAGACAATAAGTAGCATAGACTTGGAGTCCACTATTCTAATAATAACAAACTTGTAGAATGTAAACCATTAACAATAGAATATCTCAAATGACATCCATACAATTATGACACCAAGATTTAACATGGAAACCCAATTTGAGACAAATGACTAACAACATGTCATCAAATTTCACTCTTCTAAAGTGAACTATGTTGGGAGCCAACCCTGTTAAATGTTACAAAACACACTACTAAATATGACCTTGTTAAAATATTTAATCACTATGTCAGGAGTGGCCTTGTTAGAGGACTTAAGAACATTCCATTAGAATGCCACTTTGATTAAATGATTTACATATGAATGTTAGATAAACCTTGATTAAATAATTTCAATGCTGATACAATGGTTATAAAGTAATAGAAGGTTTATCTAACAAAAACAATGCACTTTACACATATAGATCACAATTCAGCTTATGCTAATCCACTGATTTGCCTCCATTGTCATCTTTGTCTCTAATATTCTTGGCACTCCTTCAAGAAATCACTCTTCAAATCTTTATAATAGTTCTCAATCTCCTTAAGTTTTCCAATTAAATAGTGACAATAATAGCTCTTACCTTCAGATTAGGTTATCCCTTGTACCTCCTTAAATAGGTAATCTTGATCTTTTATGGTTAAACATCATCGTAAATATTAGGGTTTGGTTAGACTCATCAAATCCTTTCATGATTTTATCTCCTCTTTTCTCTTCTAGAGACTTCTCTTGACTTTGCCTTGAATTATTGCATAGGAACAATCAAACATGATTTTCTTAAATTAAATGATCTAGCTCATCCATACTTATCTTCCATAGGCTTTAAATTTTCCAATAAATCAATTGTGTTGAACAAAATCATGATTTACTCTTAATGTTTCAAACATTGTCCCTCAATCAACACAATATTCTAAGAGTCGGTCCTCATTGGATTACTTAGTCACAACTAAGTTTTCTATTTGGCACATATATTAATGCTTGGTCCACACTATATTTTCTCAACTTATAGTGGTACTCAGTCGACACTAGCATCATTCGGAATAAACTTCTAGTTCCTTAGTCTTCTTCTCTTTTTTCTTTCTCAAGCCTATGTATTTGGTTATTATTTGATCACTTCTTCCAGGCTTCAGTACAATTGTCTTCTCTACTTGTATCATGATTAAACAATCACTTTATCTTGTCCAAGTCCAACAAATAAAGTTCCCATTTTAGTTCTTCATGACTCAACCTTTTCTCTATGTCCTTTTTTTTATGTCCTTTTTCATCAAATTATCGGAATAAACTTCTAGTTCCTTAGTCTTCTCTTTTTTCTTTCTCAAGCCTACATATTTGGTTATTATTTGATCACTTCTTCTAGGCTTCAGTACAATTGTCTTCTCTACTTGTATCATGATTAAACAATCACTTTATCTTGTCCAAGTCCAACAAATAAAGTTCCCATTGTAGTTCCTTATGACTCAACCTTTTCTCTATGTCCTTTTTTTTATGTCCTTTTTCATCAAATTCTCTTCATCAATCATCTTGATATGGCACTCAAATCACATAGAAAACTATCTTACGAATAAGGTTTGACATCAATGACAACATAATAATTGTCTCAATTATAGTTTCCAACAATCTTCCTCTTTTGCATTGATGGAAATACCCCTACTTATGATGCAATCCAAAACATGTACTACTTCAAGCATCTTTCTCTATGTTTAGTACCATATCTTCAATAATATCCTTACTCTCTCTCTCTCTCTCTCCCCCCCCTGACCCCCCCCCCCCGCTCTCTCTCTCTCACACACACACACACACACAGAGTTTCATTTTGGTTCTCATCCATACAGCTCTGATATGCAACACATTAACTCCCTCTATCACATAAAGTCATGAAATCAATCATCTTGCTTTGTATTGCTAGCATACATTGCATACATTCTCCCTCTTTGCAACACCTTTGTATTGCTGAATAACTCCATCTTCATATGGTAACTAACATAAAATCTCCCTCTTTATTATTAATTCATAGTAACTAACATACTCTCCCTCTTTGATAACAATTCCGAAGGCATACCATATTTCTCATACATCTTCACTATGTAGATATCTTCCTGTCAGTACTTCTAAATCATATATACCATCTGCCATCTAATCTTCTTTCTTCACTACTTAGGTAGCTCATAAAGTATGACTTTTTGCATCAACTTGTAAGATATTATGATGAACTCATTTGATGCAAAGCTCCATCTCAACTTAGGTAGCCTTTTCTAGGGTAATCACTCCTACCTCTTAGATACTCATGTACATCCTTAGGAAAACCCTTAGTGAAAATATCAACAATTTTCTCCTTAGTGTTCAC
The DNA here is from genome assembly GCA_028749045.1 of Cupressus sempervirens. NCBI lineage: Eukaryota > Viridiplantae > Streptophyta > Pinopsida > Cupressales > Cupressaceae > Cupressus > Cupressus sempervirens. The sequence continues at coordinate 490,645,079 of CM053790.1, forward strand.
ATACTTTAATCTCACTTCTTTGTCTTGAACTAGCTCTCTCAAGAAATAATACTTAATGAAAATATGCTTGGCCTTTGTGTGTATTATCAAGTTCTTTGATATATTTATAGAAATTTTATTGTCACAATAGAAAACAATACGATCAATGATATCTTCGTTCATCCCTTTTAGAAATTTCTTGATCCAAATAATATATCTCAAAAATTCACTACGACTACCACATATTTAGATTTAGCTATTGATTATGAAATACAATTCTATTTCTTTCTTTTTCATGAAACTAATCTCTTCCCTAGAAAGAAAGCTCCACCAATTTTACTTTCTCTATCATCAATATTTCCTTCCATATCAACATCAGTATACACTTTCAATTAAAACTTGTCACTCTTCTTATAATATAGGCCATAGTCTTCTATTCCTTTTCAATATCTCAATATCCTTTTCACTATACAATCATGTGATTTTCCTTATGGTTTGCAAAAAATCTTGTAACAATCCCAACTACAAGGGCAATATCAGGATTTTTGTGAACAAAACATTATAGTTTCTAAATCATTGATCTAAATAATGTCTAGTTCACATCAGTAGAATCAAAGTTCTTTGATAGCTTATGTCATATAGTGATAGGTGTGCTATTGGTCATAAATCTTCTATTCCAATAGTTTTCAATATCTTCTTGATGTATTTTGATTGTGTACTATAGATACCTTTATTCATTCGATATACTCATAAACCAACAAAGAATTTGATTGCACCAAACATAGACATTAAAAATTTGTTCTTAATTTCTTCTACAAATGATTTTCATAATGCATCTTGTCATCCAATAATGATATCATAAAAAAATGTTATAGCTAACAATATCCTTTTACCACCTTTAGTATTCAAGTATAGATTATTATTATCGTTAGTTCTTGCAAATCCAATCTTCAACAAACAATTTGTAGCCTATCATACCATGATTTGGGGGCTTATTTCAATCCATATAGAGCTTTGTGCAATTTACATACCATGTTCTTCTTGCTGGAATCCACAAATCTATTTGATTGTTCTATGTAAACCTATTCTTCTAGTATTCCATTCAAAAATGTAGATTTGACATCCATTTGGTATAGTTAAAATCCTTTATAAGAAGAATAGGAAAGAAGTGTTCTAACTCCCTCCAATATCACAACTAGGAAAAATGTGAACCCCATAGTCAATACCTTATTCTTGTACATATCCTTTGCATACCAATCTAGCCTTGTTTGTAATGCCCCACTAGAAAAAAATATACATAGATTACAAAGATCACAATAGAAGACTTAAATCCTAGCAATTGATAGATCTCTTGATGCCACTACCCGAACTAACACAATACTACAAGAAGAAAAACATAAAAGATGAAAACAAACACTAAGAATCTCAAAACTACCCAACCATGGTAATTTAAGGCAACCCAAAGGGTACTAGAAACTTTGAAAATCAAACCCCAAAAAGTAAGGGAGACACCTCCTATTTTTTGCATGAGAACATTCTTTGCCAGAATTTTGCACGAAGAAGTGCAACACACCACATGAAGAAATGCCCTTTTCATGCAAAGATGTGCACAATGGCATGAGTAAGTGTTTGGTTGTACAACCAAGACACCCTCGAACTGGTGTAGGGTTTTCACATGAGAAAGTTCCAAGCCAAGTGAAGAAACCCCACATGCCACATGAAGACTTGCAATCTTGCTTGAGAAAGTGCAATTTTGTGTGAGATCTCTAGTCAACACTTTAGAAAATGAAAATAGAAAACATAGTTGGAAGCTAAGAAAACTAGGTAATGAAGTTCTTCCACACCAAGGAGTACTAGAGCCACACTTCAAGGTAAGAACACTTGAGCAACAACTGAAAGGAAAAAAGCTAGAAATAGAATCTAACTATCTAATCATACAACAAAGGGAAAGAACAAAAGGGAACATCACAATTTACAAAAATAACATTGCAATATACAAGACAACCAAACTAAGTACATGGTTCCTCCCAACTGTCAATAGTATCATAAGACCATTGTGGGACATAACCATCCCCCGCGCATAACATTCCAAGCCAATGATCAGATCATTAGTGCTACCATAATAGGGATGTCACTACTAAAACATGCTACAACATGAGCAAAAGGAAATCTTACATGCTAGAGGTAAAGCATAATATAATCCTACAAGTAGGTAACATCACCTATCATACGCTAATCATCATAATAAGAAAATGTGAGAGTAACTAACATCATCTAAACATGATATATAAGCATCCCAATGAAAGCATAAATTAGAAGAAAGCATACTCCAAAATCTAAAGCACTAAGTGAAAATATCCAACAATAGTCGCACTAGAACAATAGACTATCTCTGTACACCGGTCCCTAGTAGTGGTGAAGGTAGCCATGCCTCCCAACCATGTGACACTCATAGGTACAAAACTGCCATATTGATGGAGATAATGATCCAACCATAAACACATGCAAAGAAAACATCCATGGCTAACACATACGCCAGGTAGTATGATGACTGAATCGAAGACATAGATAATGCATAAACTACAATTTTGGGTTAGACACCTCAATGGGCTACTAAGTAGGGGCTGACATCATAGAGAGTTTCTTGGCATCGACAAGCCCAAGCTTATATTTGTATAGACTCAACATCCCAACAGAAGGCTCTCACATTGAAGCATTGTTTTATTATCTTAAATTTTATTACCACCTAGTATTGAGTTAGTTATCACTTAATTAAAACTTCCTCTACCAACCCTATGGAATCATGACACCAAACTACGAGATAGACTCTACTCTACCCATGCTCATCTAACGATGAGTGCTTGTAGGCATGCGAATTCCCAACCCAACCCCAATGGTCATAACTTTTGGAAGTACCATGGAAGATTGAGACTCACAACTCACTCAACAAGTGTACATGCATGTACTGGTGTGTGGTGCACCACCATCACAAAGATCATAATACAAGGACTAGATGAGAGCACAATCAAAAAATTAGTCAACCAAAAATAGACTTAGGAGGATGGATGCAACATGGATCCCAATACAACATAAAAGTGCAATATAGGTTTGACTGATAGCTAAAGGGATCATCCAAGCTTGTGACCAAACTCATACTAAGAAAACCTAATAAAATAGGGTGGTACACAAAACAAGGTAAAAACCCCAAAATTTGGAAAACTTCAAAATTAGAACCCATTTGGCCTTTGGGTGTAAAAACCCCAAAAAAATAAAATAAATTGAGTTTGGACACTGTATGCAAAAATGGCTAGCATAATGGCTCAAAACCCCAAACCCCCATCCTAAAAATAGGGAAAATGTTCATACTCGACCAATTGGGTAGAACCAGCAAATAAAAATGGAGGAGAAAATTAGTTCTCCGCCTCTTCAAAAAATGATACAAGAAATAGAAGTTGAAATGTAGCAGAAACAATAAAATGGGAAGGCCCTACTTGACAACAAAAGGGGCAAAAACTAAAACTTGCAGAATAAAATAAATAATCCACCAAAACTTTTGAAAATGATGACAAAGCAAGAACTCCTCAAGAAATATCCAACAAGTCTAATCTCACAAAAATATCATGCTCATAGCTCCTAGAACAAGTAAAAATTGAATCCTTCAAAAGAGGATTCTCAAAATAGCTCTCAAATTTCTTTTTCAAAAGGTGAGAAGTGAATAATAAAATTACCTTTTCCATACTTATTCACTTTTTGAGTGAATAGTTGATTAGGAAAAATAGCCAACTAGAGCACCTACACTCTGAATTGACGCAAACAAAAACTAGGCTATTGCTCATAATGAGAATTCTCCTAGGGCAATGTTGCCAGAAATTAAATCCAAAAACATTTAAAGCCCAAAAACCCAAAATTAAAAAAAAATCCCTTAATACTTTCATTACAACATGAACCTCTAAATGCATAGACACACTCACTGGTCTAATCACATAATGCAGATAAGTTTAGATTTACTAATCACCAAAAGGTTTTAATTTAAATAATTAAAATAAGGATACATCGACCATACAAGGATGACATTGGTAAAATATGAATAGCTAAATAACTAACTCCATGTACCACTACCAGGGATATAAATCCTACACACTAAAACACACGATCAAGTGTAATTGCATATAATATAATAGCCAAAGAAATTAATGCATTAAATAATTAATTAATCCATTTACACTACTCATGCTCACAGAAAGTGTAAAGATACATGAATGAAGTAAATAAGCATACCATAAAATCCAACTCATAACATAATCAACAAATATGTCCAATAAACCATATAACCAAATATTGTCATAGATCTACTATCATCTCAAAATAGCATCAACATGAAAATATGATAAAGTAAACAGTATAGTAGTAAAGCATCTATGGTACTGAATCAAAGTATAACATCCAACCCTTAGGTTATCTCAAAGTACAAATATTAAGAGTATCAAGTATCTCTCTAATAAAAATAGACAAGGTACAGACTGCAAACACGAGAGGCACTACATCCTCCCCCACTAGGATAGGCTTACTCAAAGCCAACAAAAAGATAAGGGTACAATTCCCTTAGTCATGTAGCATCCTCCCAAGTCATAGAGGTCTCATTGCTTGGATCCCACTGGACCCTTACCTACCCTATGTTCCAACCTTGCAAGGTCAAGCTCTAGTGTTGTAGGATATGAATGGACTCCAAAGTAAGCTACCCATCTGCTACCTATAAAGTATCCCAATCAAAAACATGGGTTACATTTGGAATATACTGCTTCAAAATAGAAACATGAAAGACATCGTGGATGTGCAATAGGCTAGGTGGCAATGCTAGTTGATAAGAAATAGGACCAATCCTCTTGAGGATCTCAAAAACACCCTGTCACAATTAGAAAAGTGACGATCCAACCTATGGATATTTGCATACTTCTTCTACCTATCTTGAGTAGTAACCAAATGATCTCTAATGTGAACAACCTATTTCTTCATATCCTACAGCATCTCTAGACCCAAAAGAACTTGATCCTCTAAGTGATCCCAACTCTAAGGTGTACTGCATGGTCTATTGTACAAGGCCTAAAAAGGTGACATGCCAAGAGACTATGATACCCATTGTTGTATGAAAACTCAACCAGGTACAAATAGTTCTCCCACTTCACCTTCTTGTCCATAACATACATGCGAAGCATATCCTCCAGAACTTGATTCACTTTCTTAGTCTGACCATCGATCTCTAGGTGATAAGCTGAATTGAAATTGAGCTGCACACCCAAAGCATGTTGGAGAGACATCCACAATGCAAAAGTAAACACTAGATCTCTATCCAAAATAATCCAACAAGGAATCCCATGCAAATGAACAATATCCTCCAAAAAAACATGCAGAAGTTGTGTAGGATGCTCTCATGGGTGAAAATATGCTACCTTGGACAATTTTTCCACTATCACCATGATACAATCATGTCTCCATGATGACATAGGCAATCGTGTGATAAAATATATAGATATCATATCCCACTTCCACTCTAGAATGGTATGTGGCTGCAAATGACCTAGTGGATGTTGATATTCTTCCTTCACTCTCTGGCACTCAAGACATCTAGCAACATTGTGTCTCATCCTTGCCCAAAAGTACAATTATTTAAGATTAACGTGCATCTTCTTGACACTAGGATGTGTAGAATACGATGCATGATGTACTTATGACAAAACCAAGGTACAAAGATCACCTAACATGGGTACAAAGATATGCCCCGTGTGTCATAGTAGTCCATCAGATTCAAGCATATAACTTGAAAATCTTCTGTCAAGGATAAACCCAGACTTGATCTCTGCCCTCACCTCCTGATACCAAGTGTCACTAGGAAAAATCGCCAAGATATGGCCTTAAAAATCCACTTCCAATGACATCACTAATACCTCATGTAACTTTCTGCTCAAAGCATCTACAATGACATTCTCCTTCCCTTTAATGTAATGAACATCAAAGTCATATTCATACAAGAACTCCATCCAACGATGCTATCATGCATTCAAGTTTGGCTAAGTAAAGATATATTGCAAGCTCCTATGATCACTATGCAACTCAAACCTATGTCCCAAAAGGAAATGCCTCCAATGGAAAAGGGCATGCACCATGGGTGTGAGTTCCAAATCATGAGTAGGGTAGTTAAACTCATGGTCCTTGAGTTTCCTAGACTCATATGCAATCACGTGATCGTCTTGCATCAACACCGCACTCACACCTTCCAATAAAGTATCTATGCAAAACATAAAATCACCTACAAGATTAGGCACTGCAAGAATTGGTGCACTAGTCAAACACTCCTTAAGAGCATTAAATGTTGCCTTGCACTGGTTTGACCAAACATAATTCTTCCCTTTCCTTTGAAGAGAAGTGGTGGGATGAGCTACTCATGAGAAATCCTTCATGAAGTGACAGTAGTAACCCACCAATCCCATGAAACTACAAACTTCTAAGACATTAGTGGGTACTAGCCAATCCATGATAGCACAAATTTTCTCTGGATCCACTACTATTCCATCACCAGTGATGATGTGTCCCAAATACTTCAACTCTAACTAGAAGAACCCACATTTAATCAAGTTTCCATACAATTGATGGTCTCTCAAGCATTGTAATACTTGACATAAATGGACCTCGTGCTCTTCTATAGTCTTTGAATAGATCAATATGTCATCCAAGAATATAATAACACACTAATCAAGGTAATTGCAAAATACACCATTCATCAAACTCATAAATACTAATGGCACATTGGTTAACCCAAAGGGTACAATCGTGAACTCATAATTCTTGTACTATGTACAAAAAGCTATTCGATGAATATCAACCTCCTAGATACGAAGCTAATGGTATCTAAACTTTAGATCAATCTTTGAGAGCACTCGTGCTCCCTTCATCTGATCAAACAAGTCATCTATCATTGGCAAAGGATAATGATTCTTCACCATCATCTTGTTCAACTACTAGTAGTTAATGGACAAATATATTGAACCATCCTTCTTCTTCATGAAGATGATTGGTGTACCCTATGGGGAGACACTAAGATGAATGTGGCCCTTGGCAAACAATTTCTCCAATTGCAATCTAAGCTCACTCAACTCTTGAGTAGTCATGTGGTAAGGAGCTCATGAAATCAGCTCCGCTTTTGGTACAAGATCAATTTGAAAGTCTATGTCACATTCCAGTGGAATACCTGGAATCTCATCAAGAAATACATTGGCATACTCATGAAGGAGTGGACGATCATCAAGCATTACCATATGGCTCTTTTATTCCTTGAGATCACTAACAAAAATAAGAAACAACTGACAACCTTTCTGCACACTTCGCTTCACCTGACTAGTTGAGATCATCCAAAGTGAGACTGGTCTTGAGACTTCCAAAATTTCCACCTACCCACCTATGTCATCATCACACTATACCATCTTATGATAGAAATAAATATTCAGCTGATGGGTGGCTAACCAATCCATTCCCAACACAATGTCATATGATCCCATAGGTAGAATGCATAGATTCACTATGGTGGTGAAGGTTCTTCAAAACACAACTCCTAACCAAATAGTCAATAGCCACTTTGAAACTTGTGGCTAACTTAACCTACCAGCTATTGACTTAATGCATTGCCACTAGCCCACATTGTTGAACAAGAGATGGTGATATGAAAAAATTTGAAGTGCCAGAGTCAAACAAAACTGAAGTTGAAATACCATGCAACATACTTGTAGCCTTGACTACTGTACCTTTGGTATATGAGAAATGTTAGTATACTAATAGAAACCAAATTTAAATAAAGCTTCTACAAACTAAAAAAAATTCATAAACTTCAAGATAGACTAAGATGAGCTCTCAATTGAGAATATGAGCCATTAATGGGCTCTCTCAATGAGAAGCTCTCTTGTTGAGTGGCTTTGTCTAAATAGATAGGATGTATGCTCAAGCTTATGCTTCAAAAAGGGCTTCAAATGGAGTTGGCATTTGGGTGTGAGTGTATGATTTTGATGTAAAATGGCTTCCTAAAATGGCATTATGACTTTACTTCATGGATTGTGTTTTTTTGCAAAGGGGAAGGATCCAATTTATAGGCAAGAGGCTTGAAGGATTGAGGGCTAAGATGCAAGGATGGGGAAAATCTCATGGAGAGCTCAAATTTCGTGAGAGGAGAGCACATGGATTGTGCTTCCTTACAACCAATCAGGGAGTGACACATGTCACAGGGTGAGAGGATGGAGGAAAGGGGAAGGATGAGTCAACAAAGGAGGGTCAAGGGATAAAATATTCATAAAGACCCTCATAATGGCTTGTAAGAGCAATGAAAGAGCTTGGAAGAGTCATTTATGGCCTAGTGGGCTTCATAAAGTTTTATGGTTCGGATATTTTGAGGGAGATGAGAGGAATTTTGACTTGGGCTTGATTAGGAAGGTTTTAAGCTTGCTTAGGATTGTGCAAATGATTAGAGGATGGATTAGGATGGTTTAGGATTAGCATAGGGATAGGTAAGTGGATGACATTTAATGAGGGTGGGTGAAGGAGGAGATATTTGTTAACTTTGGCTTGGGTTAGTAAGTCTTAACCCATGTTTAGGGAATGTGACAAGGTTAGGAGGAGATTAGGATTAGGTTTAAAGACATCTTCTAGAAGAGTCTAGACTTTGGATGAGGATAAAGACTTTCTAGAATAGTCTAGAACTTCCTAGGATGAGGATGAAGACTTTCTAGAAGAGTCTAGAACTTCTTAGGATGAGGATAAATTAGATTTTTAAGAAATAAATAAATTTTTATTTATTTCAAGGGTTTGGGTTGAGGAGATATTTATTAAAACTTTTTTAATAAACATGAGGATTAATATTTAATCTTAATTAAATATTTTGAGTTGGGATTAGAGGTAGGAAACGACGGGATTAGCCTTTAATCAAAATTAAAGAAGGATTAGAAAATTTTGGAAGAGGTTAGTGGTCTTAAGGAAATTGGCCAAGTTTTGGGCAAAAAATAAATTTTTAATTTATTTTGGGTTTTTTTGGTCAATTTATTAATTAAATAATTAATAAATAAGGAAATAATGTTTAAATAAGATTTAAACATTTTTGGGAGGGATTCCTTAATTAAATATTTTTAATTAAGATAAAGGGATTTAATGGCATAAAAATAAATAAATAAATTAAATAATCAATTAATTAATAAATGATGATGTCATCAGGAAATTTTTCAGAAAATAAAAATACTTTATTTTTAAAGGATTTTTAGGTGTCTACATTTTGCCCCTCTTTGATGTGATGCCGCAAGTGGCATGGCATCAAAGATAAGAAAATAAGATGCCCAGGGCTAGAGCAGAAAAGGAGAGAATGGACTACGAGATGCCCCCTCAAAAAGGTGGTGGGGAGAGAAAACGAGGCTCGACGGCTTCTTGAAAAGTACAAGAATTTGAGATGAGCAAGGAGACTCAGATTGGCTTAAGAGAAGAGGTTTAGTTAGCTCAAACTCTCACTATGGGAGAATGATAAAGGGAGAATTAGAGGCACAAGAGGAAGCAAGCTTAAGATCTCAGGGATTGCAGAGGATGAAGGAGCGAAGCACTATAAAAAGGAATCTAGGATAGGGAGATGGATGATGGGATGATAAAGCTGATGCAATAGGATTTCAAAGAGTCAGATTGGCAGAAGATGGGTTTCAGAGATCCCTAGGACTAGGATTGTGGAGCTTGAAAGATGAGGCTTGGTGGATTGATTGGATTGGTGGATCCCTAAGACTAGGATTGTGGATCCCTAAAGCTAAAAGTGTAGATTGATTCAAAGAGATACTGATGCATAAGCTAGGGTAGGAGAGACAGATGCTGGATATGGATGGGGGATAATGGAGATGAAGGGAAACCATTGAAGCTTTTTTGAGTAGGGGGATACTTCAAAGAGAAGTACCACCATGTAGTTGAGCACTAGATTTGCTATAGGACTGTTGGTTAATTGCCAAGGTTACCAAGAACATCAAGGCCTATTTACCAACTGTCATGAGGACTGATGGACTGACTCAAAACAAACATACAAGGATTGCCCCAACATCACACATGAATCCTAGAGGAAGCAACGTGGAACCAACACTAGGTAACCCACAAGCAAAAAAAAAAAAAAAAACAAAAGACCTGATCAAGACTTTATGCTCAGATTGCTCCATTCACAGTATACCATGATATGGAAGATCGTGGCAACCTTGAGGAGGGAACAAGGAGATTGCTTGGAAAAGATACTTCAAGACCCAAAAGGGAAGATTCCAAATCAAAAGAAAGAGAAAATCCAAAAGAGAACCGTTTGCCAATGGGATGGGTAGGATGAGGTACTAATGGACCAAGATCAGACATGTGGAAAGCTATATCCTACAAGGATCTATTAGAGAGCACCTAAGCTGATGGGTTTTGGATGAGTGATGCATTTGGCAAGCTGAACTAAGAAGGATAACACTTTGGTGATAAGAGATCTAGCTAAAGGATGCATTGGAATAGCTAACCAAGGGTTGTGTGATGTGTGCAAGATGCTGATCAAGGAGGAATTGACACAATAGCTGCATAGATAAAATGGTAGTAAGCTAAAGAGAATGTACAAGATGATAGACCAAAATATGATACAAATGTACAAGGTTGCTCATGTTTTGGTTTTTGTGAGATGGAAATGTTCATGAAGGGTGGGATGTCTGCAATAGTTGATAGGCGGATAGGTAGATGGTTTGCAAAATGCTTAAGGAAAATGGGATTCTTTGTGTGCATGTGATAGGATACAAGCTAGGATACAAGATTTGGCATATAATACAAGCTGGAATATGGTACAAGCTTTGGACAAGATTTGGATATACAAGCTATGATACAAGGGATGATACAAGATTTACAAATTGGGGTACAAGATTTACAAGCTGAGGTACAAGATTTTCAAGCTATAAAGGAGGTATTTACAAGCTTCATTAGATTTTGGATATTTGGTTGGAACACCAAGAGAACAAGTAGGTGTTTTATTGGATTGTGAATGGATGGATGAGGGATAGGATAGTGATAGATAATGGATTAGTCTTAGTACACAAGGCACCTAAATTACCAGGTTTTCACCAAGGTACCTATCCAAGGTGCTTGAATTGCCAAGTTTTCACCATTGGATGCTTATTTCTCTTTACTATTTTTTTGTATTTTTCAAAAGCTGGGTATACCAAGGATCGTCAAGAATAGAACTTCTTGAGATGAATGATGTTAGTAGGATCATTCAAGAGTTCTCCTTCTGGTGTAGATAGCTGATAGGCTCCAGAGCCAAAGAAGGTAGTGACAACATAAGGACCAAGCCAGGTAGGTTCAAACTTGCCTTTCTTTTCTCGATCAGCTTGGACTTTCATATTTTCTTTGAGGACCATGTCGCCCAGCTAAAAGTGTCATGGAAGCACCTTCTTGTTAAAATTCCTTTTGAGATGAGTTTGATAGACTATGAGATGATCATAGGCTTGTTGTCACTTCTCGTCTAAGAGATCTAGCTGGGTGAGCTGAGCTACTCTGTATTCTTCATCTGATATTTGCCCTTGCAAAGATATGCGCAAGGAGGGAAGTTCAACCTCTATGGGTAGTACTTCTTCAGCACCATAGACTAAGGAGTATGGAGTTGTGCCTATGGATTTATGAAAGGAAGTTCAATAGGCCCATAGGGCTGGATTTATTTGTAGGTGCCAATCGTGGCCAGAATCATTGACAACTTTCTTTAAGATTTTGAGGAGGGTTTTCTTAATTGCCTCTGCCTGGCCATTACCTTGTGGGAAATATGAGCTAGAAAAATGATGATGGATGCGGAGGGAAGTGCATAATTCTTCCATGTTGGGATTTTCAAAGTTACCTCCATGGTCAGTGAAGATGGTGGATGGGATGCCAAAGCGAAAAATAATGTGGTACAAGATGAACTTGGAGACTTGAACTCTTGTAGCTAAGACTAGGGGGACTGCTTCCACCCATTTAGTGAAATAGTCTATAGTTGTTATTATCCATTTATGTCCATTAGATGAGAGAGGTGTGATAGTTCCAACTAGATCAAGGCCCCAACAAGCGAAAGGCCAAGGTGGTATAATAGGCTATAGATCTTGTGTTGGAACATGCACAAGATTTGTGTGCTGCTGACATGGGAGACACTTTCTGACAAAGTCATAGGAGTCTTCTTCAATGGTAGGCCAATAGTAGCTTGCTCTAAGGATTTGTCACACGAGGACAATACCACTCATGTAGACATTGCAAAGTCTAGAGTGTACTTCTTTTAATGCCATCGTGGCCTCATTTTCATCTAAACATCGAGAGAGAGTATCATGATAACCCTGACAATATAGGGTATTGGCTATGATAACGTAGCGGGATGATTTTTGGATGAGGTTTTGGCGTTGGGTACATGTGAGGTGAGGGGAGATGATACCATCTTTAAGGTAAGCGTGAATCTCATGGTACCAAGGGGATTGGGGACCAACCAAGATACAAACACAGTTTGAGTCATCATTCACATAGGCAGGTGTGAGGAGCTGCTCGACTAAAAAATCATACTGCGTAACCACTTTGAGAATTTCCAAGAGCAAGCTGATAGTAGCCATAGCGTCTGCTACTTTGTTTTGTATTCGAGGCACTTGTGTAAACTAAAGCTTTGTAAAATCCTGGGTTAGCTAATCAACTAGCTCTTTGTAGGGTAATAGCTTTTCATCTTTGGTTTGATATTCATTTAGGGCTTGCTTGATGATGAGCTGAGAATCACCAAAGATTTGTAACTCAGTGATGTTCCATTCTGTAGCTATCTTTAATCCTGCTATGAGAGCCTCATATTCAGCTATATTGTTGGTGCTAGGGAATTGTAGCCTAAAGGCTTTTGGAATGTAATCTCCTTGAGGTGTGACCAACAATTTTCTTGCCCCTAATCCATGAGATGTATATGAGCCATCAAAATAAAGTTTCCATGGGGGTTGTTCTTCAATTAGACAGATATGCTCATTTGGAAATTCTGTGATCAAAGGATATGTATCTACTAGAGGTGCATTAGCTAGGTGATCTACTATAGCTTTCCCTTTGATTTCCTTTTTGTTCACATACTGGATGTCAAATTCGCTAAAGAGCATAACCCATTTGGCTAAATGGCCTGTAAGTGCTATTCTGGAGAGCATATACTTGAGAGGGTCGATCTTGGAGACTAGTTGGATGATATGACTTAGCATGTAGTGTCAAAGCTTTTGAGTTGAGAAAAAAATTGCCAAACAAGCTTTTTCCATAGGAGTATAATTGAGTTCATAACCAACTAGGATTCTACTGATGTAGTAGATGGCTCTTTCTCTGCCATAGTCATCGAGCTGTGTTGGAAGTGCCCTTAGAGCAGTAGGTGTTGCTGATATGTACAAGATCAAGGGATGACCAGGAACTAGTGGAACCAAGATAGGGGATTAATGAGATACTGCTTGAGATGATCGAAGTTGCGTTGACATAAAGGATCCCACTTGAAGGTTTCATCCTTCTTTAGTAAGTGTGCAAATGACGTACACTTATTTGCAAGCTAGGAGATGAAGTGCCAAATGGATTGAAGCTTTCCCTACAGAGTGCGAAGCTGTCATAGTGTCTAGGGAGGAGGCATGTTTAAGATAGCTTTGACCTTCTTGGGGTCAATCTCTATACCTCGTTTAGAAACTATAAAGCCTAGAAGCTTGCCAGATGTGACCCCAAAGACACATTTCTTGGGATTCAGCATGAGATGATATTTGGCTAACCTATCAAAGAATTTCTCTAGGTTAGCAGGATGATCTATGAAGGTATGAGATTTAACAAAGATATCATCCACATAATCCTCCAAAATGCTATGGATAAGATCATGGAAAATGGCTGTCATAGCTCTTTGATAGGTAGCCCCAGCATTCTTTAGGCCAAAAGGCATCATGTTATAGCAAAAGGTTCCCCAAGGGGTAGTGAATGCTATCTTATGCTGATCCTCTTCTATGATCTTTATTTGATTACACCCAAAAAATCCATCCATGAGGGATATAATTTCATGTCCAGTTGTAAGATCTACAATCATATCTATGTTGGGCAAGGGAAAATCATCTTTTGGACAAGCTTTGTTAAGATCTCTGAAATCAGTGCAGATTTTGATGTCACTGGAAGGCTTAGTGATGGGGACCATGTTGGAGATCCACTCTGAGTAGTTGATAGTTCGGATAACCTTAGTAGCTAACATTCTTTCTAATTCAACTTTGACTAGTAATACCACCTTGAGGTGCATTTTTCTAAGCTTTTATCTGACGGGCATGATCTTTGGATTGACTACAAGATGATGAACTACAAGCTGTGGATCCAGTCCTGGCATGTCCTGATATGACCATGTAAATTAGAAAATGTTCTCTCTTAAGACCTCAAAGAGGAGGTCATCTTGGTCTTGTGATAGGGATGCAGCAATGTGAACAAGTCTGAGGATCTCTGAAGAACCGATGTTGACTTCTCTAGTATCCTCAATTAGAATAGAAGACACCTCTAGTCGATTATCTTGAGGAGGCAATGCTAAATCCTCATGTTCTTCTTGTGACTCTGGATTTTCTTGCTGAGGGGTTCTCTTCGCTGGCTTAGCTAGTCCCGAATTCACCTTAGTTCTAGATTTGGGTGTATCAAAACTAGGTTGGGGATTTTCTCCAAAATACCCCTTGGGATCTAGCTTATAGATATAGGTAGAATCTGGCTTTTTTTGCTTGTGAGGAGTTTTGACTCCCATGAATCTTAGAAGTGCTTCCTTTAATGTGAACTCATCAATGTGTATGATGCTTGGTTGCTCCCAATCTATGAGTTATGGATGGGCGAGTGGTAGGTCAATGAAATGGATGGATAGTTCTTAGAGAATAGAGTCTCCGAGGAAGATTTGGTCTGGGATATCATCGTAGGGTCTCTTTTCAACTTCTTTAGGAATGTCTTCAATTTTGACAAGGTCACGGTGAATGTTTGAAAAAGTGTGACCATTCTCATTGGTGCCCCCAGTTGTGGGTATGCCAAAGCCAAGAACTTACTTTGATTCCCACTTGTGTGCATCGATGGGGTATGCCAAAGCCAAGACCTAACTTTGATTCCCCCATGATCAGCTTGATAGTTTTCAACCACCACAAAGACTATAATTCTTACTCATATCTCCTACAGTAGGCTTAGATCTTGCTACACCCTTACCAAGTCCTATAGATGGTTTGATGGAGCACTCAAAGGATTGATGGCTAGGCTAGCCACAAGAATAATAGTTTCCAACAAAGTTGGAACTTGTTCCATGACCACCCTTAGTAGCACTAGGATAAGGTGCACTACCCTTGCTAGAATTTTGTTGAGCACTCTGAGGAAGTCAATCTTGCTAATTTTTCTACCCTTAGTTCTTGTTATCTCCTTTGTTCCCTGAGGTACCAAAAGATTGATCAGCCTTGGTCCAATATCCCTGTTGATGACCATGACATTTACCACACTAAGAAGGTTTAGATTGGGCTTGGCCTTCCTTAAGGATTGGGTAAATTATGCATTCTATCCTAAAATTTGAGCATCTTGGTTTTGAGAACCAAATTTACCACTAAAACCCCTAGCCACCTTTCTCTCTATGATTCTTGCCTTCTTAACTGCAAGAGCAAGTATCCTCAACTAATGAGTATGGATATCTTTGATGATGAAGTCTTTGAGGCCCCTAATGAAATGCTAAGTGGTGAGTGCCTCATCATGTTTGTAGCTTGAATACTACTTCAACCCAAGGAAATTATTCTCATATAGATCAACTATCAATAATCTTTGTTTAAGCTCATGGAATTCATCAATACGAGCTTCACAGTACTGTGGGGATAGGAATTTCTCTCTGAACCTCTCCTTGGAGATCTCCCAAGTGAGATCTGCAACACTAATACCAAGCCTTTTGCTGTTAGAATCCCACCAAATGGAACCATGTTCCCTTTGCTAAATGATCACGTAATGGGCCTTCACATTGCTCCCATAAGGTAGTAGGGAGAAACAATGCCCCATATCAAGCAACCAGGTCTTAGCCTTGAGTCTTATTTCTTGGCCATCAAACTTTGGTGGTTTGGGCCTCTAAAGTTCCCATATCATCTCAATCTGATTAAGATCATAATCATCCTAACCATGACTCTCCATCTATGCCTTCTTCCATTGGGTGGTGTATGAGAAAATTTACATTCATGTTCTTCCTCTCTATGCTCTGACTGATGGGAATCTCCATCATGAGATCCCTCTTATCAATCATGATCATGTTGGTGCTCCTCAACACAAGGGCCCAACTAAGCAATAATCTCTTAGAGTAATGGCATCAATGCTCCCATAACAACCTGATTATCATTACCCTATTCTCCTTCTCCTTCCTATCATCCCTCTTCATGGTGTTCTTCTCCATGGTTATTGCTATGGGTACCACCACGACCACCAGGTCGACATGCAGGAGACATCACTATGTGAACAACAAGATAATGTCAAAATAATTGAATCATAAGCATAAGAGTCAAAACCATGAATGAATAAGATATCAAAAAATAAAAACCATAAAATAATAATACAAAACAAAATAAAACCATAGTGGAAGCATAATACAGAGATCCCAATGTTGCAACATCGGCTCTGATACCACATGTAATGCCCTGCCCAAAGATCCTTGGAACAAGGATGAAATATATGCCAAGATTTTTTTTTAAAACAAGTGTAAGTACACAAGAAAAAAATATACATGGATCACAAAGATTGTAATGGAAGACTTAATCACCATCTTGATAACCAATAGATCTCTTGATGCCACTACCTGAACTGACACAACACTACAAGAACATAAACCTAAAAAATGACAACCAACACTAAGAATCTTGAAACTACTTGACCATGGTAATTTAAGGAAACCTAAAGGGTACTAGAAAATCTAAAAATCAAACCCCAAAAATGGAGGGAGACACCCCCTATTTTTTGCGCAAGAACATTCTCTACTAGAATTCTGCATGAAGAAGTGCAACATGTCACTCAAAGAAATGCCCTTTTCACATGAAGATTAGCACAATGGCACAAGGAAGTGTTTAGCTATGTGACCAAGACACCCCATAACTAGTGTAGGGTTTTCATGGGAGAAATTTCCAAGCCACATGAAGAAATCCCACACGACATGCAAAGACTTGTGGTCTCGCCCAAGAAAGTGCAATTTTGCATGAGATCTCAAGTCAGCATGCCAAAAAAAAAAACAAAAAATAAAGTAGGAAGCTAACAAAACTAAGTAATAAGATTCCTCCACATTGGTGAGTATTGGATCCACACTTCAATGGAAGAACACTCAAAAAACAACTAAAATATGGAAAGCTAGAAATAACATCTAACCATCTAATCATACAACAAAGGAAAAGAAAAGAAGGGAACATCGCAGTGTCCTAAAATAACATCACAATATACAAGACAAAAAAACATGTGGTTCCTCCCAACCGTCGATAGTATCATAAGAGCATAATGGGCTCTATCCATCCCCCATGCATAACATCCTAAGCCACTGATTAGATCATTGGTACTATCATAATAGGGATGTCACTACTAAAACATACTACAACATAAGCATAAGGAAAACTAACATGCTAGAGGTAAAGCATGAGATAATCCTACAAGTAGGTAACATCACCTATCACATGCTAATCATCATAATAATGAAATTTGATAGTAACTAATGTCATTTGAACATGATACACAAGCATCCTAATGAAAGCATAAATTACAAGAAAGCATATTATGGAACTCGAAGCCCTAAGTTAAAACATCCAATAATGGTTGCGCTACAACAATAGACTATCTCTATACACTGGTCTCTAGCAATGGTGAAGGTAGCTATGCTTCCCAACCACATGGCACCCATAGAGCCACACCCACCATGCTGATGGAGGTAATGATCCAACCATAAACACATGCAAAGAAAACATCCATGGCTAACACACATGCTAGATAGTATGATGACTAAATCCAAGACATCGACAATGCATAAACTACAGGTGCTGGTCAAAAACCTCAATGGGCTACTTAGTAGAGGCTCACATCATGGAGAGTCACTTGGAAGCAACAAGTTGAAGCTCAGATCTATGTGGACTCAACTTCCCAATAGAAGGCTCTCACACTAAAGCATTTTTTTATTATCTTAAATTTTATTATGACCTAGTATTGATTTAGTTATCACTTAAAACTTCCTCTGCCAACCCTATGGCATCATGACACTAGGCTATGAGATAGAAGCTCCCTCCATATGCTACCCTACTCTGTCCATGCTCATCTAATGATGAGTGCCTATAGGCATGAAAATTTTGAACCCAACCCCAATGATCATAACTTCTGGAAGTACCACGACTCACAAGTCACTTGACAAGTGTATGTGCATGTACTCGTGTGTGGCACACCACCATGACAAAGATTATACCACAAGGAATGGATGAGAACACAAATAGAAAGTCACTCAAATAAAAACAAACAAGGGAGGACAGATGCAATATGCATCCCAATCCAACATAAAAGTACGATAAAGGTCTAACTAACATCCAAACAGATCATCCATGCTCGCGACGAAACTCATGCCAAGAGAAAATAGGGCAACACACAAAATGAGGTAAAAACCTTAAAATTTGGAAAACTTTGAAATTAAAACCATTTTGGCCTTTGGGTGTGAAAAACCCAAAAATAATTGAGAATAACTGAGTTTGGACACAATATGCAAAAATAGCCAGCATAATAGCTCAAAAAACCCAAACCCCCATCTTAAAAATAGGGAACACATTCATATCCAACCAACTGAGTAGAACCAACAAACATAAACAAAGGGGAATACTAGTTCTCTACCTCCTAACAAACTGCTACAAGAAACAAAAGCTAAAACAAAGCATAAACAATAAAATGGGAAGGCCTTACCTGATAGCAAAAGGGGTAGAAACTGAACCCCACAAAATAAAATTGATATTCTACCAAAACTATTGAAAGTGATGACAAAGAAAGAACTCTCCAAGCTAGATCCAATGAGTCTAATCTTGCAAAAAATCCATGCTCACAGCTCCCAAAATGAGAAAAAATTGAATCCTTCAGAAGAGGATTCTCAAAGAGCTCTCAAATTTCTTTTTCAAAAGGTGAGAAGTGAATAATAAAATCACCTTTTTAATACTTATTCACTTTTTAAGTGAATAGTCGATTAGTATAGCCAACTAGAGCAGCTAGACTCCAAATTGACCCAAGTGAAAATAGGTTATTACTCATAATGAGAATGAACACCTAAGGCAAAGCTGCTAGAAATTAAATCCAAAAAGATTTAAAGCTCAAAAACCCAAAATCATAGAAAATCACTTAATACTTTTGCAACAATGCAAACCTCTAAATGCAGAGACACACTCACTGGTCTAATCACATAATGCAAATGAGTTTGGATTTACTAATCACCAAAAGGGTTTAATTTAAAAAATTAAAATAAGGATACACCAACCATACAAGGATGACATTGGTAAAATATGAACAGTTGAATCACTAACTCCATGTGCCACTGCTAGGGAAATAAATCCTACATGCTAAAACACATGATCAAGTGTAATTGCATATAATATAATAGTTGAAGCAATTACTACATTAAATAATTAATTAATCTATTTACACCACTCACATTTGTAGAAGGTGTAAAGATACATGAATGAAGTAAGTAAGCATAACATAAAATCTAGGTCATAACATAATCAACAAATATGTCTTGTAAAACCTATAACCAGATATCATCATAGATCTATTGTCATCTCAAAATAGTATCAACATGCAAATATGATAAAGTGAATAGTATAATAGTAAAGCACCTATGGTACTATATCAAATTATAACATTTGACCCTAAAGTCATCTCAAAGTACAAATAATAAGAGTATCGGGTATCTCTCAAATCAAAACAGACAACAAGGTACAGACTGCAAACACGAGAGGCACTACGTTGTTCCTTATGACTCCTCCTTTTTCATTTAGATTGTTCTTGAATACCCACTTTGTTCCAATAACACTCTTGTCCTTTGGTCTAGGTGTTAGTCTCCAAGTTTTATTCTTTTCTATCTTCTCAATTTCTTCATTCATTACTTGAATCAAATATTCATTCTCCAAAGTATCTTTTACTAATTTATGCTAAATTTCAAAAACTAGACATGTATCTCATCTAAGTCTTTTCCTTTTCATAAATATAAATAACATAGGAATTATTTGCCCTTAGATATATTTGTTCTTATCATTGGATTATTGAAATTCTATTAATTTAGGATCCAATAGGAAGGTGGTAAGTACTGATGCCTTGACAACCTCAAACTCTATTATATTCCAATTTTGAAAGGTGAGGTGTTATTCTTTGTGGCTTTGATGTAGTCTCTTCTTTCCTATTGAAAAGATGCTTTTTGATAGTTCAATACTTATGATTTTCTTAGAGGAAGTGCTTATTCTCATCAAACACCTACTTTCTTAAATTTTTGGAGTTATGAGATTTCATCTTTGGACCACACATTGGACATGCAATTTTTCTCTTTTTCTTAAAGGTCTACAAGATAATGATACAATTGGATTAAATATGTTCATTTTTGGAAAATAGTATTATCACATACAACTAGATTTCATCATAACATACCACAGAAATGTGTCAACCTTGAGGCATCATGAATTCTGCACACAAGCATTGCATAGAACTAAAATAGCATCATACAGAGTGAGACCATTCCATAGCACTAACAACTTGTCAATAAGAGGGGCAATATAAAAAATCATATCTTTCACTTGGTACTTACCTAGTTGAATGAACAAAATTAGTTAATTATTGTCATTTTTTAACTCCAAAAATTATAATTACATGTAGCTAACAATAAAATAATAAATAAAGTAGAAAAATAATTTCCAACATAATGTGCTCACTCTTTATTGACATCCATGGAGGAAGTTAATAATTGTAACAAAAATAGGCCACACCAAGTAAATGGAACCCATCTCTCCAAATGGATTGACACCATTAGTTGCAAGAGAAAGCTTGAGATATCAAAGTTCTTCTTTAAAGTGTGGCCACTTTTCCTCTATGTCCATAAATTCCAAACCATTCATAAGTATTTGAATAATGTCATCTTGACTTCTACTGCATGCATCAAAATTCATAACTTGTGCCAAGCTACTGCACCTGAATAATCATTTATGACATGGAATAATGTGGATGTAATGAAGAACCTTGAGAGGCACCCTTTTTGTCACTTAATCATCTCAATATATTCTCGTATAGTATTCAAATCATTTTTTTGTATTTTTGTGTTCTTTGTTGGTTTGATTTTTTGTAGAATAAATTTCCTTAAAATCATGGTAAAATAAAATCAGATTTGAGTCCTTGGTTAAAATTAGGGTTTCTAAGCTTTTTTTTCGCAAGTTTAAAAAACCTTGAAAACCCTAAGTAAACCCTAGGTCTCCTTTGTTTATTTAAATTTAGGTGCGAACATTTTAAATTGCTGAATATTCCCTTATGTTCTTAGGCTTTCGTATCTTGCATCACTTTTTCCTTTTTAAGGAGCACCATGGCAAGATCGAGGGTCGTCACTTTGTTGTTATGATAAGATGTGAGTGAAATAACCATCATAACATAGTGACCGCCATTAAACTAAGTTGCTTTGGCTAGATAGATGGAGGTAGTGAACGAAAAGGTTTCACATTGGATTTTTCAATTGTGTGTACTTTTTTTTTGCTAAATGAGCTAGAAAAGGAACTAGGGATTTTGAAAATATTTCAAGCACTGGTAGTCATGTCATTGCTATTAGGAAAATCAAGCTTCTAGCCAATAGCGAGGTAGCGATCAACCCGAAAACCCATATCAAGGTGGCTTCTAAACTTCTCAGTGGTCATTAAGAGTTCCAAGTGGCATAAGAAATGATGATATCATTGCTGTGTCAAAACCATGGAGTGGGTAATTATGATGTGACATGCTTTTACTTTCCAATGCCAAGATAAAATAAGTCAACGAAGGTCACATTGTCACTATTGAGAAATTTCTAAATTTCACCGTCAGTGACATAGCGACTTGCGAGAAAGTCATCAGGCAGTCGACTTGGCAGCACAACTAGGACCCAAATATGTTTTTATATGCTAGCTGTATAGATGTTAGTGCCTCATAAATGACCTAGTCCTATTCCATTTGTATGATAGATTCTGATTGAGAGATCAAGCATGGATCAATGATACTCGCTATCTCACTATGGAAAGATGCATGAAGATTATGTATAGGAAGGTAGCGAATAAGGGACCCACCATAGCTTAAAAGATTCATGCAATTTCCATGCCCTTAGATCAACTTCCAATCTACAACCATTGCTATCTTGCTATGAAAAATTGCATGAAGATTATGTATAGAAAGATAGTGAATAAGGAACCCACCATATTTCTCATAAGATTTGCATCAAATATCTGCCATGCAATCAAAGTAGAATTGATGGTTATCACTATCTCACTATAGTAAGATGCTCAAAAGTTATGTGTAGCAAGGTAGTGACCTATTGACATGTGTCCTTAGTCACCAATGGATCCAGATGAAAATTCCAACATTGAAGGAATTGTATATGTTGTTAGTTCTAATTGGGTTGACTGGCCAAATTGTCAAGTGGAATGCTTGTCATCTTTTTTGCATCGCTTGATCATAAGATTTTCAAAAGATCGACGGTACAGATTTAAATACAAAAGATGATGCCACTCTATGTATTAATGAGATATGAAATATTTTCATGTAAAAAAAAAGAGTATAACACAAAATATTTTCTCAGTTTTGCCTTGTGCGAACAAAGATTTTGAGTTTTTTCTGAATAGAAACAATTACTGAGAAGATTGTATTGATTTTGGCAAGTGTGTGAAGCAGTTTGTTCAAGGAGAAGTTGTAGAATTATAGAAAGGAATAAGAAAGAATTTCAAGTAAGTAACTATACTATAATTTCTATTGTGCTCTAGTTCTACAAGATATAGTCAAGAAATGCCTCTGATGGACTCATTAAATCCTAGGTTGTCCATAGCAGAGGGATTGCTTAATAAAGGTAATTGGGTCCGAGATGCTAATACCTCGCAAACTAGTTTAAATTTGTTCAAAAGATAGTTTACAGAGAGGAAGTTGTTTGCCCCACATGCTAGTATATGTAATTTTGAACGAGGAAAACTAGTAATCCTAAGTGTTTTTATGGATTATGATCTACCTAATATTGTGGCAAA
Organism: Cupressus sempervirens; assembly: GCA_028749045.1. Lineage (NCBI taxonomy): Eukaryota > Viridiplantae > Streptophyta > Pinopsida > Cupressales > Cupressaceae > Cupressus > Cupressus sempervirens. The sequence goes on from CM053790.1 coordinate 490,668,331, forward strand.
GAGCTATGATCAAGCCACTAAGTTAGTGAGAAGAGCAAATGGTGAACTTGGCAAAATTAGAACCCTGCTAGCAATAACATCATTCTCTAAAGAATTCTTCAAGAAAGAATACTTCAATACCAGGGTAGTAGAGATATATAGGACCCAGTGTAGATTTTTTAGAGAGGGTGAAGAAGATTTTATACCTATGAGTTTCATGTGTATAGTTACTCTTACTTTTTGTTAATGCACGTCTTTCTTTTTAAGGGGGTGACATATTTTGGTATTGGAATGGTTTTGAATGTATATATGACTGGGGAAGTAGAAAAATTACCATTTTGTTATATTTGATAGCCACATTACCTCCAAGCTTAGATGCTTCACATTAAGTGATAATTCCATAACCCTAGGATGTGGATCTAACCAAGGTAGAGTAAAAGGTAAAAGTGACACTTACAGTACAATATAATGATGGTGAAACCCATGGTTAAGGTTAATTTGCAATCATTAGAATAGATTTCATCATTGGTGGGCTTAGCAGTTGCATACACAGAGGAATCAGATTAGCAACCAAATCAACATAAAGAGATGTAATAGAAAGGGACCCAAGAAAGAATTTTTGATCTGCATGTATTTCTGTTATTTTCATTTTTGTCATTTTGTGATAGGTGTATGAGAATATCTCTTGTCAAGACACCTATCAATTCTCTTAGCCTGAAGCTTGTCGCATCTCACATTATATAAGTGAGATTCCAAGGGTAGAGAAGGGTTTGATTTATAATGCTTTTATTCATATACTTAGTTTATTTTCGGTCCAATAATTTTGAGCAAGTATTATGATGTATTTTCTCTAGAAGTTTTCTGAGAATACATGAATATAGAATGATCTCTATGTTTCGTTCTAAGATCATTCTAATTTAATTGCATATGTATACAATTTTCAAGGAAAAAAAATAAAAAGTATGAGTTGTTCCTATATCAATTCTTTTTGAATTCTATCTCCTTTTTATTACTTAGTTACCTTGATGTTGTGTGAGTAAAAGCTTGTGTGATTGAATGCAATCCATTTAGGTTGTATATCTTTTCATCACTGTTATTAGTTCAATGAATTAAGTAAAAGATTTGATGAATTTGATAAGGTTGCTATAGTAATGGAAATGATGTTCTCAATGTTGGATTTTAGTAAGAATTGTTGATAATATTTGTTGTAAGGCAACAAATCAGATCCATGGAATTGCACTAGACTCTGAACCCCAATGAATTAGGCATTAGTCAAATTAATTTAGCGAGAAGAGAAATAGATCATAGATGAACATCAAATGTAAAGTTATAATCAATTTCACTTTTATTTCTTGAAGATTTTCAAAGTTGGTCAATACTTGTTTGCATGAAATATTCTAGCCTTGGTTAGCCACTATTGTAGAGAATACTTGCAGATCTACAAAAGAATTTATGACCAAATCTGTTATATGGGATGTATTCTATTTAAAATTTCACAATTAGCTATATGTTTAAGGATTGAGGATGAGAATTAGAATGAAACTAAGATAGTTCTCATACAATAGTAGTTAAATTGAGTCATCCCCTAGGTATACCCACCTTGGTTTTGCATAGCCTAAAGAGGAGGAAACCATTCTTGGTTTTGTTAATGTTAGATCCAAATGGTTTGCTTATGTAATTGTTAATGAGAAGTGGCTAGTCTTTAGGTTGTGTAAGTGTTATTATTTTTGTATTGAAGCACTCTATTCCTTAGTAATTTTAAAACTCCAACAAAATGGTGACTCTACGAGGGAGTTGTCCAACACATACGTAAAAATTATAGCAGTTTCTTTGGTCCTATTGCGTATGTGGGTGTTAGATTGTTTAGATTTTTGCTTGTGGTTATGAAAGGGTGTTTTTAGTGACAAACCTTGAGAATTTAAAAAGAAAGAAAAACCCAAATGCCACAAAGCTACATTGACATATCCAGCCTTTCTAGGTGTCTTATCTAACAAGCAAGAGTTGCAGTCTTACAATCTTAGTAATTGGTCCATCTATGTCAGATATTTCCATTTCCATTTGTGTTTTTTCCTTAAAGTCAAAAATAATTGTAATTGTGTATTTTCCCAAGAAAAGGGTGGCAACTTAGTCAAGGTTTTGAAGCTAGTGCTATTTTAGTAGATAGTGAAATGGCTGACAAAAGAAAAAAAACAAGAGCTTACACAAGAGCCCATCTTGATGAACCAATGTATATTGATTTACCTAAAGGTGGTAGGAAGAACCTAAATAAGAAAAGGATAGACACAAATCCCACCTATAAATTTAGAGGTAGTGTATTTGTCAATTCCTAGTATCAACCAGTGATAGGGAGATAGTCTTCTTCACTTAGCTCTAAATCAGAAACCACAAGACTCTTAGGATGGATATTTACTATCCCAGTACTAGATGAAAGAACATATCAAGATAAGGATATGTCACCAGTAGGGAATATATCCCCTAGACCAGATCTCATAGCTAAAATTCATCATAGGTTAGGACTCAAAAGTTCTTTTGGAGATCCTTCTAATCCTAAAATAGTCCCATGTACTAAACCAAATCTCATAGATCTGGATGACCCTATTGGTTCAGAAGCTACTTCTGTAGATCCTGCAAAAGTACAATTAGAGATAGGATTTTTGAAGAAATGGCTTGCTGAGGAAGAAGCTAAGTGTATTTTTCTTGAAAAGGAGAAGGAGCAAGCCAGCTTGGATGCTATAATAGAAAGGGATACTCTCCTTAGAAGGATGGCTACCTTGAAAGAACAAAACAAAAATTTAGAAGAGAAAACTACAACTCTCCATACTGATGTTTTTGGAGATGTAGATAGTCTGAGAGCTAAAGTTACGGAAAAAGAAAAATGCCTAAACCAAAAGCAAGAGCTAGTCATTACTCAAGTCCAAGTTTATAAGCCTGTCCAAGTAGATCCTCTGGAACCCACTGTGAAGCCTATAGATAAGGGAAAGGGCAAAGCCATAGGATCCAAATAAATGAACCCCAAGTTCTAACAAGAAAATCCTTAAAACCTTTCATTTCAAAATTAGATCTAGAACTAGAGAAGGCTAGAAAGGAGAAGGAAGATCTTGCAAAAGAGTTTGAGAAGGTGGAAAATGAAGCTCAAGCTGCAGAAACTAGGAGAAAAATCCAGTTCATCAAGTCTAATTTTGCATTAGCCTCATGGCCAAATTTATCTACCCCAGCCTCAATTTCTATACCTCCTTGTGGACCAGTAGTTTTAGTTCAAGGAATATCTTAGTCTACTTCTACCTCATCATCCAACACTTATACTCAAGCCCCTATTGTCCAACCTCAACAATCCCCAAGTATTCCTCTAAACCAAGCCAACGTAGCAAGTACCTCAAATGTTTTGAGTTTCTAGAAGAAACTCATATACATGGAAAAGTATAGACAAATATCATTTGCAGGTATTCTTGGTGTTCCACATCCCATATCTTTTGATTTAAGAGATAAAGTGGTTAAGTTTTCTAGAAATAATGTGTTTACTGGTGAAGAACATTTGAAAATTTTCATAGACATGTTAAATGATTATGAATTTGAACATGAATATGTGGTCATGAAGTTATTTGTGCATTCACTAATTGAGGATGCAAGGGATTGGTTCAGAAGGTTTTCTGATGATAGTATTAGTTCATGGAGTGATTTAGAGAAGTTATTCAAAGAACAATATGGAGATAGCACTAATGTTTGATTCATGTTAAATGAATTCAACAATATCAAGAAGAATCCTAATGAGTTTGCATTTGATTTCAATTTATGATTCCAAAAAGGTATGTACAAATTGTTTTAGGTTATGAGGTTGAATGAGGATGTTTGTCTCACAACATATTTTAATGCTTTTGATAGAAAAATGGCTTACCAATTGAGGGATAAGGATTCTAAAACTCTAAGGGATGCTTAGAAGGTTGCATTAGATATTGAGAATAATAGGAAAGCATTTGGAAAATTGGGTAGGAGAGATGATCCAAAGCTTTTCAATCCCAAGAATAACAACAAAAGGGAGGGTAATAACACTCCTATAGGGAAGAAGCCAAAAGAACCCACAATAGGGCAGGTGTTGGAATTGCTAAAGAAGATGAATCCCACTAGTTTCAATAAGCCAAGTGTTGCTAAGAAAACCCCTTTGAATAATAGCAATTTCAATAGACAACTTAGAATGCAGAAGTACCCCTATACAACTTAGTGGAAAGATGGTAGGCAAATCCCTAACCAGACTCAAAATGTAAAAGATAAGGGTACACCAGATCCTCTACAAAGGAGTTCAGTAAATATGAATGATAATGTGCCATGGTGTATTATTTTCCAATCACCTCACTTCACAGAATATTGTGTAGTTGCTCAGTCATTTGCTTCTGATCATATTTTACAAACTGAGGAGGAGGAAGAAGAAAAAAGTCATCATGATGTAAGTTGAAACATGGTAAGCATGTGTAGTGATTGTGTTGATTCTGATTTAGAAGAAACAAAGAGTGATTTGAATAATAAGAGAATTGCTTATCAATTACATCACCAACAAGTTTTTTTTAGATAATGAAGGCTATGATGAAGATTAGATATGTGTTACACCTTCTAAAGTGGGTCATGTAAGTTTAAGCATGCCTTCCAAAGAGGAAATTGATAGGATCATTGTAGAAATGATTTCCCAAGTACATAGCAATTATAATTTGAGAAACATAATAGTTAACAATGAAATTGGGAAAACTTTTGGTATATTCATAAACGATATCACCCATAAGATGAAAGATGAAGGCAAGAGGGCTAGTATAGAGATAATCAAGGTTAAAGATGTTAAAATGAAGAAGTGGGAACCTAAGAAGAAAGTACAATTCCAAGCTAATGAGACAACAAAAGCAATTGTGCAAGAGAAGGGATTAGGGTCTAATAATTCCAAGAAAATAATAATCCCTGCTACTCAAAAGGCTCCTACTCTAGGTATGATTGTTAAACCCACTATGTTTGAGCCAATTGATATAGTATCCATGTTGTCCCAAATCACTGTTAAGGTACCTTTTTCTGAACTCTTTAGTATTGAAGAACATAAGAGTAAAGCCTTGTCATGGTTGGGAGGGATAGGAAAAAGTAATAACAATGTAGAACAAAGTGTTACCCAACATATCCCCTTAATAATAGAAGATAGTGGTATCATGTACCAAATTCCCCAAATTTTCTTAGATCACTCATCAGTAGCATACATAGAAGATATTGACCCATTCTTTCTTAGTCTAATTATAAAAGGGAAGACCCTTAAAAACTACATGATAGACTCAAGAGCCTCTAACACCATAATGTCCTTCAAAGTAATGGAAGCCCTAGGTCTAAAAGTAGATACTAAGCAAGGTAGATGTAGGGGAGTGGATGCTAGAGAGGTTCCAATTATAGGTACTATAAATTCTTTTCCATTTAGGTTAGCTGCATACCTTGAGGTAGAATTGACCATGTTAGTTCTTGTAGTTGATATCCCTCCACACTATGGAATGTTGCTATCTAGAAAGTGGAGTGGTGCTATGGGGGGTACTCTAAAATGTGACTTAAACTATGCTACCATTCATATTGGAGATAAATATATTAAAGTAAACAGAGAGCTAAGGGTCAGTCATGTTTTGGGAGAAGAAATTGACAAAGATGCCACTTGCTTCTTAGATACTAGCGTGAATGCATTTAGAGCTAAATTGATCATTCAAGAAGTTGAAAATCTTCCTCCTGTTATTGAACATGAGGTTGAATGTTGCTTGGATTCACCATTGCTATGGACCATGTTTTTTGATGGGGCTAGTTCTAAAGAAGGTGCAGGAGCAGGGGTAGTTTTTGTTTCTCTAGAGTAAAACACTTTTAGATATACTTTTACCTTGAATTTTTCATGCTTTAATAATATAACTGAATATGAAGCCTTGTTGTTAGGGTTGAAATTTGTTACCTAGCACTAGATCAAGAAGTTATATTTCATAGGTAATTCTAAGTTGATCATCTCATAGATAAAGGGAACATATACTTCTAAAAACAAAAGGTTGGAACAATATAGAAATGTTGTTTGGGATCAGATTGAATTGTTTGATGCATTTGGTATATCATGGAGAGATAGAATTTAGAATAAGATGGCTAACCTATTCATAAATGTAGCAATTAAGCCACAAGAAATATCATTTGTAGGAACTTCACAGATTGAGGTTCAAAATAGACCCTTAGTACCTGATAACATTGAAATTGGTAGGTATTTGAAAATGATAAAGATATTGTCAATTTCTTGTTAAATGAAGATAAGTATCATGGTCAGTAGATGGATTGTAGTGACTTGGTTGAGACCATAGATGGGAGGGAAACAAATTTTGGCCAAGAAGTTATACAGTTGAAGACTAAAAAATTGTCTAAAGGATTGGTTGTCATGGAGAATATGTTTGATAACTAGGATAGGGTAAGACATGGAACTAAGGATTGTAAGCATTAGGAGCTAGAAGAGATAAATTTGGGTACAAATGAGGCCCCAAAGAAGGTCTGCATTGGTCAAAATTTATCAACTAAAATTAAGAAGCCTTTGATTGACCTATTAAGAAAATACATACATGTTTTTGCCTGGTCATATGATGACTTCAAAGCCTACAAAGAAGATCTCTTTCAACATATTATACCATTGAAAGACAATGTAAAACCTTTTAGGCTAAAGCAGAGGCTAGTCAATCCAACCCTAGCCCCTAAAATGTAGGAGGAATTGATGAAGTTAAGAGATGGGGGAATAATCAAGCCTATTAGACATTCCACCTAGGTTTCAAACTTAGTTCCTATTAGAAAAAAGAATGGAGATATTAGACTTTGCGTAGATTTCAAAAATCTGAACATTGCTTCCCTAAAAGATAATTATGGGTTACCTAACATGGAAGCCATGTTGCAGCAAGTAATAGGGTCTAAACTTATGTCAATGATGGATGGATTCTCAAGATATAACTAGGTCCTAGTGAAAGAAGAAGAACAATTCAAGACAACATTTACAACTTCTCGGGGGACTTATGTATATGTAAGGATGCCTTTTGGATTGATTAATGCTGGTGCCACATTCCAAAGAGCCATGGATGTGGCTTTTCATGAATATATAAATAAATTTATGGTGTTATATCAAGATGACCTCACAACTTATTCCAAGAAGGTTAAAGACCATTGTGGGCATGTGGAAATAATTTTCATTAAAGCATTGGAATCTGGAGTGTCATTAAACCCTAAGAAATGTGCATTTGAGGTAACTGAAGGTAAGTTATTATGGCATATAGTATCAAAAGATGGAGTAAAGATAGATCTTGAGAGAGTAGCAGCTATTGATAAGGTCCCTAAGCCAAATAATGTAAAAGGAATTCAATCTTTCTTTGGGCAAGTTAATTTTCTAAGAAGGTTTGTTACTATGTTTGCTGAAATTAGTAGACCTATTTCAAAGATGCTCAAGAAAGGAGCTACTATATATTGGAATGGTGAGCGTTCACAAGCATTCTAGGATATTAAAACTACAATAAAAAATGCTCCAATGCTAAGAACTCCTGACTACACAAAGCCCATGCACATATTTTCTTTTGCGTCTTTTCATACTATAGCTGGATTCTTGTTGCAAAAAAATAATGAAGGATATGAACAATCAATTGCATTTTTCAGCAAGTCACTATAACTAGCTGAATTAAAATATGAGATCAATGAAAAGAAAGCATATGCTCTGGTAAAGGTTTTTAAGGCTTTTAGATGCTACTTGGTAGGGGCTATTGTCATTGTATTTGTGCCTAGTGCTAATGTGAAAGATATATTTTCTCAACAAGAAGTGTTAGGAAGAAGATGTAGGTGGATCAACAGGATCCAAGAATTTAATATTGAGATATAGATAAAAAAGTTGGTAAGAGGTCAACGTTTAGCTAAACTCATGGCTCAATCTAATTTGGATACTAACCAGATCAATATGATAATAGATGACCTTAGATCTGATTCATGTGATATGAGCCATTATGAATGGTATACCAATGTTATTCACTATTTGCAACACATAGAGGTTCCATCTCACTTAACTAAAAATGAGAAGAGGAGCACAAAATTCAAGCCATTAGGTATATAATTGTCAAAGGTAGTTTGTGGTGGAGAAATTTTGAAGGGATATTACTGAAATGTGTTTATCAAGAAAGAGCCAAGGAAATTCTGAATGAGATACATATTGGAGTGTGTGGGGGACATTATATGGCTAAGACTACTGCACACAAGGTAATGAGAACTGGATTCTAGTGGCCATCTCTTTTTAAAGATGCTCACATTTTAGTTAGGAAATGTGACTCTTGTCAAAGGTTTGTTGGAAAACTAAAAATTTTGGGTAATATTCCTCTAATGCCAGCTGAGGTGCAAGCACCATTTCAGCAGTGGGATATGGATTTCATAGGTGAGATTTCTCCCAAATCTAGTACTAGCTATTATGGATTTTAGTTGCTATTGACTACTTTACAAAATGGGTAGAAGCTATCCCTACAAGAAATGCAACGAGAAAAGTTGTCAATAATTTCTTGCTAAGTAATGTTATTTCTAGATTTGGTTGCCCTTAGAAAATTGTGACAAATAATGCCCTGTGCTTGAGGTATGAGGAATTTACAAAGTTTTGTGATAAGTATGTAATAACTAGGTCAACATCTTCCCCATATCATCTACAAGGAAATGAATAGGCTGAATCCACAAATGAGGGCTTGTTAAAGGTCATTAAGAGGACCCTAGATGATAAAAAGAAGGCATGGGAATCTAAGCTACAACTTGCAATATGGGTTGATAGAGTGACCATGAGAAAAGCCATTAGAGTAGCTCCTTTTGATCTAGTATATGGAATTTAGGCAAGGATACCTCAGAATAACTTAATGGGACTTTGCAATCATATCAAGTTATATGATGAAGATATTACAGATGATATGTAGGGTTAATAGAAATAAGAAAAAAAGAATTAGTCAGAAACCAAAAGTTGCAGTTACAAATCAAGACACTATGTAACAGAAGGACAATAAGAAAAAAATTTCAAGATGGAGATGTAGTCCTTATGTGGAATGCCAAAATTGAAAATAAAGGAAAACATGGTAAGTTTGATCCTATCTAGCTAGGTCCTTATTTAATTGAAAATGCATGGGGAGAAGACTCCTATATCCTTAAAGATTTATCAGATAATATTCTTGAACTACCAATTCATGGATAGTTCTTGAAGAGATACTTTTCTTAAAAGTATATGTTTCTCCATGAACAATAAATTTAGGGTTTCTTGTTCCCCTATACATTTTGTGTATTTTATAAACTCATGTAAATATCCCTGTATAGTAGTTTTCATTGTTCTTATGTTTTGTCCCTGTGTTCTTTGAAGAAGTTGTCATTTTAATGTCATGTATGTGGTCTGCAAACCTAGAGATTCTAAATTCTTTCATATACTCAAGTGGTCTATCATCCCCAGATAGAGCCACTATTGGTTTGATTTTTTGCAAAATAAATTTCCCTAAAATCATGGTAAAAAAAATTAGATTTGAGTCATGGTTAAAATTAGGGTTTCTGAGCTTTTGTTTCGTAGGTTTGAAAAACCTTGAAAACCCTAAGTAAACCCTAAGGCTTCTTTGTTTATTTAAATTTAGGCATGAACATTTTTAATTGCTAAATATACCTTATATGTTCTTAGCTTTCACACCTTGCATCACTTTTTCCTTTTTAAGGAGCACCACCTGATCATGGCAAGATCGAGGGTTGTCTCTTTGTTGTTATGATAAGATGCAAGTGAAATAACCATCACAACATAGTGACTGCCATTAAACTAAGTTGCTATGCCTAGATATATGGAGACGATGACCATAAAGGTTTCATATTGGATTTTTCAATCACGTGTACTTTTTTTTTGCTACCTAAGATGGAAAAGGAACTAGGGATCCCAAAAATATTTCAAGCACTGGTAGTTGCATCATCGCTATTGAGAAAATCAAGCTTATAGTTGATAGTGAGGTAGCGATCAACTCAAAAACCCATATCATAGTGGCCGCTTAAATTCTCGGTGGTCATTAAGAGTTCCAAGTGGCATAATAAATGATGATTTCATTATCACATCAAAACCATGGAGTGGGTAATTATTATGTGATATGATTTTACTTTCCAGTGCCAAGATAAAATAAGTCACTGAAGGTCATGTTATTGCTGTTGAGAAATTTGTAAATTTTGCCTTCAGCAACATAGTAACTTGACAGAAAGTCATTAGGCAGTGACATTCTCAAGAGATGGGTCCCAGGCACTTGCTTTGTTAGATATTAGTCATGGGACACATGGCATCTCATAGGATGTGTGAAGGAATCAAAAATTTTGAGACACAATGGGACCCAAGTGACTTGGCAGCACAACTAGGACCTGAATATGTTTTGATTAGCTAGCTGTGTAATTGTCAGTGCCTCATTAATGACTTGGTCCTATTTCCATTTGTAAGATAGATTATGATTGATAGATCAAGCATGGATCAATGATACTTGCTATCTCACTATGGAAAGATGCATGAAGATTATGTATAGCAAGGTAGCGAATGAGGGACCCACCACAACTTAAAAGATTCATGCAATTTCCAAGCCCTCAGATCAACTTCTAATCTATGGTTGTCGCTATATCACTATGAAGAGTTGCATGAAGATTATGTATAGTGAGATAGTGAATAAGGGACCCACCATATTTCTCATAAGAGTTGTATCAAATATCTGCCATGCAATCAAAGTAGAATCGATGGTTATCGCTACCTCACTATAGAAAGATGCTCAAAAGTTATGTGTAGTGAGGTAGCAACTTGTTGACATGTGTCCTCAATCACATGTAGATCCATATGAAAATGCAAACATTGAAGGAACTGTACATTTGGTTAGTTCTAATTGGGTTGACTGGCCAAATTGTCAAGTGGAATGCTTGTCACCTTTTTCACATCCCTTGATAGTAAGATTTTGAAAAGATTGATGGTACAGATTTAAACACAAAAGGTGGTGTCACTCTATGTATTAATGAGATATGAAAGCTTCACATGTAAAAAAAAGTGTATAACATAGAATATTTTCTTAGTTTTGCCTTGTGCAAACAAAGATTTTGAGTTTTTTCTAAGCAGAAACAATTATTGAGAAGATTGTATTGATTTTGGCAAGTGTGTGAAGTAGTTTGTTCAAGGAGAAGTTATAGAATTATAGAAAGGAATAAGAAATAATTTCAAGTAAGTAACTATATTGTAATTTCTGTTGTGCTCTAGTTTGCAAGATATAGTCAAAAAATGCCTCTAATGGACTCATTAAATCCTAGGTTGTGGATAGCAAAGGGATTGCTTACTGAAGGTAATTGGGTCTGGGATGTTAATACCTCACAAACTGGTTTTAAAAAGATGATTTGTAGAGAGGAAGTTGTTTGCCCCACATTCCAGTATATGGAATTTTGATCAAGGAAAACTAGTGATCCTAAGTGTTTTTATGGATTATGATCTCCTTAAGACTGTGGCAAAGAGCTGTGATCAAGCCACTAAGGTAGTGAGAACAGATTAGGGTGAACTTGGAAAAATTAGAACCTTGCCAGCAATAACATCATTCTATGAAGAATTTTTCAAGAAAGTAAACTTCAATGCTAGGGTAGTAGAGATATATAGGACCCAGTGCAGAGTTTTTGGAAAGAGTGAAGAAGATTTTATACCCATGAGTTTCATGCGTATATTTACTGTTACTTTTTGTTAATGCATATCTTTCTTTTTAAGGGGTTGACATATTTTTGTAGATGAATGGTTTTGAATGCAGATATGACTGGGGAAGTAGAAAAATGCCCATTTTAAAATATTTTATAGCCACATTACCTTCAAGCTCAAATGCTTCACATTAAGCGATAATCCCATAAACCTAGGATGTTGATCTAACCAAGGAAGAGTGAAAGGTAAAACTGACTCTTACAGTATAGTATAATGATGGTGAAACCCATGGTTGAGGTTAGTTTGTAATCGTCATAATGGATTTCATCATTGGTGGGCTTAGTAGTTGCATACATGGAGGAATTAGAGTAGCAACCAAATCAACATAAAGAGATGTAATAGAAAGGGACCTGAAAAAGAATTTTTGATCTGCACATCTTTCTATTATTTTATTTTTTGTCATTTTGTGATAGGTGTATGAGAATATTTCTTGTCAAGACACCTATCAATTCTCTTAGCTTGAGGCTTGTCACATCTCACATTATATAAGTGAGATCCTAGGGTTAGAGAAGGGTCTAATTTCTAATGCTTTTAGTCATATACTTAGTTTGTTTTCGATCCAATAATTTTGAGCAAGTCTTATGATGTATTTTCTTTGCAAGTTTTCTGAGAATACATGAATATAGAATGATCTCTACGTTTCTTTCTAAGGTCATTCTCAGTTAACAACATATGTATACAATTTTCAAGGAAAATGAATACAAAGTATGAGTTGTTCCCATATCAGTTCTTTTTTGAATTCTATGTCCTTTTGATTACTTAGTTACCTTGATGTTGTGTGAGTAAAAGCTTGTGAAATTGAATGCAATCCATTTAGGTTGTATATATTTTCATCACTGCTATTAGTTCAATGAGTTAAGTAAAATCTTTGATGAATTTGATAAGGTTTTTGTAGTAAAGGGAAGGATGTTTTGAATGATGGATTCCAGTAAGAATTGCTAATAATATTTGTTGTAAGGAAACAAATTAGATCCATGGAATTGCAGTAGACTCTAAACCCCAATGAACTTGGCACTGGTCAAATTAATTCAGCTGGAAGAGAAATAGATCATAGATGAACATCAAATGCAAAGTTATAATCAATTTCACTTTTATTTCTTGAAGATCTTCAAAGTTGGTCAATACTTGTTTGCATGAAATATTATAGCCTTGGTTAGCCACTATTGCAGAGAATACTTGTAGATCTATAGAAAAATTTATGACCAAATCTATTATATGGGATGTATTCTATTTAAAATTTCACAATTAGCTATGTGTTTAAGGATTGAGGATGAGAATTAGAATGAAACTAAGATAGTTCTCATACACAATAGTTAAATTGAGTCATCCCCTAGGTATACCCACCTTGGTTTTACAGAGCCTAAATAGAAGGAAGCTATTCTTGGTTTTGTTAATGTTGGATCGAAATAGTTTTCTTATGTAATTGATAATGGGAAGTGGCTAGTCCTTAGTTTGCATAAGTGTTATCATTTCGATATTGAAGCGCTCTATTGCTCAGTAATTTTAAAACTCCAACATTCTTGATGATATGTTACATGATCTTTAGGACAACCATTTATTGATTGATACTGAATTCTAATATGTTTTATAGTGGCATATAGTTCTCATTACAAGTGAGGAAGAACATTTGATGGTAGTAATAAATAGTCATTTATCAATCTAAAACAAAAAGATATAGTTTGTTAAGAAGTGAAACCCCTTGAAAGTACACCATAAAATGGGAGATTAAAAGATAAGAGAAAGGATTCTAGTGTCGAAGAACTACCATGGAAATGTGTCATGAGCCCAAATTAAAAGGATATATGAATATTTAAATAACATATTATACAATGATAATAACTAAAGAATTTTTAAAAATGAATTAAAATGCATGCAAAATAGTCACTTTGGCGTGACCCCTCTTGATAGTAATTATAAGATTAAAATAGTTTATCTCAATAGATTAAATAGAAGTCAAATATTAAATAGACTAATAATAATAGTAAATCTATTATTATTATAATAAAATATATTAAGTGTAATAATAAAATATTTTATTATAGTTACTAAAATAATAATACAACCACATATATCTCATTAAATAAATAATTATACAATGTTATAATAAAATAACATCATAATATTATTCTCTATATAATAATACCTTTCAGACCAAGGAAGAATACAATAGAAATATAATATAAATATACAATATAAAAATTACTATATTATATATATTTTTAAATTGCTTATACTCCCGCTAGTGATTAAAATCAATCATAATTAATAAATAGTAAACATTTATGATAGAGAATGACCTCTCATGAAGGGGCACAAACACTATATAGATACACCTTTCGAATACACCTATCCAGTTAGAACAATATAAATTGGAAATTGATTGCATCTAAGGGAAGGAGGTCATGGGATATATATGTATGAAGGTTGCCACCAAAAATATATTCATGGGAATAATAGAAAACTAGGTCAGAGAATGATATACAATGACTAAGAAGCAAATAAGGGAAGCAGTGACTATGAAGAATTAGGGAGCAGCTCTTATACACACACATAATTACTGACAGTCGAACAACAATTAATGATGGAGATTATTTATTTGCAGCTGTCTACGTATTGAAGAAGAAACTTGCGGTTGATAGACAAGCTTATAGATGTTGCCTTTGAATTGCTCATACTCTTCACAATAGGAATGAAGAGGGGCATAAGTAATGCAGCCACACTAATGGAGACACAACCCAAGAACAGAATGGAAACAACAGAAAAGGGAAATTATATTAACTGAGAAAATAAGCTAGTACAAACAGTACAGGAAAATAAACTTCAAAACATGCCCTAAGGGCTTACAATAGCATAAATCTGGAGATAATTTCTCCTTATGGTACCTCCTCTCAAACTCCACTCCGAACTGCCTTTTACAATGCCAAAAATCTCCTTAAATGGACCCCGGAGGGTTAAGGACTAGGAGTACATTCTAGAAAGTGCTAGTAGGCATCCACCGACCAAATAGAAGGTTCCAGAAGTGTTGTTAGAAGTCGGTGCAAATCTAGAAGAATCTAGAAACGGTAACCGAACTTCCAGGAGGCATAACTTTTGAACCGTAGCCCCGATTGACGAACCGTTTACATTTTCGGAAAGCTCTCGAAGCGCTCTATAGCCCTATGGACTAGCTTCACTCATCCCCCATTTTTTGGCCCTTTTAAAGGTCATTTAATTCCACTAACCTGACTTTGAAGCATTCTTAGGATGTCTCCAAAACCCAAAAGACTGCAATAACTTTCAAACCGTGGGGCCTTTTGACCTGATTCTTTTTCTGAAATGATCTAAATCACAATTACATTCATCTGGCCAATTCACACCTTCTAGTTCACCAAAATGATGGCCAAATTGCATGCTCCTATTTTTTCAAGATTTTCAAACACACTGATAGTGGAACTGTGAGAGTTGGAACCTTTATTTGACCCAAATGGGTATCCAAAAATGTAAAGACATGAAACAGAAACTAAGTCTAAGTACATTTTTTTGGGTGACACAGGATTTCCCTTATACCTTTGGATGCTCCTGCATCAGACACCCAGGGTAGATTGAAAAGTGACCCTGTCACTTTATGGATGGTAGAGGAAATCCCAAATGGGAAACCTCAGCTGCTGAAATCCAAGTTGAGTCCTTGATTGGCCATCCTTTCCATTTGACCAAATACTCTTCATACTACCCGTTTCTGGTACTCCTACCCACACGATGATCTAGAATGTCTTCTATCTCCTCCTTAGAAGCAGGAATTGGACATGGCTCTAACACCAACTCCTCATCTGCACCATCATCATGATACTCTGTTAAATCTGCAATGTTGAAAATGGGAGAAATCTGAATACCATCTGGCAGCTCCACTTCAGATGCATTTCCTGAGTCATGTTTCTTCAAAATTTTGCAAGGGCCAAATTTCTTCATTTTTAGCTTGTTGTAAGTACCAGCTGGAAATCTTTCTTTTCGTAAGTGAACCATGACTAAATCTCCTACTTGTAATTCCTTATGTCTTCTCCTTTGATCAGCCCTAGCTTTATACTCTTGATTCATCTTGGTTATGTGTGCCTGAACCTCCTCATGTAGACACTTGATATGTTTGCAAATTCCTCAGCTTCAACACTTGTCCTCTCCCCTTGTTCTATCTTCCTCAGCTCTGGTGTAGTCCTTGGGCTATTTCCATATACAATTTGGAATGGTGATTTTCTAGTACTCCTATTTATAGAGTTATTATAAGCAAATTCTGCCTGTGGTAGAATCAAATCCCATCCCTTGGGCTTATCCCCAACTTAACATCTCAGCAAATTTCCTAGACTTCTGTTTACCACTTCTGTTTGGCCATCAGTCTGTGGGTGATGTGTGGAATTGAATTTCAAGTCTGTTCTCAACTTTTTCCACAATGTCCTCCAGAAATACCCCACAAATTTAGTGTCTCTGTCAGAAACTATACTCCTTGGAAGACCATGTAGTCTTACCACCTCTTTGAAAAACAAGTCTGCAATATGGACAACATCATGAGTTTTGTGGCATGGAATGAAATGTGCCATTTTGGAGAACCTATCAACCACCAAAAATACAGAGTCATTACCCCTTTGTGTCCTTGGCAATCCAAGAACAAAATCCATGCTTATGTCCTCCCATGGCCTTGATGGAACATGCAATGGCTGATATAGACCAGTATTGTGACTAAACCCATTGGTAACTTGACAAACCTGGCAACTTTGTACGAACTTCTTCACATCCTATGAAATTTAAGGCCAAAAATAATGTTCTGTAAGAATGGCAATGGTCTTATCTCGACCAAAATGTCCTGCCATTCCTCCACTGTGTTTCTCGTTAATCAAATTTTCCCTCATGGAACTCCTTGGAATGCACAATTGACTACCTTTGAACAACATGCCATCCTGAATCAAATAGTCTAACCACTTGGTTCTATCTATAGCAACAGGCTCTTTACAAGCTTTCCATGCTTCAGCAAAATCAGGATCCTCGAGGTACAAATTCTTGAGTTCAGCAAACCCAACTACTTCAACCTGCATTACTGTAAGCAGTGACTGTCTCCTACTTAGTGCATCTGCAATCCTATTAGATTTTCCACTTCTATGCTTTAACACAAATGTATAACTCTTCAAAAATTCTACCCACTTCATATGCCTCTGATTCAATTTACCTTGGCTATTTAGGTACTGCAATGCCTGATGATCAGTATACAAAACAAATTCCTTTGGCAATAAATAGTGCCTCCATTTATTTAAGGCCTAAACTATTGCATAGAACTCTTGATCATAAACATAATACTTCTTCTTTGCATCATTCAATTTTTCACTAAAATATGCAATAGGCTTACCTTCTTGGCTTAATACAGCCCCAATAGTGTTGCCACTAGCATCACAATCCACCTAGAACACTTTTCTAAAATCTGGAAGTGCCAACACAGGCCATTCTATCACCTTCTTCTTCAGCAATTCAAAACTTCTCGTAGCTGTTGTAGTCCATTTGAACTCTTTTCTATCCCCTCTTATTGTATCAGTTAGGGGTGCACATATGCCACTGAAATTCTTAATAAACTTCTTGTAAAAACTAACCAGACCATGAAATGATCTTACCTCAGTAGCAGACCTCGGAGTAGGCCATTCCAAGATGGCTTTTACCTTCTCTGCATCCATTTTGAGACCTTCAGGTGATATAACAAACACCAAATAGAC
This sequence comes from Cupressus sempervirens, assembly GCA_028749045.1. Classification (NCBI taxonomy): domain Eukaryota; kingdom Viridiplantae; phylum Streptophyta; class Pinopsida; order Cupressales; family Cupressaceae; genus Cupressus; species Cupressus sempervirens. Next base: position 490,685,782 of record CM053790.1, read on the forward strand.
TAATTCCCTTTTTGCAAAGACACACTTCTTCAGATTAATTAACAGTTTCTCTTCCCTTAGCCTTTCAAGGACACTACAAATATGCAGTAAATGTTCTTCCAAAGTCTTGCTGAAAATTAAAATATCATCCAAATAGACAATAATAAATTTTCCCAAGAACTTCTTAAGTACCTCATTCATGAGCCACATGAAGGTGCTTGGGGCAATCCAAAGGGCATGAATAACCACTCATAAAGACCCTCTTTGGTCTTGAAGACTGTTTTCCACTCATCTCCTTCTCGAATCCATATCTAATGATAGCCACTCTTCAGATCTATCTTTGTGAAGTACTGAGCTCCACTCAAGTAGTCCATAAGATCATCCATCCTTGGCAAAGGAAACCGATACTTGATGGTTATCCTATTTATAGCTCGGGAATCTATACACATCCTCCACTCTCCATCCTTCTTTGGTGTGAGTACTACAGGTACTGCACATGGACTCAGGCTCTCTCGAATCAAGCCCTTCCTCAATAGCTCCTGAACCTGTCTATTTAGCTCCTCTGTTTCAGTAGGAGTCATCCAGTGAGCAGCCTTGTTAGGCAAACTAGCTCCTAGAATCAGATCTATCTGATGACTGATTTGCCTTACTGGTGGCAATCTATCTAGAACATTATCAGACATAATATCTCCAAATTTCCCTAGTAAATCTGAAACTTCAAATGGTATTTCACTACTACCTTCTTTATCTTTCCTAGGAATCAAAGCATAGCACATATGCTGATGTTTCATGCCATCTAAAAAATTCCTTCCATCAACAAGACAAATCCTAGCACTGCTACATACCTTTTCACCTTCATTTTTCATGGGCTTCAATTTGTGGCAAACTCCATCCTTTGTCAGAGAGTATGTGTTTGCTTGTCCATCATGTATTGCATGTCTATCAAACTGCCATGGTCTACCCAACAATAGATGGAAAACATCCATCGAAATAATGTCACAGAGAACTTCATCATGGTAACTCCCAATTTTGAATTTCACTAAACATTGTTCACTTACTAGGACCTTATGATCATCTTTTACCCAAGAAATCCGATAGGGCTGGGGATGTTTCTCCCTCTTGAGCTTCAGCTTAGAGACCATCTCTTCTGATACCAAATTATCAGTGCTACTACCATCAATGATCACATCACAACATTTATCCTCACACTTGCATCTGGTACGGAACAAACTCCTTTGTTGTCTTGGTTCATTCTCATCACTTAGTAGGACTCTTTCATTTACCAAGGTCTCTCCTCTTTCTGCATTCTTTGAATGTGATGATTGTGCATCCTCATCCACATGAGCAACCCTAGCTTGGCCCTCAGCTCTCCTATCTATCCTTCCTTGTTGTTGTGGGCATTCAAAGGCACGATGACCTTCTTCATTGCAATGGAAATAGGTACCATGAAAGCCTCCTCTTCCTTGTCCACGTCCTCTACCTCTTCCTCTCTGATTTCCAAAGTCTTGGTCATGGAAGCGGTTGAAACCCTCATTTCTCTGGTTCCTGTTAGTACCCTCATCTTCATTTTTCTTTTGGGTTTCATTGCAGCCTCCAGATGATCTACCGCTTCCCCTTCCTCCTTGACTATGCCCTCTTTGTCTTCCTTCAAACCTTTTATTCAGCTTGTCTTCAACTTGTAGGGAAAACTGGTATGCCTCTTCAATGCTGGTCATTCTTACTAGACTTAATTCCTCCTGGATGCTTGGTCGTAACCCACTGATATAATGAGCAACCTTCTCCTTATTTGCTTCTGCATGCCCTGCTCTAATCAAGAGTCGGTAAAACTCCTCTGTATAGTCTTGGACTGATCTTCCTGCTTGCTTTAATGCATGCATCTTCTTAAACAGATCTAGCTCGTAGTCCACAGGAATGAACTGCTTCTGCAATTTGTCCACCATGAAATCCCATCTTGTGATCTTCTCCTTTCCTCTTCTATTTCTTTCCAATTGAACCTCTTGCCACTAAATTTTGGCATGGCCTTTCAGTTTGGCCTTTGCAAACTTAACCCTATCTGGGTCCCTAATATCCTCATACTCAAAGTATTCTTCCAGTTCATTGATCGAATCAATCAATTCATCTGGTTTCAGATTTCCTGAAAATACACCCACTTCAATTGTAGGTCTTTTCCCAAACTTAGTAATGGCCCTAAAAAGCCTTTCCTCTACAGGATTCAGAACTTCCCCGTTAAATTCCTCTTCTGGTCCCATTACTTCTTCTTCATTGTCATCCTCACTGTTGTCACCTACGGCAATATTTGCTCCTCTACGAAGCTCCTCTTGCAATGCCTGCACCTGCCTTTGGAGGGCTCTAACCTCCTTAGGATTAATAGCTCTAGCCCTTCCACCATGCTCTCTTTGTGGAGATATCTTCTAACTCGAACCCACAACCACACAGTCCTAGTGCAAACTGCCTCACAATCGGCGCTCTGTCTACACACTCAGGAAAACCAGCTCTGATACCACTTGATGGAGACACAACCCAAGAACAGAATGGAAACAATAGAAAAGGGAAATTATATTAACTGAGAAAATAAGCTAGTACAAACAATACAGGAAAATAAACTTCAAAACGTGCCCTAAGGGCTTACAATAGCATAAATCTGGAGATAATTTCTCCTTATGGTACCTCCTCTCAATCTCCACTCTGAACTGCCTTTTACAATGCCAAAAATCTCCTTAAATGGACCCCGGAGGGTTAAGGACTAGGAGTACATTCTAGAAAGTGCTAGTAGGCATCCACCGACCAAATAGAAGGTTCCAGAAGCATCATTAGAAGTCGGTGCAAATCTAGAAGAATCCAAAAATGGTAACCGAACTTCTGGGAGTAATAACTTTTGAACCGTAGCTTCGATTGATGAACCGTTTACATTTTCAGAAAGCTCTCGAAGCACTCTATAGCCCTATGGACAAGCTTCACTCATCCCCCATTTTTTGGCCCTTTTTGAGGTCATTTAATGCCCCTAACCTGACTTTGAAGCATTCTTAGGAGGTCTCCAAAATCCAAAAAACTGCAATAACTTTCAAACCGTGGGGCCTTTTGACCTGATTCTTTTTCTGGAATGCTCTAAATCACAATTACATTCATCTGGCCAATTCATGGCTTCTAGGTCACCAAAATGATGGCCAAATTGCATGCTCCTATTTTTTTAGGATTTTTAAACACACTGATAGTGGAACTGTGAGAGTTGGAACCTTTATTTGACCCAAATGGGTATCCAAAAATGTAAAGACATGAAACAGAAACTAAGTCTAAGTCCATTTTTTTGGGTGACACAAGATTGCCCTTATACCTCTAGATGCTCCTGCATCAGACATAGGATGAACAACAAAGGATGTGATGTAGATTTGGAATATGTGCAACATCCATTTTCATTGGAATCTCAAGTATTACTATTGGTATTTCAACTCATAGGATCAATGTTCTTGAAGGCAGCCCTCTAACTTGCATTACCAGGGGATGATTATGAAAAGCTCTACAAACTATTTATTCAATCAAATAGTGATGCTTTATGTTATCAATCTTGGTTTATTCATCAATTAGTAGATTCTAACATATTTCAATAGCTTTGAGTTTTGTAATCAAAAACATATTTTCCCAAAGCAATTATTGAAGTAATTATTAAAAAAAAAGCCCTAAATAAATGAATGACCTAAAAAGGGTCATTACAAGTGGTATTAGAGCTTGGATCCTGACATCCTGTAAGTTGTGAAATTAATAACAAAGTGATGCAGAATGATTAGCAAGAAGTACACAACCTGCGGTATATGATTCAGTCAACAAATAGAATACAGGGATAATAAAAAATTTCAAAGTTGGAATTGAGAAATAATAGTACTGCATTTGTTTTGACTTCTATATCATGATAATTCCATTATAATATGTAGACTATTAAATGAAATCCATAACGTTCCTCAAACATTGAAAACATGTTGCCTACTAGGCATTCACTAAGGCTTGATCATCCAATCCAGTGAGCTTCACTTCTCAAAAGAGAAACTAACATCTTCACGCTGGAATAGTTATAGAACCTAATGTATAAATATTACAATTGATAATTCCACCAAGACCTAAATCTAAATTCCATACAATAGTGAGCTACTTTTACTTTTTACATTGATTTACATATGTTATTCAGATTCCTCTTTTATCAACTTGAACATTTTAAAGCATTTCACGAGTACCTTGAAAATGGATAAAACTATATATATGTAAGATGATGAAATACAGATTAGTAAATCATATTTTGAAAATCAAAAAGACATTCACAGATCAAATCTGAAAGAAATCTAATCCTCTCTAGCATCTTATTATAGCCATCTAATATTAGGGATTCTTTAACCATGAGATTTTCATCTAAACTTGTAGGTTTGACACAAATACATATCAGAGCCTTGGTCTTGCCAGCCTGAGGTTCATTACAAATGGTATCCCCCTTTATTTGGCAATATTGGAATGTAGAATCTTTCAAATTAAATAGAGTCACATAGATATTGATTTGCTCCATATATCTTCTCTAACTGTGTCTTTGTATCTTCTTCAAATTTGGAAACTTTGTCTCAACCAACATATTTTTCACTGCCACATCATTATTAAAAGATAATCAAAGTGATGTGATAAATATATCCTCGGATCAAGAATAAAGGAAGTCGAATACATCTGCATTAGTAGTTACGGTCGATACTATATATCCAAGTTTCCAAATAGTGAAGGAGTCCAATCAGCAATTTAAAATCAGCAATAATAATAAACTTGGACAAATACACCATTGATTATAGAAATCATTCCCAGTCAGCATTCAATCCTTCTTGAGGGTACAAAAGAATGAGAAAGGAAGGAGTAAGACTAATGTAGGGTTAAACAAGGGCTATTACTCCTATATTTCATTAACATATAAGTTTTTTAGGAGAAGAATAAGGATAAGAGACAAAGAAATAATAGAGAATAATCATTATGTTAAATAAATACTAATTTCCCACTCGTGCCCATTATGGAGAGGAAACAATATAATAAGAAAAGAGTGGAATACTAAATTCAGACCTGTAGTTTGGAGTCTAGAAAATGAAACTTTGAAGAATATCTCGACATTGTTCCATATGTTATTAAGTGCAATATCAAGAGGAGGGTCATCTTAGTATTCCTCTTCATATTCACATCAATATTTGACTTTGCAAAAACATAATACAATTGTCAACTTAACTCTATAAGCACTCAATATCAAATAGAAAGATGAATGGGGAATCGAGATGAAATATGATGCGTAGTTATAAGAAGGAAATTATGTATGGAACATGTAGAGACAATCACCACCATTCCACATTCGTATATTCAATCAAATTTAGACCTGAATAACCTATCAAAGGAATATATTATGAATGTCAACTTGTTTGAGATGGACATAAGAGTGAGCCATAATCATATCCAGTACAATATGGACGATAGTCAGCACAACTATTACTGAGCAGATCAAATAAATAGACTATTGATTATGAGAAAAAGAAAGTGTCCCGAAAAGGCAACGAATAAGATGTTTTAGTGGTTGCTGGATCTGTAATGGGTCATATCATGCACCTAAATATTCCAACTACAATTGGCAGTAGAGAGAAATATTGTAATGAAGATTAATTATATATCAAGCCTAGAAGGTAGGTCCATTCTTAAGATCAAAGGAAGGTTTGACATATTGAAGGAGCACAATCAGTATAGAAAATGGTGAGAATCTCCCAACTCACCCTATGACTAGTCATTGAAGAGGCAACTGAAGGAAGAAATGCATTCCTACCCGATGTAGACATCTAAAATTTAAATATATCCTTGGTAATGAAATATCTCTATTATCATTCTACACTCATTGCAAAGTAATAAACTAAGATCCCAACATTATATATTTTGCAAGGAATATAATGAAAAGGAATTATATATGCAACTTATGTAGTTCAAAAAATTGTATATCTAAAATCGTACAAATAGTTTTAAAATTTTACGTAAAAAAATAAAATAAATAAATCTAGTAATGGAGTTCTTGAAAAAGAGTCTCAAGAAAGAAATAACTACATATGGGCAAAGTAGGTTGAGCTGGTTAGTAAATATAATATTATATTGTGTTAGAATTTTTTTATTCTTCAAGGTAACTTGAATTTGATAGAAAAAGGAAGCTTCTGATTGCGTATGTAAGCACAAAAATAAAAATTAATCTTTGTCATACAAAATAATTCTAGTATCTTCTTGGCTAGGCTTGGGTTTGCACATAGATTTAGTAGCATAACAGCATGAAATAGATAGAGCTATAAAAAGGCATTGAAAAGTTAGCTCTCCAAATTATGGAAAACGTTACCAATTGGATAATTTTTGGGGTTATTATTGTCTAAAGAAAAAGGAAAAAGCTTTACGTGAAACCCTAAAATTGTAAGTGATATGACCAAAGGTTGAATAATTAGAAATTAATGATTTTGAATTTACCATAAGACTCTCGTGGTAATCTGACCTAAGGAGGTGAGACAAATGCTACTAAAAGATGAAAGTGGTAAGTATATTTCCATTTTAAGATTGTTTTATTTACATGGAAATGATGAAATACGAAAAAATATTTTATTTTCATAATCCAATTAGGTAAAGTTTATTTTTCAAAATAATTGTACCGAAGGAGAACCCCTTTGAGCAATTTACATCCTCATCTTCTAATGGTTACATGGTCATCATTTCATGATCAATTGATAATCCAAAGTCTTCGATCATTAAATATATTTTAATATGAATGTAGCTTATCTAATCAGACAATTTATTTCTTAGTAAGAACCAAGGAAACATTGCAATAAGCTACACAAATTCTACAGTGCATCATAAATATGGGATCATGTATGACCAGATCTTAATAAGTACCAAGTGAAGTATTAAACACCATGGAAATATATGAAATGAGGTGTAGTAACCTATCAAAGTTTAGTGGCTATTGGTTTTTCACCTAACATTACAAAAGAGTAAATACATGTCCATAAAGCAGTGCATATTCCCAACAAGAAAGAATTTAACCAATTATGATAGAAGGGAAAGACATGTGATTAGATAGCACATAGGGGTCTATTTCTCATCTACATTATGATCGCTTGAGATATGGAGTTGGTGGAGGGAGAGGCAAAGTAAATTTGAGCACCTGATGGATATCCTCTAGGGAACCGCTTGTAGCTTGTTTCACACGCCCTTTGCACCGTCAATCTAGCATCTCAAGATCATCGTAATAAGGAGAGAGAAATATTTCTATTCATTAGATTAACATTAATTTTCTCATCCACATTATGATCTCTTAAGATGGGGAGTTGGTGGAGGGAGAGGTGGAGTAAATTCAAGCACCTGATGGATATCCTCTAGGGAACTGCTTGTAGCTTGTTTCACATGCCCTCTACACCGTCAATCTACCATCTCAAGATGATCGTAATAAGGAGAAAGAAAGTTGTTTGTGTACTAAAGAAGAAATCTTCCAAATGAACTAAGTAAATTAAATTTAACACTCATCTTCTCATCAATATTATGATATCCTAAGATAGGGAGTTGCTGGAGGGATAGGCGGAGTAAATTTAGGCACATGATGGATATCCTCTAGGGAATCACTTGTAGGTTGTTTCACGCACCCTCTGCACCATAAATCTACCATCTTATGATGATCATAATAAGGAAAGAGAGAAAGATTCCTTCCAAAGGATTATGTAAATGAGAAAAAGGATCACCACAAGACTCATCTTTCTTTAGAACTATTATATGCTAATAATTATTTATGTTACAGGTCCATGATCAAAAGGCATATTAGGGAAATATATTTTATAAATCATTTCCTTTACTCTACTTCATCATGAAAATCAACAAAGAATGTATGATGTTTCTGCATCATGTATGCTTTGTTCCTTCATTCATCATCTGTCTTCATCTTGTATACTTTGTGTTTTCATGAATTCATGTGTCTACTTTGTGCTTGATTTGTGTCTTCTTGAATTAATGTGTATACCTCATGTCTACTTTGTGTCTTCATGCATTAATGTTTATACATTGTATCTATTTATGTTTCATAATTTTGTTAGCATAATCATTATTTTAATAATCCAAGTAAAATGATCAAGGAATAGGCCATTGATTTCAAGATTATAAGTTGAGTTGAAATTAGAAATTGCTTGAGGGCAAGCAGTTTGAGGAAGGGCGGACTTGTCATGAACCCAAATTAAAAGGATATATGAATATTCAAATAACATTTTATGCAATGATAATAACTAAAGAATTTTAAAAAATGAATTAAAACACATGCGGCATAGTCACTTTGGCATGACCCCTCTTGATAGTAATTATAAGATTAAAATAGTTTATCTCAATAGATTAAATAGAAGTCAAATGTTAAATAGACTAATAATAATAGTAAATCTATTATTATTATAATGAAATATATTAAGTGTAATAATAAAATATTTTATTATAGTTACTAAAATAATAATACAACCACATATATCTCATTAAATAAATAATTATACAATGTTATAATAAAATAACATCATAATATGATTCTCTATATAATAATACGTTTCAGACCAAGGAAGAATATAATAGAAATATAATATAAAGATACAATATAAAAATCACTATATTATATATTATTTTTAAATTGGTTATACTCCCACTAGTGATTAAAGTCAATGATAATTAATAAATAGTAAACATTTATGATAGAGAATGACCTCTCATGAAGGGGCACAAACATTGTATAGACACACCTTTCAAATACACCTATCTAGTTAGAACAATATAAATTGGAAATTGATTGCATCTAAGGGAAGGAGGTCATGAGATATATATGTATGAAGGTTGCCACCATAAATATATTCATGGGAATAATAGAAAGCTAGGTCAGAGAATGATATACAATGACTAAGAAGCAAAGAACAGAAGCAATGACTATGAAGAATTAGGGAGTAGCTAGTATACACACACATAATTACTTACAGTCAAACAACAATCAATGCTGGAGATTATTTATTTGCAGCTATCTACATATTAAAGAAGAAACTTATGGTTGATACACAAGCTTATAGATGCTGCCTTTGAATTGCTCATACTCTTCACAATAGGAATGAAGAGGGGCATAAGTAATGCGGCCACATAGGATGAACAACAAAAGATGTGATGTAGGTTTGGAATATGTGCAACATCCATTTTCATTGGAATCTTAAGTATTACTGTTGGTATTTCAACTCATAGGATCAATGTTCTTGAAGGCAACCCTCTAACTTGCATTACCAGGTGATGATTATGAAAAGCTCTACAAACTATTTATTCAATCAAATAGTGATGCTTTATTTTATCAATCTTGGTTTATTCATCAATTAGTAGATTCTAACATATTTCAATAGCTTTGCGTTTTGTAATCAAAAACATATTTTCCTAGAGAAATTATTGAAGTAATTATTTAAGAAAAAGCCCTAAATAAATGAATGACCTAAAAAGGGTCATTACAAAATGCTATGCAAGCTAACTAGCAACATGAGTTTTATAGTCCTTCTAATTAAGCTAGGTGAGCTTAATCTAATGCATTAAAGAAACTATGCTAATACTATTTGAAATTTAACTACTATTCTATTCAAGAATGAGAGAGTAGCCAGAAGATATTTGAAATCTCCAAGAGTACCTATAGAAAAACCTAAAGCATAACACTAATGTAAAGAAGATGGGTTTTTAGATAGGAGAGAACTCTCCATTTTAAATAAGTAGAGTATAAACAATTTTAATGGTAGATATTTCACCTTTTATATACTATAATGATTTATATCACAAACTGTAGCATACATGACATTGTTATGTTGGACAAACCATTCATAACCTTCAAATTCACCGACAACAATACAATAGAGATAACAATTGATTGCGATCCTTTGTAAAGGGTTGCATTTTCCTTCTCAAGTAGAGGTATATCATGGATGACCTCAATGTCATCCTCATCATAATCATCATTATCATCAGCAGTAACAACAACACCAATACCAAATGTGTCATGGATCAATGCATTTGTACTATCATCTTCAAATGGTTTTTCTAGCCCATCATCTTCATCATCCATGGGATCATGATCTTCTCCTTCAATACTCACACCTCCATGTTCCTTTGAGATGTGTTGGTGCATGTCATGTACTACCCTGGGGAGATTGACCTATAAAAAAGTGATGATAATCAAACCCACATTCGATGGTTCATATGTATATTAATTGTGAAATTAATATAATTTTTTTTTTACCAATGGATAACAATCAAACCCCCCTTCAGTGTGACCATTCTCCCTACAAAACATCCTAGTTGTTTTGATTTTGATTCTTCTTGTCTTTAAGCCATTATAACTCTTGCAAGGACAATAATATTTTTCATTGCCTACTCTTTGAAAGTGAGACAATAATCTAGTGATTGTCTCCCTATTTTGATCAAATTCTCTTGTATTATCTGACACAATCCTTCTTCATGGAAATAACTTTTTCATGTACCTTTATTGAGTTAGTTCTACTTAAATTTTATATCTTCACATATAGTTTTGAAAGAAACATTTGGTGTAATTAATGCGTATATCTACAAAAGTATTGGACATGTTGTACTTAATATTTATATTTTCACATGTGGTTTTGGAAGAAAAAATTGGTATAGTTAATGTGCATATTTGCAAAAATATTGGACATGTTGTACTTAATGTGATGCATGATGCTCCTACTCCCCCGGTAGATAGAAAAGTGTGTCCCACACTTTGACACCAAAAGAAAGATATACAACCATCTTCATCTTCACCACAAGCTTCCACCTCAATAGGGACAAGAAAACCAAAATGCAAATCTTCCACATTTTGTTTTTTTGCTACTGCATGATGCTCCTGCATCTGACTCCCATGGTAGGAAAAATTTTGTGAGTATGGATTCACAAAATGAAGTAGCCACTGTTGAAATTTTTTTTTTCCTCTTCCTCCAACACATAGCTGGAACAAGTATCTGGTGCCAATATATTTCCTTCTTTCTTCTCTTCCAACACCTAGCTGGAACAAGTGTTTGTTGCTGAAATCTCTCTTCTGCAATGAACTTTTTCCAAGTATAAATCTCATCCTTATCCAATCTTGTTGAATTAATTACACATGTAATGAACCTAGTAACACCATACCAATCTTCCTTTATATACCACACATGACTAACAAGATCCTCATGCAAACCATTATCAATATCTTTCAAACTCACCTCAAATTCAACATCATATAATTCATAGAAATTTACCTCTTTGACATAGTCATCTTTGCTTGCCTCTTTCATGTTGTCAACAATGCATGTAATAACTTCACTTTCTTGAAAGGCACTATACTCTTCCTCCATTGCTTTAGTCTTCAAATCATCTTGATCTACTTTAGGTTTGTAAATCTTGTCATCTTCACACTCTTCCTCTTCTCTTTCATCTTCTTCAACTTTAGGTTTGCAAATAATTTCCTCTTCATCCTCTTGCTCTTCTATTATAATCTTTTGTAAGGAAGCTCTCAAGGTGTAGTGTATAGGCTTTTTTGTTGTAAGCTCTTCTAGTTGGAAGCCCTTAGTGAGGAATCTCTCTTATATTATAAGAGTTTGGAGTTTTTCCATTTGGAAAATATTGTAATGAATTTCAAATATTAGTGGATGCTTTATGAAGCATTTTGTAATTTCTTTGTCTCCATCTTGTTGCATTTGTGGTTGTGAGTTGGTGGTGGTGGTTTACCCTACATTAGTGGTATCAGAGCATACCTTTGTTAGTGGTAGCAGAGCATACCTTCATCAATGGTATTAGAGTAGGAGTTCCTGAGCATGCAGACAAATTGCCAAATGTGAGGCAGTTTGCACCAGGGCCTTGAGTTGGGTGAAGTTTGTCAAGAAGTTCTTAATTGTGTAGATAGATTTTTGATTGTGAGGCAGTTTGCACTAGGTTCTTGTGTTGCACTAGATTTATCTTCTAAATACTTGATTATGGAGAAGACAAAGAAGAAGATAACTTTTTTGATTGGATGGATTTTGAGGATTCCTAGACTAGAGAAAATTAGGGCAAGAAATCAAGAGGCATTGCTAGTTGATTTGCAAAAGCAAGTGAATGAATTAGAAGCTGAGTTGTGAAAATGAAGAGTGCATTACTAGAAAAGGGATGTTGATAATTCCTTGGATGTGGAAAAGAAGGAAAATCCAATGGAGTATCTGACATGTGATACAAAAGAAGAGCAAGAGGATGAAGAGGAAATTATTTGCGAACCTAAAGTTGAAGAAGATGAAAGAGAAGAGGAAGACCATGAAGATGACAAGATTTATGAACCTAAATTAGATCAAGATGATTTGAAGACTAAAGAAATGGACGAAGGGTATAGTTCCTTTCAAGAAAGTGAAGTTATTACATGCATTGTTGACGACATGAAAGAGGCAAGAAAAGATGACTATGTCAAAGAGGTAAATTTCTATGAATTATATGATGTTGAACTTGAGGTGAGTTTGAAAGATATTGATAATGGTTTGCATGAGGATCTTGTTAGTCATGTGTGGTATATAAAGGAAGATTGGTATGGTGTTGCTGGGTTCATTACATGTGTGATTAATTCAACAAGATTGGATAAGGATGAGATTTATACTTGGAAAAAGTTCATTGCAAAAGAGAGATTTGAGCAACAAACACTTGTTCCAGCTAGGTGTTGGAAGAGAAGAAAGAAGGAAATACATTGGCATTGGATACTTGTTCCAGCTATGTGTTGGAGGAAGAGGAAAAAAAAAATGTCAACAGTGGCTACTTCATTTTGTGAATCCATACTCACAAATTTTTTCGTACCATGGAAATCGGATGCAGGAGCATCATTCATTAGCAAAAAAAAAAAAATGTGGAAGATTTGCATGTTGGTTTTCTTGTCCCTGTTGAGGTGGAAGCTTGTGGTGAAGATGAAGATGGTTGTATATCTTTCTTTTGGTGTCAAAGTGTGGGACACACTTTTCTATCTACTAGGGGAGTCTAATGCAGGAGCATCTTGCAAAATTTTTTTATTAAAAAAAATAAAAAAAATTTGTGGAGGAGAGAGAAAGTGACAAAAATAGAAAGAAAATAATAAAAAATTGAAAAATGGAAAACAAAGTAGAAAAGAGGAATTTATATTTTCAAGGTGCATAGGTGGCATAAATAGAAAAATAATAAAAATAGTTGTTATTTCATTAATCGACGTGTGTAGGTGGCATCTTAGAAGTTTGAGGAAGGTTCCTTAAATCATGCATTTAATATTTGTTGTGATCCACAAAAGAAATGTAGTTTTCTAATTGGGCCACATGGTGGTGCTTAGTTGTATTTAGGTGGAAATTCTAGAAAGTTGTAGATATTGTAGAAGGTTGTGGATATTCTAGAAGGTTGTGGATATTCTAGAATGTTGTGGATAAATCATGCATTGGGTGGTAAGTGCCTATTTAAGGAAGGCTTATGTTCATTTGTAATCAAGATCTTCAAGTGTAAGCTCTTGTAGTGAAGCTCTTCAAATGTAATTTCTTGTAGAAGCTCTTAGAATGTAATCTCTTGTAAGGAAGCTTGAGAAGTAGAAGTTGGGGAAGTAGAAGCTCTTCGTGTATAACCTCTTGAAGGATAGGCTGTTCTTGTAGAAGCTCTTAGTGAGAAAATATCTCTTATATTGTAAGAATTTGGAGTCCTTTCATTTGGAGGATATTGTAATGAATTGCAAGTATTAATGGATGCTTTATAAAGCATTTTTGTCATCTCTTTGTCTCCATCTTGTTGTGATTTTGGTTGTGAGTTGGTACGGGTACTGTGGCCCGCCATCATAATGTCTATATCTACACATATGGTTTTGAAAGAAAATTTGGTGTAATTAATGTGTATATCTACAAATATATTGGACATGTTGTACTTAATATTTATATCTACACATATGGTTTTGAAAGAAAAAATTGGTATAATTAATGTGTATATCTGCAAAAATATTGGATTTGTTGTACATAATGTTTATACCTACACATATAGTTTTGAAAGAAAAATTTGGTGTAATTAATGTGTATATCTTAAAAAATATTGGACATGTTGTACTTAATGTTTATATCTACGCATATGGTTTTGAATGAAAAATTTAACATAATTAATGTGTATATCTGCAAAAAAATTGGACATGTTGTCCTTAATGTTTATATCTACACATATGGTTTTGAAAGAAAAATTTGGTGTAACTAATGTGTACATCTACAAAAATATTGGAAATGTTGTACTTAATGTTTATATCTGCACATATGGTTTTGAAAAAAATATTTGGTGTAATTAATGTGTATATCTCCAAAAATATTGCACATGTTGTACTTAATATTTATATCTGCACATATGGTTTTGAAAGAAAAATATGGTGTATTTATGCCTCTTCATTTTGCTTTTTTTCAAGGGAAGCCCATCAATGATAATAGAAAATAAGAATACATTTTCTAATAGTTTATAGAGCTATTAGCTTAGAAGCAAGAACATGGTGTTGAAATAGTTCAAAAAATTCTTGACATGAGAGGTCCACAAGTGAGGGTGTTGACCAATCTTGAAAATTTGAATGCTGAAATGAAATCTATCAAGGATCAAACAGCTAAGCCAGAGTTACAATGCAATGTGAAGCTTCATTTATATATGGTAGAAGAAGATATTTGGGAGTTTGATCAAAATTGAAGGCATGAGAGAGAGAGTATGTGGAAATATACTAGAAGGAGATGGAATTGCTTCAAAAAGAGATTGCATGACACAAACAACGACTAGACAAGATAGAGGACATTATGGGAGTACTAGATAGAATCCAAGAAAGTGTTGTAGTAAATAAGATTGCATGAAGAAAACTAAATCCCAATATAAATATTAGATCTACCTTGCTAACTCATAATGGGTTGGGCTATTATTATTTGTCCCTATCACATTAGCTTTGATAGCCATGTTAGGGAGGTGATCTCACCTAGTTCATCCTTTGACTTTGAATTCCTTAATAATGATCTTGGGTACTCAAATTAATGTCCAATATATTTTCACCTTACTGTCCTATTTGATCATCATTTGAAAGGGCCTCAAAGTCCACCACAAAATATCTCTCAATATTTTATTCTTTACTTTCATTATAGGGGGAATCTGTCTCTTTCTTACTTGGACATAAGGGTGACCTTTGATTATTTTGAGATGGTCCCTCATCTTCTATCACATTCCTCTTCATTCCTCTTATATGTAACTCCTTGTCCCATCCTCCATTCTTCTTCTTCTTCTTTTGGCCTTCTTATTTTCTTGAACATTCAAGGAGTTGTTCACATGATTCCTCATTTGTTTCTTCTACACCTTTCATTAGTTCATATTTCAATTGAATTCTTTAATCCTTCAACTTAGCCATCTATTGGTTTATCCATGTGCAAGTGAATGGTGTTAAACATGAATCATTATTGTGTCAAAACTTCATCTTTATTTGAATAGTATATCGTAGGAATTAATTTTTTTCTTGGTGTGTCATCATCACCTTGGAAATATCATTTACATTTGATTCAACCAACATATACTAATATCTTAAATGCAATAAATTGGAGGGTATAGTAACTCAACTATATGAATTTCTTCTATAGTTGACCACTACTTTCATTCATACTAATTGTCAACATACTCTCTTGAAATTTTTGAGCTTATATTTTTTCTCTAATTATTTGCAGTCAAACAACACTCTTTCCTAGAGTTGGTTTGGGCTTGATCATGTAGGGACAATCTATGTCTATGATGATATGTCATGGGCACCTTGTAAGCCTTTTTTCATTTTATATAAATTCTAACAATTATTTTTTTGTAGCTCTATCATGTGGATGGAATACATATTGGTATTGGTATTTCATTACATCATTGCTAAGGCTTTATCTCAATAGGTTAATAGAGATCATTTAGAGGAGGGTCTCATCTATCCATAATTTCAAATTATTAGAAAAATAAAAGCACACATAGCTACATAGGTTACTACAATGTCCTATGATCTAGGCATTTTCATTTTTTGCACAATTTTTTTTTAGCTAAAATTCCTAAAAGTAGTGGCTTTTAAAGCTAATTTTTTGCATTCTTTCATCTACAATTTTTAAAAGAAAATAGAGCTATATAGACATATGCGTGACATGAGAAAAATATGCATGTAATATTAATCTGAATTCTATAGTTTTATTTTTCCATATTATTCTATTGCAATATTTCCTACCTTCCCTTAGCTAGCTCATGAAGTTTTTCTCTAGTCAAAGAGAGGTATGGTTAGATTGTTCGTTTGAAACATTTTGCTAGTTTTTGTGTATGTTCTTTATCTAGTTTGTCCTTTTAAAGTTTATGTCCATGATATCTTTAAAGAAAACACACTTCTTACAACATTCTTACCATCAAATTTATTTAATTTAAGATATTAAGATATTAGGATTTTTCATGGTCACCTTGAAAATAGCATTTGATCACCTTGGAATTTGTCATGTAATGTATCTACATTTTCTTTGTCATTACTTATAAGATTATTTCAAGTTTTACAACCACTTAGACATCCTTTGCATAGTTTAGAGGTAATCTCATTTTGGTAGAGGCTTATGTAAGGGAATGGGCCTCATAATTATGGCATTTACATAGAAGAATAACTTGATTCTTCAACTCCTTTCACTCAACTCTTCATTAAAGTTATTCTTCCAGTAGTGAGAATAGCTGCTACAAATTTCTTGGAGCCAAGGGACCCTGAACCTATGATACATTTTTTGGAGACATGGAAGAATTTACTACTGGTTTCAATGCTTCATAACATTCTAGATCATATAGTAATGCCCAAATTAACAACAATGGAGACTCAGGATCCTTATAGGGAGACTATGCCAATGCATGCATGGCCACACCTGGGATTGCATTTTTGGGCTAGCATATGGAGCCTTTATATTGAACCATTCATTATAAGTTGGGAATGAACTTGATGCCTGACATGCAAGTGATTCAGTTGCATATGCAATTTTATCACCTTGAAAAACTATATTCGATCCTTCTAGTCGAGAACAATGATTGTAGGCTTTATTGTACCTAATCCAATAATAGTTCTACATGAATTTGTAGTCAAGCTAGATAATCATCAACTAGACTCATTAAACAATGTTATGGCTTTTTTCTTTTGAAAAATACTTGTTATGTTATGCTTTTGTAAAATTTCTTGCAAACTCTACCCATTTTTTCTAGTATGCATTGTTTTTGTGCAAGATCTTGAGCTAACTCACTTAGCATTGTCGAGTGAGTTTTATTATTTTATTATTTGGATTCTAGAATATGTATGTAGCTAGATCAATTTTTCTATTGTCTGAATATGTAATAAGAACCTTTAAAAGGATCTCTCTCTCTCTCTCTCTCTCTCTATATATATATATATATATATATATATATATATATATATATATGTATATAAGTATATATCTATATATATATGTATATATTTACATGTATATATGTATATAGACATATATATGTTTATAAACATATATGTATATATACATATATATATGTATATAGACATATGTATGTATATATACAAATATATATATATGTATATAGACACAATATGTATATATACATACATGTATGTATATATACATATATGTATATATATGTGTGTATATATGTGTATATATATGTGTATAAATATACATATGTATGTATACATACATACATGTATGTATATATACATAGATGTATACATACATACATACATACATACATACATACATATATATAAAGGCTACAAGTTGTGCAATTTGTCTTGTATTGCATTTGCATTTTCTTTGCCACTGCTTCTAATAGTGTTTTAGGGTTGTAGGGTAAAATTTAACAAAGTCACCTTAAAAAAATGATATAAAATACTGATAAACCTTTCATTGTTTTGAAAAAAAAAAATTATTTCTATTGGTGAATCTCTCCATTTTTTAAATTCTAAATATGATTAATATTGGCAATTTTTTTTGAATCATAATTTTTTTGTATAAAATATTGACAAATCTCAATAGTAATAGGAATTTCATTAATCACCATGGAATATTACCAATCAAAACTGAACATTTTTTTTTACCTTGTGGAATATTATGAGGATCGTTACATATACTTTAGATCAATAGTGAAACCTAAATATCAATGATATATCCTTAAAGTAACTAATAATTATGATAATTATTGGTCAGTTCAATTTAATTTCTCCAATAAGATATAATATTTAGGTGACTCAAATCTAATTATGTATCAAATATTGTAGTGAATACTTAAGTTTCAATTTTTCAATAAAATAAATTATTGAATGATTTTAAATATTCTAGAACTAAATTTTATAAAGTAGTGGTGATATAGGTTGTATCAAATCTCAAATTATTGGTCAAATTAATAGACAAAATTTTCTAAAATTTGCCAATTTGCAAATATTAGCCACTAAAAAATACTTTGCAAGGTTGGGAACCACTTCAACATCCTTTGCATGGTTTAGAGATAATTTCATTTTGGAAGAGGATTCTTTAATGGAATGAGCTTGATAATTATGGCATTTATACACATAATAAAAAATTTCTTATTCAACTCCTTACACTCAACTCTTCACTAAAGTTATTCTTCTAGTAGTGAGAATTGCTGCTACAAATTCTTGGGAGCCAAGGGACCCTAAATCTATGCTATATTTTTTTGGAGGCACGAGAGAAGTTACTATAGGCTTCAATATTTTATAACATTTAGGATCATATAGTGATGCTCAATTTAACAACAATAGATACTTGGGATCCTTGCAGGGAGACTCCAATACATGCATGGTTACATCCTTGGCTTCCATTATTGGGCTAGCATATGGAGCCTATATATCCAACCATTCGTTATAATTTGTGGAATGTACTTCATGCCTAGAATGCAAGTGATGAATCTTCATATACAATTTTATCACCTTCAAAAATTGTATTTGATCCTTCTAGTTGGGAACAATTAATTTTTCATTTAATTGTACCTAATCTAGTGATAGTTCTATAGGAATTTGTAATCAACCCAACTAATTAGCAACTAGACTAATTTAATTCAGTTATGGCTTGTTGCCTTCTAAAAATATCTTCTATGATATGTCTTTTGTAAAATTTGTTGTGAACTCTTCCTATTTTTCATGGTCTACATTAGTTATGGGGTAAAAGCACAAACCTGTGTCACCTTTTATAAAGAAATGTGATATCAGAATGTGACAGTTCAACATTAATGACAAAAAAAATGGTATTTGTGTTTAAAATATGAAGATGATGTAATCTGATGAAATGTGTAGAATTGTATGAATTTTATGCCTATGATTTTTATTATTTTTTTGACTAAGAATTTATTCATTTTATTTTATTTTGAAGTCCCTTTTTTAACTGTAAAAAATATAGGATGTAGCTCCCGTCAAACAAGTATGTGCAAATCATCTTTTTTTGTTCTAATTTGAAAATATTTTATAGATGACATGTATAGCTAGTGAAAAAAAGAAATAATTATTTTTTATGTATATTTTCTTTGTTATAAGTACTCAAGTTCGACCTTGTCAGAATCCAATAGTTTTTTCCTCCCGTCAAAACTTCCCTATCAAATCTATACCTTCTTGAAAAAAAATTACATATTCATGAAGAGGATTCTCTCCTCTAGTGATAAATATAATTTTTAAATTTTTTTTGATATGATTTACTATTTTGTTTCATTTTTTGAGAGAGCACCTTCTGAAATGTTGAAATATTGACTTATAATATTTTGAGATTATAACATATTATAACTAATCAGAACACTCAAAAATTTATATAATGATGATATTGAATTTGATATCTATAAAAGGGTATTTTTAATTTTTGAAAAAAAATGAGTTTTGATAGAGAAATGAGATTTGACCAAAACAGGTTTTTGTATCACAAACGGTGACATAGATCTGTGCTTTTACCCTATGTGCAAGATCTTGAGGTAAGTCACTTAGCATGGGTTGAGTGAGTTTTATTGTTTTATTATTTGGATTCAAGAATATGTATACATCTGAATCAATTTTTCTATTGTGAGCTAATATGTAATAAGCACCTTAAAAAAAATCTATCTAAATATATAAAGTGATACATGTTTAGAAAGAAATATAAAAACATAAATGTTTAGAAGGAAAACAAAAGATTAGTTACATAGGTACCTCTTCTTGCGCTTGAAGAAAATCATAGAGCAAGGGCACATAGATCACAAGGGCACGACAACAAAATGAAGAGATCACAAGGGTATAGAAAGAAAATGCACTAATCACAAGGACATGGCAAAATTCACAGATCTTCACCCTCATTCAGAACTCTCCACCTCTTTCATGCACAACTCTCCACAATTTAAAAAAAATGGGGAATGATTTATGTCATTTTTTTTTCTTATGCTTATGTGGTTGTCACAATTATGATGTCAAAGTTGGTATTGTGATGACATCTAGGAAAATTGCAAAAAAAAACACTAAAATCACCACAAGTTACACTACCATTGCAAATTGACCCCAAAAATTATAGTGATTCCAAGTCACCTCTAGTCATTTTCCAATTGTCAGGTTGTGGTTGGTGAAAATTTTCTTTGCATATCGCACCAAGTCAACTAGGATTCATGTGCACGTGTCTTCACTATCAAAATCCCTTAAGATTTGACATTTGATATGTTTTCACTTGCACATATAAACACTAATAGAACACTCAACTTGATGAATGTGGGATAAATCCATTGAACAACAGTTTTATAATGATGAATAGTTAAGTAGCCTCTAGAAATGACTTCAAAAAGTGACCAAAGCTCATTCTTAGATGTTAATACTTTGCATGGTGATAGTATTTCACATTGAGAATTTACAAGAATAAATGGATGTTCATTTGGATATTGGAGAGAAAATTTATTCTCTTTCAAAGTTTCCCATTTAGCCATTTTTGCACATTTTAAAATATTAGTTTTGGAAACCTTAAAAAAAATGCATAATGTATGAGCTTCAAAAGGTTATCAAATGGAGAGACGAGGGGCTATAAATCAAAAAAATTGTAGAAAAAATTAGTAGAAAATCATGGAGTATCATTGGTTTTAGTTGCAGGTCAATAGTGTGTGAGATAAAAATTTATGAAGAGGGTGTTTAAAATTCTGCAAAATATGTCAACACTATATTAGAATAAACTTCATTTTAAATGACCATAGGAGACCTATCAAATGGATACATGATCAGCTCAAAATGGATACCAAGAATTTTTCTCATGTCTAAAACACACCATTGAAGGAATTTAATCAATAGACTCAATTGGACACAAGATATTAACCTTCAAAGTGGGGTATTCAAATTTGTGATATTCAAGAATTTGACCAATTGAAAACCCTATCAAAACTCATCATGGACACTTTAAATTTGAAATGTAGTCTATTTGATAACCAATGTAAACATTTCCAAAGAGATAAGTCATGGAAATCAATCGGATTGGAGATATACTAATGCAAAGTGGCCTTTTGATCATTGTTTGACACTTGCAAAAATGCAAATTTAACAAGTGCTTAAACAACATCTCATTAGATGATTCAAAAATTCAAAATAGTGACTTGAGGTGCATGAATATACTGAATAAATGAAAACAAAAAATCAAAACATATCCCATGACTCAAAATTACAACCTTTCATTTAGACACAAAATCATTTATAAGGGTTCATTTACCAAAACATTTCAATATGGTACTTGAATTTCACTTACAATTTTGAGGCCCATTAGGTCCTTGGTGTGAAGCTTACAAATTAATCCATATTATAAAGAAATGTTTAGTGGTTAGAAGAATATTAGAAGAATAAATTCACCTAGAAAATGATCAACAAACTACTACATTTGTACTTGAATTGGGATGGCAGGTTGTCACAATTATGACGACCACCCATCACCCAAGTAATAGAAGCACAAATTGCCTCTTGTCAGATGGGTGTTAGACTTTTGTTATCATAAATTTTGATGGAAAGGGCATTTATCATAATTGCGACTAATAAAATTATTCTAACTTAGCAGAAGAAAGGGGCAAGAGGTCATGCTGACAACTTGACAATTATGACATCAATGCAACAATTGTGTTGTTCAAGTGACATTGCACCAGTTGAATGGGCCATCATAATTGCAATAGCTGTATAGTCCAAGTGATAGCTAGCTATCATAATATGCTGAATTATTTAAAAATGAAACCATAAATTCATGTTTTAACCATCAATTTGATTACTATAGATGTGACCAAGAAGTTTAACAAGAAGAAGTTAGATTTATGTTAAAAAATAAGAAGTTATAGAAGTGACTAATTCTATCAAGGCACTAATGAATTGAATGGATAGTTGTGATGAGATGGCTACATGTTCAAGCCCTATGTTGTCCTCTTGCTACTAGAGATCCACATGTGCCTATCAAACATTCTATGTCCTTTTAGTTCCTTTTCCCTTTCCTTGGAAACTAGCCATCACATCCAAAACACTTCTTCACATAATCTAATTCAGATTGTTAAAAGAAACACCATTATCTCAAGGAATTACCACCTTCCAAGATAGTGTACAAGAATGATGATCCCAGAACACATTTTTTATTGGTGTGGGTGCAAAGAGAAGTACTATATATGAAGAACCCATGTCATCCACAACAATTTATATTTGAGTAAGATGTTATCCCCATTTGGATTAAGAGAAAGACAAATCAAAAAAATAGATTGAAATCTTTATTTGAAGGAAGTGTACCACATTGTATCTATTTTGAAGGAGGTTTTGGAGCATGTGGAAAAAAATAGGGGAGAGAAACAAAATTTAGGATTTTTTCTTGGGCAGCTACCATAGGCTAATCCTAACACACATTTGAACCATTCTGACCCCAATTTTAGTGATGAGTATTACACCTAAAGTGGGTATTATATTTTAAAACCATTTTAATTTTCTAGATTCACATAGTTAGTTGTCATGTAATCATAGGTTAATGTTGAGCTTCACTTGGTTTTGAGAATAGTTTAATATTCTCTACTAATCAAGGCAAACCACATGAAGGTGGAAGCTCATTTGGCCCAACCCCCCCCCCCCCAACATAACATCTAAATTCTCTGTTAACATCAAAAATCCTTAAGAAAGGATCAATCTTTAAAGTACACAAAAGATTCTAGACCTTCTATTTGCATGGACAATAGGTGTAGCTGATAAAACATAGTACAATTACATTTATTTAATAGGTCTATTAAATTTTTAAAATTGTGGACCATCATGAACGTTAGAACTCTAGCTTCTATGGATAAGAGAATGTCCTTAGTAAGCATACATACATACATACACACACACACACACACACACACACACACACACACACACACACACACACACACACACACACACACACACACACACACACACACACACACACACATATATAGATACATAAACACACACATATGCATATGCAATTTTATCACCTTTGAAAATAATATTTGATCTTGCTAGCTAGAAACAACTAATTCTTTATTTTAATGTTGAGTGAGTTTTATTGTTTTATTGTTTGCATTCTAGAATATGTATGCACTTGGATCAATTTTTTTTTGTGCCAAGATCTCTCGATATACATACATACATACATACATATATACATACATACACACATACATATGTGTGTTTATGTATGTATATATATTCATATGTATATATGTGTATACATACATACATGCATATACATACATAATAGTAATATACGTATTGAGTCTAATTATTTTTTGCCATTTCTTATAAGAGTGTTTCAAAGCTGGGAACCACTTCAACATCCTTTTCATGGTTTAGAGGTAATATCATTGTGGTAGAGGCTTCTACAAGGGAATGGGCCTCTTGATAATGGTATTTATGTAGAAGCAAAACTTGCTTCTTCAACTCCTTACACTCAACTATTCACTAAAGTTATTCTTCTAGCAGTGAGAATAGTTGCTAGAAATTCCTAGGAGCCAAGGGACCTTGAACCTATGCTATGTTTTCTCGAAACATGGCAAAGTTACTATCACCTTCAATACTTAATAACATTTTGGATCATATAGTGATGCCCAAATTAACAACAATATTAGATACTTGGGATCCTTACAGGGAGATTGTGCCAATACATGCATAGTTACATCCTTGGCTTCCATTGTTGGGCTAACATATGGATCCTTTATATTCAACCATTCATTATAAATTGGGGAATGTGCTTCATGCATGACACACAAGTGATGCATCTATATATGCAATTTATCACATTGGAAAACTGTATTTGATCCTGCTAGCTGGGAAAAATTGATTGTTTGTATTTGATGCAGGAGGATCCAGAGGTATAAGGGCAATCCTGTGTCACCCAAAAAAATATACTTAGACTTAGTTTTTGTTTCATGTGTTTTCATTTTTGGATACCCATTTGGGTCAAATAAAGGTTCCAACTCTCACAGTTCCACTATCAGTGTTCGTGTAAATCTCAAAAAAATAGGAGTATGTAATTAAGCCATCATTTTGGTGAACTAGGATGTGTAAATTGGCTAGATGAATGTAATTGTAATTTAGAGGATTCCAAAAAAAGAATTAGGTCAAAAGGCCCCATGGTTTGAGAGTTATTGCAATTTTTCGAGTTGTGGAGACCTCCTAAGAATGCTTCAGAGTTAGGTTAGGGGCATTAAATGACCTCAAAAAGGGCCAAAAAATGGGGGATGAGCAAAGCTGGTCCATAGGGCTATAGAGAACTTTGAGAGCTTTTTGAAAATGTAAACGGTTCGTCAATCGAAGCTATGGTTCAAAAGTTATGCCTCCCAAAAGTTCGGTTACCATTTTTGGATTCTTCTAGATTTGCGTCGACTTCTAACGCAACTTTTGGAACCTTCTATTTGGTTGGTGGATGCCTACTAGCACTTTCTAGAATGTACTCCTAGTCCTTAACCCTCCAGGGTCTATTTAAGGAGATTTTTGGCATTGGAAAAGGTAGTTCGGAGTGGAGTTTGAGAGGAGGTACTGAAAGGAGAAATTATCTCCACATTTATGCTATTGTAAGCCCTTAGGGCATGTTTTGAAGTTTATTTTCTCTGTACTGAATATACTAGCTTATTTTTTAGTTAATACAATTTTCCTTTTCTGTTGTGTCCATTCTATTCTTGGGTTGTGTCCCCATCAGTATTATTGTACCTAATCTAATGATAGTTCTACCTGAGTTTGTAATAAACCTAGCTAATCAACAACTAGACCCATTTAACTAGGTTAGACTTGTTTCTTTCAATTTTTTTTTGTTATGATATGTTTTTGTAAAATTTCTTGTGAACTCTACTCATTTTTCCTCGTCTACATTATTTTTGTGCAAGATCTTGAGGTAAGTCACTTAGCATGGGTTGAGTAACTTTTATTGTTTTAAAATTATTTAGATTCTAGAATATGTATGCAACTAGATCAATTTTTTTTATGTGCCAAGATCTCTCTCTCTCTCTCTCTCTCTATATATATATATATATATATATATATATATATATATCTATATATATATATATATATAAGCACCCACCTATGCATGTATATGTATGTATGTATACACACATATATATGCACATATATATTCATATAAATACATACATAAATAATAGTAGTATATGTATTACATTTGCTTTTGCTTTGCCATTACTTATAAGAGTGTTTCAAGGTTGGGAACCACTTCAACATCCTTTGCATGGTTTAGAGGTAATATCATTGTGGAAGATGCCTATACAAGGGAACAAGCCTCATGATTACTCTTCCAACTCTTCACTAAAGTTATTCTTCCAGTAGTGAGAATAACATCAACAAATTCATGGGAGCCAAGGGACCCTAAACCTATGTTATGTTTTCTAGAGACATGGGAGAAGTTACTACCTACTTTAGTACTTAATAAAATTCTAGATCATATAGTGATTCCCAAATTAAAAATAGCAATAGATACCTAGGATCCTTGCAAGCATATTGTGCCAATACATGCATGGTTATATCCTTGGCTTCCATTGTTGGACCAACATATGTGATTGAGGAGTATCAGGACATGCAAGGATCCCTAAAGAAGACAAAATAAGATGGATTAGAGGAAAGTAGGAGTTTAAAATAATTAATTGACATGTGTTGAAGCCAATCATGGCCTTATAATGCTTTAAAGATAATAAAAATGTAATGAATCCTATAGGATTGTTAAGATCGTAGGATAATTGATAATGAAAAATGGGCATAATGGCATATTGGAGTTAATTGGCTCCTTAAGAGTCTTAGAAAGGTTTAGGATTGGTTAAATTAGTATTAAGGAAATAATAGGCAAGTTTATTGGGTTAACTAGTTGTTTTATTCAAGAAATTGTAAGTTGGAAAATTCAAATATTTAAATCCCACTAGTTAGTTCCATTTTGGAGGAAAATTAGATTTAATGAGTTTTAGGCATAACTAGGAATTGAAACTGATCCAAATTGGCTGTCATAGTTGTAAGGGATTCTATTAAGTCAGTTTGAGGCATTATATAGAGATAGTAGTATTGGGATCGATCAATTGTACACACTCTGTAAAAAGAGCCAATAAAAACTTAAATTTTCAAGTATTTGGTGCATGGTGGCTTGACTATCATTGCTTTATTGTAGTATTATGTTCTCAAAATGCTTTTTTCATATTGTTTGATTAATTCCTAATTCATTGAGATTTGTGAAGTTCATTACTTTAGAGTTTGTTGTCACTTCTTTAAGGGATTCATGGTTTTCATTAACAAGTTTAAGTTTCTACTTGAAATGTTGATCATTCCATGAATTTAGGAGTCTAATTCTTATGGAATGATCTTGTAACAATATGTAAAAATAATGTCTAACAATGTTTTGACAGGAATTTTTAAGGATTGATGATCACCATTGGAGTTTGTGAAGTAAAGGGAACTAAATTTATGGCTATGGAGCAACACCATAAGTTCTAGCCATTATAGGTTGGGGTTTAATGATTGGAGGAGATTTCATATGTTGGAGAAAAGGTGAGAGAATCTTTAATTGAGTTTAAAAGTGCTTGGAAGGCAGAAATTTAGAAAACCCTACCTTTGAGGGTTTTTAAGAGACTGATTTGGGGTTCCATAAGTTGTGGGACTATTTCCTTTTGCATTTGGAACATTTACAACATAAGGAGAGACTGTCCAAAATTTGGGGTCTTTGAAATACAAGAAACTTCTAGTTGCTTTGTTAAATTGCCTTCTTTCATACATTTTTGAGCCATAATATTGTAATAGTAGGATATGGTCCAAAGGAACACATGGAACCCTTATAATATGTTGTAGTATGGCTTAATGGGTATTTTAATCCACTATTTTTTTGGGAGTTCTTTGGAAAGTTTGAGAGGAAAGTTCACTTTCATGTCAATGCAGGGCTACTAGGAAAAGAATCAGGCCTCTAGGATAGTTTGAGGAATTTGGGTCTTGGATGCTACTTGAGGACCAAAAATTGATTGAAATATTTTGAATCCACCTTGACCTAGCATAAAACACCTATCTTATTAATTAGGGAGGTCTTGGAGTTTTTTGTGTACTTTTTTCTTTGTAGAGGGTTTGGGGAACCTTGTACTTTCCTTATAGGTTTAAGTGGAATTAACTTGTTTTTAAATCCCACCACTTGTAAGAATTTTCCTAAGGGTAAAATTCACCTAGGAACTAAGAATTCAAACACAAGCACAACTGTAGACCAAAAATGGACATGATCAATTAATCAGAGTATGTCTAAATACATTGCTCTATTTAGAATGTGATGATCAACACACTAGGAGTGCCTGTATATAAAGCCCTCTGAGGAAACACCTAGAATGTCTCTAGAAACAACCAAGAGATAAGAAAACTAAGCACCTTATCTAGCATTCTAGATGAATGGATAAGAATGAAAAAGTGTCATGTGTGTGTAGAAGATTCATGTGTTGTAGACAACACGTGCTTAAAAGAGGTGTGGACCCCTATGATGTCATCATGACAACTCACAAGAGTGCACATACTCCTAAGTGTCTCACAAATAAAATAATACAAAATAAATAAATAATGCATTAACCTAAGTAAACTAAAGTAAGTGTAATAAGTAAATACTTATTTACACCAACACCCCCCCTTAAGTGCAACTTAGGGGAATGCGCTTAAGTTTATGAACTAGGATGAAGATGCATAATGGGTCTCAACTACTAGGCCATGTTAGGTACCCATGTACATAATGAAATGAAAATCTCCCATAAGGCAGGGAAAGAGGGAAAACCTCATGGGAAAAACCCTCCCCCAAAAAGAGAGATAAAAAGGATGCATGGATGGATCGAGTAATCAAGACCCCCTCATTATGACATGCATCCATGTATATACAAGAAAGAATGGAGAAGGAAAAAACCTCCTATAAGGAAAAAGTGCCCCCCAAAAAAGAGAAGAAGGAGACGTGGTAGTCCCCCCCCCTTAAAAGTAGTGTGCTGATTAGTGAAGAATGCTCCAATGTAGAGGTTGATCCATGACCTCTGTATGATGTTCATCCCCTTTGGAAGAAACAAGAGCAAGGGTACCTATGAGATATGTCCCCTATATGGAGAATAAATCTCTAGGATGAGTGGTATCTCTAAAACCTGTTCAAAAATCCCTGTGTCGATATTGTTGATGGCTTCCTCCAAAACTGCTAAAGAGAAGAGCAAATCAAACAAGAAAGGAGGTAGAAACTATCTTAGGAAACCAACAGTCTTCTGAACTGATGAAGAGACCTCCTGTAGATGTTGTAAAGAAGAATCCACACCAATCTGGAAGTATTGATCATGTAGAGCATGGAGTTGAGGGTTAGAGTGGGCCCTCGCAACAATTGTAGAAGACTCCTCAGCAAAGAGAAGTGAGAAATCATCATAAAAGTCTCCCATGTCTACTATGTGTGACTCCAAGAATAGAATTGAAATGTCTGGCAAGAAATCATCACTAGGAAGACCATGTCGTGCCCAAACTATGAGGGCAAGAACACAACAAATTTTTTTTTGATTTAAAATTCAACATGCTCTAAGTTTGATATGATTGAGATAGAAGCTTTAGTACAGGTTCTTTTCATTACAATCCTAAGGTTTTAAACATGAGGATGATAACATCATTAAAATTTTAAAACTTTCGTTATTAGATTAATCTTGATAAAATTATGATATTTCATTTACTTATAATGATATGCAATACAACTTACATAGATAACAATGTGCATGAATTCGGATCTCAAATTACTTGCAATATCAAATCAATCAAACCTACATTAAAACTGATTTAAAAAGCCAATTAATCGATAATTTTAAACTATTTGATGGTTAAAATAGTAAGAGTACATTTAAAATTAAAACTAACTAAATTAGTATTTATAAAATTAACCCATAACTAAGTAACAAAACAATTATTAACAATCGACACAAGGAGTCCTTAATCAAAACATAGAATAACCTTAAAACTTTATTAAATTAACTAATTATACTTTAACAATTTAAGGTTTCATTTTAAACTAACTATATAACTAATTGGTTATAAGTCAACTTCACACATAATGTTAACTTAAGACTTGATTAGGTTAACCAATTTACTCTTTAACAAATTTAAAACAAAAACAACATAATTAAACAACCAACTAATAAATACTAAACTATTTAAATTATACTAAATCATATTCTAAATTTCTAACTACATTAAATCTGAAATACAATTAAATCAAATACTACTAACTAAGCCTACCTACTTACTAACACCTAACCACTAACCCTCCTGCCCTAAGACCTTACCTACACCCTAGCCCCTAACATCCACTTGGCTACAAGTCAAGTGGATCTGACCCCTCCCTACACCTCTCCCTAGGCCCCACACAACCCCAAACCTGCACATCAAGGAGAAGGTACGTAGGGGAGATGAAGTCTAAAGTTTAAAACAAGCATTAACTTTCAACAAAAAAAACCACCCCAAAGCTAAGCCAACGTTAGTGTCTAATGTCATGTCATGACATAGCTTTCTCCACCCCACTTTCCATGCAGCCCAAGGTAAGGAAAACGCAACCCAAGAGGTACCACCTCAATTTCCTTTCTCAACATAAATGCCACCTTCCCCAAACTGGCCGCTAGGAATGGAGAAGAATGGGGATGGGACAAGGTGGCAGGATGACATCACCCACCCATCCCATCCACTTTGACTTGAGACAGACACTAAAACCTTTTTAAAACAAGGCTATCTAACGTCCAAGACCAAGGAGGGCAATGAATACATAAAGTTTTATAGGTGAAAGAAAAGATATTATGATGTTAACCTTTTTTAAAAAAATATACCTATTTATGTATTCGAAATTATGCACCCATGAGATTTACATAATATTTATTTGTTTCTTATTTCATTTAGAAATGAATCTGAGCAAGAATATGCTTTGTGGTCTTGGAAGGAAAGAAATTTCTCCTCATGTATTTTCCAGAGAGTTTTTACTCCTGGGAGTGCATATTTTTTTTTGAAGCAAAATTTTAACAAGGCATGGTCATGACATTTTATGCATTTCATTTATGTTACTAAGGATTAGAATAAATCTATTATTAACATTCTTCCTTAATACAAGTATTCCAATACAAAGGAGTACATTAGGTATAGTCTCTCAATCTCTTATTTAAACATGTATGTTTTATATAAATTCTTCAAGGACATGGTATGAGTTCTAAATTCTGATTATTATTCTTATTGATTTCAAGAATACAACCTCTCAGTCCAATTGATCATATTTGTAGAACTTAGGAGGTAAATGATACTATACACATAATTAAAAAAAAGGTGGTGGATTATTCTCATTCAAATTTGATTATAATCACCATGAAATTTATCAAGAAATGAAATATCTTTGATTTCATAATATAGAGTTTGCTCTTGATTGATCTCATCATAATACTTATACATCATAATTGAAACTCACTATATCAATTCAACTCTTCATTATTGTAATTAAAACTTGAACATTCATAAATCAAGACATTATCTATGATTCTATTCTCCCATCTATATATATGCAAATTTATTTATTCTATTTTGATGAGCACTCATACAACTGAACATTATGATCAAATATTATGAGAACCAAATACACTCAACCATTACTTTATTGGCTAACCTGATTCAAAGGCTCAGCCGGGAAAGAATCAGGAAGAAAACCCAACTTCGTTGCCATATACAATAAGGTTTAAAAATACAATTTACAATAGGATCTCAATCCCAATTTTCAATACTTTTATCAGATTTTCTTCATGATCAAAATCAAGGAGTTTGTAATGTTTTCTGAATCTCATTTCAAGAACCATGGAGGAAACCAATATCTGATCGGGTGACAACCAAGAAGAACCAAAAGAACATCAAGCATGCATAATCATACATGGTTTACACAATAAGATTCAAAATGAATCAAGACTAGGGAAAGGTGGATTCTTCCAATAGGAGAAGTCAAGCACAACACCCATTCAGATGCCCAATCAGGGCTAATAACCAAGAACTTCCGTTCTTCCATTTAAACTTGCCATACTCATATCGAGTTTGTGCTGACGGGTAAGGGCCCATAACACCCTACCCTTTATCCCTCTTCTCATCCTGAGAAGAGACTCTACACAGGTTGGAGTCCAACTAAACAGACCTTTCCCAAAATTGGTCACTTCTGCCCTCTCCAAGGGTGAGTAATACCAAAACACCCATGTAAGGAAAACTCAAAAAAAAATGCAAACATAAAAAAGGAAGGAAAACAACCAAAAAGACATGGTTTTCAAATCTTCCCACATACCCACAACCATACAAAAGTGAAACAACAACAAGATAACATGAACATGAAACCAAACATAAAATCTGAATAAGGGAGATGAGAATTTCCTACCTTCACAAAGAGGTAATGGCAATGAACAAGTTTGAGTAGAGTATCCCTTTCCTTCTTCAAGCTTCAAGAAAATCTTCTCTAAAAGTAGAAATTGGGTAACAACCCACTAGTCCAAGGAAGGCCTCCAAATAAGCCTCCAACTCAACCACCCAAAAGGAGCAATAACTATTTCCACCTACTAGCCACTCTAGAAACTCCTAACTCAACCTACACTATGGTTAAACCCCAAGTGGACATGAGGTGAGGTAACTCAAGATACCCATGATCAATTTTTGCACAAAGGCAAAAAGGGACTTTTTGAGTGACCTCAAAAGTCAAAGCAAGGGGCTTAAGGGTTGGAAAAGACCCCTAACCCATACCCATACCCTTTGGTTTAGAAAAAAACAAGTTTTAAAGCCTTAAGAAGAGGTTTAGAGTCACATAAAATCTAGGAATAAAATAGGTCCAACTTACTACTCTAACTTAAACCAACTTGGTCCAAAGGTTAAACAATTAACCCTAAACAACCACTGAAGCCCATAACCATTTTACAAGTGTCAAGCGACACTGAAAGAACACAATTATGAACATTTAACATTCACTAAGAAAGGAAGATGCATACATACATCTCACAATAAAAATACGTGAATTACAAACAACAAGGTTTTCAAATTTAGCACATGGAGTTTAGTTTTGTTCCTCTGTAGGGTTTCTTGGCTAAATATCCACACACTCATTGCACACATCAGTAGTCCTATAAAATCATATATACATAAATGTATACATATTCAGAAATTCACATAAATTAAAACATACATCAATAAGGGTTTCTTTATCCTACTTAATTCTTAACCATTTAAAATATCTTAAATCAAAGCCTCGATCCTACCTTTACTGATTTCATCAACATACATATACATGAAACATTATATGACAATCATCAAATATATCTAAAAATAACATCACACAACATGAAATAATAAAATATGTTCTAAGCATCAGATAATGTCTCGACATCTCGAGTCATGAATAACAAAATAAGGGTAATGTATCACTATGCTACGATGGGTCAGGGCGAGGCCTCACAGACCATGAGTACCCTGTAGTGCTGAAGTACATGAACCTGTCACTATGGAAAAGGATGAAGTATTTTCCTCAAATAGAAGATGAATGTCATCAAGAATATCTCCCACATATTCAATGTGAGACTCCATGAACAACTGTACAATGTCTGAGAGGAAGTCTTCACATGAAGGTAGAGTAGGAAGACATAAAATATCCTACTGCACTGATTCTGAAGCATCTATGGCTAAAATAGGATCAGTAGGAGCAACAAGAGCTGGAGGTGTGATCTCATCTGAAGAGGAGTCAACTACAACTGGTGGAAGAAGATCTTCTGGGAATGAAGGAATAGTTGAATCTCCATAATGCTCCCAAAGATACATACATAAAACATATGGATCAGATGACTTAATTTTGAATGTCTTTTTTAGAACTTTATACTCCATATAGCGATAAAGAGTAGGAATAAGGAGGTCACCTTGATCAACAATATACTCAAGATCTGGTGCATATGGTAGTACATTGTGCTGAGAGAGATATCTGACCATAAGTTGACTCCATTCCTTATAGTTATCTGGGTTCAAGTAGATCAAATATGACTCTTCCATGATGGACCAATCAAAGAAACCTCCAAAAAAAATCAAAGAACCCCCTTGAAAAAGATGTTGGCACTTGAAAGCCACTTGCCAATTTAGAACCTATTTTTGAAAGTAGTATTTTTGTCTACAAAGCCTATAATGTGATTATAGATTTGGAAAGTAGACAAAAAAAATGTACTTTCAAAAAAAATGGAACCTGATTTGGAGTCTGGATGAGCCTCTACCAAGCATTTTAAGTGGCAAAATTTGAGATTTTGGAGTTACAAAAAAATTCAGAAACAGAGATCTCAAACCACCTAAACCAATGTGTAGATAATGAAATCTTACCCCAAAACAAAAAAAATTGCTCGCAAAAAGGAGTCCATATGAGGAAGATATCGCTATTTGAAAATTGCTACTACTGTTATTTTTCTGAATCGTCGTCATGCCTCCAAAAAACAAATGGCTCTAGATTTTGGCTCAGATGTCTAATTTGGATGAAACAAAATCTGATCTAGGGGTTTTTGGACCTTCTGAATGTGACACAAATATTAGATTTGCACCAACAAGCTTTAATCTTCACCTACAAAAAATCTCTCCTATGGCCCTATGGCCAAAAAAATTTCAAAAAATAATGCAGATCTGAAAAAATAGCAGAGATGTAGATGAAAAAAAGTAGATTTGAGAATTAAATGTATAGATCTAAAATGATCATACCAATTCTGCAAATTAGTCCTTCGAGTGCCAATTTGCAAAAAGAATTTGCCTCACAATCGACTTTGGCCTCGGGTAGGATGCTATATAGCCAATTTTCATTGAATCATCATTTTGGATGTAATGGTGAAGTTAGATCTAGCTCTAGATGCTCCCAATTTTTGCAACACTCTAGATTCAGGCTGAGGTGATGAACCAAACATGGTCTCGAAATGGCTATGTGATGAGAAAGTCTCCAAGTTGCTCTGATACCATGTAAGAATTTGCCTAAGGGAAAAATTCACCCAGAAACTAAGAACTTAAACACAAGCACAACTGTAGACTAAAAATGGATATGATCAATTAATCAAAGCATGTCTGAATACATTGCTCTATTCAGAATGTGATGATCAACACACTAGGAGTGCCTATATATAAAGGCCTTTGAGGAAGCACCTAGAATGTCTCTAGAAACAACTAGGAGATAAGACAACTAAGCACCTTATCCAACATTCTAGATGAATGGATAAGAATAACAAAGTGTCATATGTGTGTAGAAGATTCATTTGTTGTAGACAACATGTGCTTAAAAGAGGTGTGGACCCCTATGATGTCATCATGACAAATCACAAGAGTGCACATACTCCTAAGTGTCTCACAAATAAAATAATGCAAAATAAATAAATAATGCATTAACCTAAGTAAACTTAAGTAAGTGTTATAAGTAAATATTTATTTACACCAACACCACTCTTACCTCTACATCAGTATGGATCCTTTATATTGAACCAATTATTATAATTTGGGAGTGAAATTCATGCCTGGCATGCAAGTGATGCATCTGCATATGCAATTTTATCACCTTGGAAAACTGTATTAGATCCTGCTACTTGGGAACAACTGATTGTTTATTTTATTCTACCAACTTTGATGATAGTTCTATAGGATTTGTAATCAACCTAACTAATAAAAAACTAGACCCATTTATCTAGATTATGGCTTATTTCTTTCTAAAAATATCTGCTATGGTATGTTTTTGTAAAAAAATTTGAGAACTCTACCCATTTGTCCTAGTCTGCATCACTTGTGTGCAAGATTTTGAGGTAAGTCACTTAGCATGGGTTGGATGAGTTTTATTATTTTATTATTTTATTATTTAGGTTTTGGAATAGGTATGTAGTTGGATCAATTTTTATGTTGTGCTAAGATCTAATAAGCACTTTTCAAAAGACCTCTTTGTATATATATACATACATAGATACACACACATATGTGTACATATGTATATATACAAATACATATACATAAAGAGAAGCTTTTATGTTCATCTACTAAGGGAAATATAAAGAGATACATGTTTAGAAGAAAAAAAAAAAAAAACATAGGCAAGGGCACGAAGATCACAAGGGCACTAAGATCACAAGGGTATGACAACGAAATGTAGAGATCACAAGTGAACAATATCAAAATGTAGTGATCACAAGGGAATGACAACACAATCCTAGATCTCCACTTATCTCCACCAACATTCAAAGCTTTCCAATCTCTTTTGCACACATCTCTCCACAATCAATCAAAATAAATGGGAAATGATTAATATTGTATTCTTTTTATTATAATCCTTAATCCACAATCCACAATCCACAAGATCTCTCTATATATGCATACAAGTATACATAGACACACATATATGTGTATATATGTATATACACACACATATATAAATATACATATACATATACATATACATATAAATATACATATACATACATACATACACACACACACACACACACACACACACACACATAGATACATGCATATATAAATACATACATATATATACAAATACATACATACACACATATATACATACATATATACATATATATATACATACATACATAGATATATATATGCATACATGAAAACAACAATGCACTTTCTAAGAGTTTACAATTTTTCAACAAAATTAATGTTTTACAAGAAAATGCACCAAATAACTATTATCTCTAAAGCAAGAACATGGTAGTGAAATAGTACAAAAAGTGCTTGACATGAGAGGTATGCAAGTGAGGGTGTTGACCAATCTTAAAAACTTGAATGCTGAAATGAAAGCTATTGATGATAAAACACCTATGCTAGAGTTACAACACAATGTGAAGTTGATTTTAGATATGGTAGAGATAGATATTCAAAAGTTTGATAATCAAAATTTAAGGCACGAGAGAGTTTGTGGTAATATACCAAAAGGAGGAGCAGCTTTAGAAAGATATTGCATGTCATAAACAATAGCTAGACAACATAGAGGATATTATGGGGGCCACTAGATATCATCCATAAAAGTGTTTCAGTAGGTACTATGAAATTGGAATCACTTGAAAATGTCTTTGAGAATGTATAGTCTAACTATAGAGAGGACTACAAGTTGTGCAATTTCTCATGTATTGCACCTACATTTTCTTATAAGAATGTTTCAAGTATTGGCACATTCTCCCTATGATGATCCCAAGTATCCATTTATTATAAGAGTGTTTTAAGGTTGGGAGCCCCTTCAACATCATTTTCATGGTTTAGAGGTAATGTCATTGTGGCAGAGGCTTTTGTAAGGGAAAGAGTCTCATTATTATGGCATTTAAATAGAAGCAGAACTTGCTTCTTCATCTCCTTACACTCAACTCTTTACTGAAGTTATTCTTCTAGTAGTGAGAATAGCTACTAAAAATTATTTGGAGCTAAGGGACCCTAAACCTATGCTACATTTTTTGGAGACATGGGATAAGTTACTACCATCTTTAGTATTTCATAACATTCTAGATTGTATAATGATGCTCAAATTAACAACAGTAGTACATACTAGGGATCCTCATAGGGAGAGTGTGCCAATACGTGCATGCTTATATCCTTGGCTACCATTGTTGGGCCAATTTATGGAGCATTTATATCCAACCATTCTAATGTAGGATAATCTTGGGTTGCATTGCTAGCTTGCATATTTTTCCTTCTCCATTGTTGCTCCCCAGTTGCAATGTCTTGAATTATTGAGTTTCCTAGTTGTTGGTGAGTTCATAGTGGTTTCCAAGTTCTTTATGTCTATTGATTTCATAGTTGATTCCAAGTTATCCTTTGGTCACCGATCTTTCTTTTGTTGCTAAGTTATTATTTGGTTTTCAAGTTCCTCTAGTTGTCAAGTGCTTCCAAGTTTCTTTGCTTGCCTAGTGTTGTTGAGTTCACTGAGTTGCAACATTTTGTTGGATTCTTCATTTTCTAGATTGTCTCAATGTGGTTTCTTGTTGGAGCCAACTTATGTATTTAATTTAGTGATAGTTATCTATTGTGAGCTGACTTGTGGCTTGTTCTAGCATTCAATATGAGATTTTTTTTTGTAATTGCATCAGGTCTACTT
This sequence comes from Cupressus sempervirens, assembly GCA_028749045.1. NCBI lineage: Eukaryota > Viridiplantae > Streptophyta > Pinopsida > Cupressales > Cupressaceae > Cupressus > Cupressus sempervirens. Next base: position 490,723,419 of record CM053790.1, read on the forward strand.
GTGGCCATGCATGTATTTAAAGAGGTCATTGGTAGAGTCTTGGATAGATAATTATATGGTTTAAGAGAAGTAGGAGTAGAAGCAAGCTAAGATAAAAAGTTTATTCATTGAAGTTCAAATTTTATTTTAATGTTGGTTGTAACCCAAAAGGCCTTGCAACTAGGCATGTATATGATTATTTGATGAATATACTTAGGCATTTGTTCCTCTATCTCCCAAGTTTGTTGTAATTTGGTGTTTTTTTTCTATTGTGTTTACTCTTGTAGGTGATTTCAATAGCTAGGTGTGCCTTTGGCCTTGGTTATCTCATCCTTCCTCATGTCAAGTGGTATTAGAGCTTGAGGTGCATCCTTGCGGAGATTGGATTGTGTAGAAACTTGAGTGAATCTAGGTTATAGGGTTAAAAATTTATGGATTTGACCCATAACATGTTGGAATTCTTTGAGATTAATTAAGAGGGGGCGGGGGGGGGGGTGGGGTGAATCAATTAATCAAGGTCCATATGTCTAAATAAAACTTTTTCCCAATTCAGTGAACCCATATAACATTCTTTAACCATGCATGTATTTATTGTGTGTTAACCAAAACTAATATGGTATTATTAGACTAACATGCAAACATGTAATGCATGCACAAAAAATCCATCAGTACACTTGACACAATGATTTAATATGGAAACCCAATTTAGGAAAAACCATTAGTAAAATGCTACTCCTTTTTCACTCTTCTAAAGTGATGCCTTGTTAAAGGTCATAAATGTGACCTAGTTAAGGGATTTCAATCACCTTGTTAAAAGTAAGCCTTGTTAGAGGACTTTAAGTTATTCACTTGGAATGTCACCTTGTTAAAGGATTTTCCAATGACCATTAAGTTAACTTTTCTCCAAAAGATTTACCCTAATTTGATGCAATTGTTAGAGAGAAATAGAGTTTGATTTGATACAACTTAAAACCTTGCTTGTAGATTACAGATCACTATTTAGTCCTCAATTCTTCTTGGCTTCCAATCTTTGTAATTTTGATAGCTTGTTCACCCTTCAAGCATTTATCCTTCTTTAGCCTTCTTGCTTAGCTCACCATGGCAAACTTCTCTTCTTGGGTCACTTGATGAAGCAAACCCTCTTCCTTCACCTTGTCAGATTTTTGCATCCAAAATCTCTCTAACCTCTAACTGACCTTGCTTCATGACCAAACATCCCTACATATAGGGAATTAGGACTCTTTCTCCCACTCATTATCCATCTCAACAATTAGGGTTTTTGATGGATTAGGTAGGATACAATGTATCTATCCCATATCTTGTCTTCTCTCAAAAATTCTCCTAAAATCCATTTGAATTCACCACCAAAATGGTTTATATAATATTAGCCTCTAGCTCATCAATCTTATATTCTTCCTAATTTACAATTTCCAAAAAAAAAAAAACTTTTCAGATTTTATTTGATGAATCTTTGATCTTTATCATAATGTAGTAGCTCAACATTATCAATTTACATATACTCCACACATACTGCGTTACTTGGCATCTACTGTAAAATCACTTGGCATCAACTGAATTTTATTGGTGCTTGACACATACTAAAAATCACTCGGCATCTAGTACCTTGCTTGACACCTACTAATTTACTCAACATCCACTAGTTTACTCAGCATCCACTAGAAATTTCTTTCACTTGGCTCCAACTAACTTTGTGCTTGGCTTGCACTAACTTTTCTCGACACCTTCTATCAACTTGGTCAAGCTTAGCAAATGAACTTTGTCCAACCTTTTTCATTTGAACTTTCTAAGTGTAGCCAAAAATTTTATAACCTTAAGTAGATCATGAATACATTATGTTATCACTGTCTTAACTAATTCTTTCACTTCAATACATAATCATAACTCAACCTTTTCTCTTGGTACTTTTGTTACATCTTGTTGGTCAAATACTCTTCATTAATCAACTAAGTGATAGTGCTTGAAACATATAAGAAATTGTCTTACCAACATATAGTAGGTTTGAAATTAGTGACAAAACAATGATTGAAAACATTTCTTCAACAATAAAAATCTTTCTACTCAAATGATCTTTTCAATCATATGTCAACAACCTCCCTCTTTGGCATTGATGACAAACCAAACTAATCAACCAATCAAACAAATGATAAACTAACTAGGTTAAAATAGTAAGGCATTACCAAAAAGAAATCTTGTGAAAAAAACTTCTCCCTCTATTAGCAATTCCTTCTTAGGTTACAACATATCTCATTCTCTTCTTCCATGGATTAGCAAAATATCAGAATACCTCCCTCTTTTGTTTTTCTACTTTCTCCCTCTTTCTTGCTTCCAGTCTTTTGATCTTCTAATGATGTATCTTCAATTCATGGAACTTATTTTGCATTTTACTTTCTCCAAATGTACTTTCTCCCTCTAACTTGATTTTTTGCATTTGATCTCCTTCCTCTTGATTACCTCTTGATTAGTATGCACTTGATCTTTTTTTTTTGTAGATTCTCCCTCTTTGACAAAAATGTCAAAGACATTCTACACTTGGTATCTTTACATATGCAGACATAGGCTTTTGTAGGCTCTCCAAGTTTCTCCCTCTCTCACCTTGCTTGTGACAAATTTGAAATTCCAGCTTTGTAATTACTCTAGGAAACTTCCTAAAGTAAGATCCACTACATCAATTTGTATGAAATAAATGTTAGCTTGTTTGATGCAGTGTACTCCCTCTATTTTTTACATAGCCTTTGATAGGGGTATCACCCCTAATTCACCTCTAAGATACTCATAAGCATCCTTAGGTAATGCTTTGGTGAAGATATTAGCAATTTGCTCCTTTGTGTGGATATATTCCATCTTCACCTCTTTGCCTTGAACCAATTCCCTTACATAATGATACTTTATTACAATGTGCTTTGTCTTTGTATGCATGACATGATTCTTTGATATATTTATAACACTTGTATTGTCACAATAAAGTGTCACTAGTTTAGTGATATCTTCCTTCATTCCTTTTAGCAAATGTTTGATCCATACAATGTTTATGCAATTGATAGCAGCAACAACATGCTCTACTTTAGCAGTAGATTGGGAAGTACAACTTTTCTTCTTGCTTATCTATGTAACAAGTCTTCTCCCTAAGAAAAATGCTCCTCTATTGGTGCTCTTTCTATCATCAATATTTCCAGCCCAATGAGCATCAGTGTAGGCTTTCAACTCAAACTTTTTATTTTATCTTTATAGTACAAGCCATACTCTTCTATTCCTTTCAAGTATCTCATTATCCTTTTTACCGCCATCATGTGATTCTCTCTAGAATTAGCAAAGAATCTAGCAACTATTCCCATAGCTAATGCAATATTAGGTTTGTTGTGTACTACATATTATAATTTTTCAATCATGGATATGTACAATGTTTGATTAACCTCAGCTACTTCATCATTATTTGACAGTTTGAGTGTTGTTACTATATGTGTACTTACTTGTTTTAAGTCCACAAGTCCAAATGTCTTCAATATCTCCTTGATATATTTTCATTGAGTGATATATAAACCATAATTCATTTGATATACTTATAGTCCCACAAAGAATTTGATCTCACCAAACATTGACATTTAAAACACTTGCTTCATCCGATTTGCAAAATCTTTACACAAAACATCTTGTCCTCCAAATATAATGTCATCAAAAAATATTTTAGATAACAATATACCTTTTTATTCATCTCTCTTCATGTATAAATTTTTTTTATCATTAATCCTTTCAAGTCCAATCTTAACAAGATAAGTATGAAGTCTCTCATACCATGCTATTGGTGCTTGTTTCAATGCATATAGGGATTTATGAAGTTTCTATACAATTTTATTATTATTTTTGTCCACAAATCTTTTTGGTTGTTCAATGTATACCTCTTCTTCTAATATTCCATTTAGAAATGTATATTTAACATCTATTTGATAAACTTTAAAACCTTTGTATGCGGCATAAGCAAGTAGAATTCTTACTCCTTCCATTCTTGCAATAGTGGCAAATATTTCACCATAGTCAATTCCTTCTTCTTGAGCATACCCTTTGCAAACTAGTCTTGCATTATTTCTTGTCACTTCACCATTCTCATCTAGCTTGTTCTTGAATACCCATTTCATGCCAATCAAATTCTTGTCCTCTAGTCTAGGAACTAGGCTCATGGTCTTGTTCTTTTCTATCTGTTGGATTTCCTCTTCCATAGCCTTGTACCAATCATCATCTTCCAATGCATCTCTCACTATCTTAGGTTTGTTCATGCTTAGCAAACATACTTCATCTCTCAACCTATTTCTTGTCATTGGCCTTACATCTTTGTCTCCAATGTTTTGATCTGCAGGATAGTGTCTTTTGACATATTTGGAAAATCTAGGCTTAGTTCTTATTGTTGTATTTTATCTCTTAGCTTCACTATCACTATGTGAATCTCTATTAGGTATCTCAACATATCTTTCATGTGTGCCAATCTCATAGTCAGATTGTACATTTTCCTCATTTTGCAATTCAGCATCCGAATACAATTCGGGATTCACAGGATGTGACTTGGCTATTGTTGAAACTTGTTGACTTGCAACATAATTTGTAACATCTTCTTCAGTAGGCATTCCTTCATAGTAGTATACAAAAGTCTTGTAGTGTTCAGGTTCTTTTGTAGTTTCAGCCTCATGCACTTCTGTAAGCTCATCAAAATTCACATTTGCACTTTTCACAATTTATTTAGTGTTAGTAATTAAACACTTATAAGCGTTACTTCTTGTGGAGTAACCAAGGAATATACTTCTTTTCTCTTTGCATCAAACTTTCCACTTGTAACATCTTTGAGAATATAACATTTTCTTCCAAATAGCTTAAAATATTTCACATTAGGTGGATGACAATACCATAGTTCAAAAGGTGTTGAGTGAGTACCTTTCTTTACTTGCAAATGATTCAAAGTGTATACTACAGTACTTACAACATCTCTCCAGTATTTTAGGGCAACATTTTTCTCCATCATTAGTGTTCTAGCACAATCAATTATTGACATGTTTCTTCTTTCAACAATTCTATTTTGTGGAGGAGTCCTTGGTGCTGATGTCTATCTCTTAATTCCTCCGTCATTGTAGAACATCTCAAATTCATGTGAAGTGAATTCACCTCCTCTATCTGATCTCAAGCATTTCAAGCTCTTACCTATTTCTTCCTTAGCTCTTGCCAAGTACCATTTAAACATTTGAAATGTATCTATTTTTTTTTTAAGAACATGAAAATCATCATTCTAGAATAATCATCAACAAGCAACATTATATACCTATCTCCTTTGTAGCTTTGTACTTCAATAGGTCCACACAAGTCAGTATGAAATGTTTCAAGAATATCCTTAGAGGTACAAGCTTTACTTTTAAAGCTTGACTTTTTCATCTTGCCTAGATGACATTGTTTGCACATTATATTTTCTGCTTTCTTCAACTTAGGAAAACCTCTAACTCTTTTCATGTTACTTATACTAATTGGGTTATCAAAGTTAGCATGACATAATCTCTTGCGCCAAAGCCACACATCATCAAATTTTGCAATAAGATAGGTAGCATCTTCTATATCCAAATAGAATAGATTACTCTTAGTTTGATCACCTTTTCCAATTAAATTTCCATTTGTATCATATATATTGGCTGATTTATTTTCAAACTCAACTTTGCATCCCAAATTATTCAATTGTGACACACTTAACAAGTTATGGTTCAACATAGTAAGCATTGTCACATGAAATCTTGTTTGTAAGCTTAATAGATCCTTTTCCTTTTATTGAACATGGCAGATCATTACCAAATCTTACACTATTTCCATCATAACAAGTTAAGGTAATGAACTTACTTTTATCTCCAGTCATGTGATGTGAGCATCTATTGTCAATGATCCATTTATCATTCTTGTTAACACAAGTCATAAGTGCACTAGCCTCATCCTCATTTGATTTATCCTTGATTGCAACACATACCACTTCATCATCATTTTCATCAAAGTTATTTTCATCAGCAATGTAGCATGACTTCTTGCCTTTATCTCTGTAATCTCTTCCATCATCTTCTCTTATGTTTTTGTGCTTGTTCCCTTCTCTGAAGTTCTTATTTTGTGTGCATCTTGTTGTAATATGACCAACTTCATTGCAATTAAAACAAATGATAGGCATCTTACCTTTGAATTTACCTTTTCCTTTGTGAAATCTTCTAGTGAGCAATGCTTTCAATTGTTCAATGTCTTCCTCATCTGTACTACTTTCACTGGATGCATAATTATCTTCCATTTCTTCTTCTTTGGCTTTACCTCCTCAAAATCCTTTAGTAACAATTTTACTTTGAAGGCTAATTCAATACTTTTTGGATGGTAGTTGTCAAAATTAGACAACATCTTCTTTGCACTTTTAAGTTCCTTGATGTCATCAAACTCAGCATAGCTTAGGGTAGAGGAAATCTCCAACATCGCTTGATTGTGTTCTTTCTTTTTCTTTAGGTGTTCAGTAGTTGAGGCTCCTCCTGGATCAACATGTTCTACTATAATGCAAGTTTGTGCATAATCTCCAAGTTCTCAAAGATTTAGCTTTATCAAAATTTTCCATGCAGCAAAGTTATCTCTATTCAGCTTGGGTACCTCTCTTTTTGACATCCTAATCTTTATGCTTCTAGTACCTTAAAACTAATCCTTTCAAGCAATTGCACTCTGATACCAAATGTTGGAATTCTTTTAGATTAACTAAGAGGGGGGGCAGGCGGGGGGGGGGGGGCGGTGGGGTTGGGGTTGAAACACTTGATCAAGGTCTAGATGTCTAAATAAAACTTTTTCACAATTCAGTGAACCCATATAACATTCTTTAACCATGCATGCACTCATTGTGTCTTAACCAAAACTGATATGTTATTGTCAAACTAACACGTAGATATATAAATCATGCACAACACATCCATCAATACACTTGATAAAATGATTTAATGTGAAAAACCAATTTGGGAAAAACCTCCACTCCTTTTTCACTCTTCTAAAGTGATGCCCTATTAAAGGCCAACCCTGTTAAAAGTTACAACATACACTGTTAAATGTGACCCGACTGAGTGATTTCAATCACTCTATTAAAAGTGAGCCTTGTTAGAGGACTTTAGGTCATTCACTTGGAATGCCACCCTGTTAAAGGATTTTCTAATGACTGTTAAGTCAACCTTTCTCCAAAGGAATTACCCTAATCTGATACAATTGTTAGAGAGTAAAAATAGAGTTTGATTTGATACAAATTACAACCTTTCTTGTAGATTACAGATCACTATTCAGTCCTCAATTCTATTTGGCTTCCAATCTTTGTAGTTCTGATAGCTTGTTCACCCTTCAAGCACTCATCCTTCTCTAGCCTTCTTACTTAGCTTGCCATTGAAGACTTCTCTTCTTGGGTAACTTGATGAAGCAAACCCTCTTCCTTCACATTGTCATATTTTCACATCCAAAATCTTTCTAACCTCTAACTAACCTTGCTTTATGACTAGGCATCCCTACATATAGGGAATTATGAGTCTTTTTCCACTCATTATCCATCTCAATAATTAGGGTTTTTGATGGATTAGGTAGGATACAATGTATCTACCCCATATCTTGTCTTCTCTAGAAAATTCTCTTAGAATCCATTTTAATTTTTCACCAAAATAGTTTACATAAGATTCTGTGCCTCTAGCTCATTAATCTTATCTTATTCCCGATTTATAAGTTCTAAGGAAACAAACCTGTCAACTTTTATTTGATGAATCTTCGATCTTTATCATAATGAAATAGTTCAACATTATCAATTTACTAATGCTTGGCACATACTGTGTTACTTGACATCTACTATAAAATCACTTGGCATCAACTGGATTTTACTAGTGCTTTGCACATACTAAAAATTACTCATCATCTACTACCTTACTTGGCACCTACTAAATTGCTCGAAATCCACTAGTTTACTCAACATCCACTAGAAATTTCTTTCACTTAGCTCCAACTGACTTTTTGCTTGGCTTGTACTAACTTTTCTTGACACCTTCTATCAACTTGGTCAAGTTTAGCAAATGAACTTTGTCCAAACATTTTCATCTAAACTTTTTAAGCATAGCCAAACATTTTGTAACCTCAAGTAGATCATCAATTCATTATGTTACCACTGTCTTAACTAATTCTTGCACTTCAATACATAATCATAACTCAACCTTTCCTCTAGGTACTTTTGTTACATCTTGTTGATCAAATCCTCTTCATCAATCAACTAAGTGATAGTGCTTGAAACATATAAGCAATTGTCTTACAAATATATAGCAAGTTTGACATCAGTGACAAAATAATGATTGAAAACATTTCTTCAACAATAAAAATCTTTGTACTCAAATGATCTTTTCAATCATATGTCAACATAACATGCAGAGGGTTATGATCTTGTAGGAACCTTATTGTAAAGATAGTTTGAGGTAGGGAAAATGTTGATAATGTCATGTTAGATACATTAAGACAAATTGTAGCTAGACTAGATGTAATAGAGACAACCCAAAGGAGAGGAGCACATATTGATGATGTGAGTGATGATGAAGTAGTAGCACCAAACCCTAATTCAAAGCATGAAGAATATCAAGGTGAGGAAAGGTTATTGAAAGTGTTGTCTAGAGAAAATTCAAAGCTTGCTCTTGAAGTTTTTCCTTAGGATAGAAAACTGGATACCAATGTTGTGCTAGATTTGATCTATGGAATGGATAAGTTCTTTGGGTATGAAAACAATCCTAATAATAGGATGGTAAAGATTATAGTTACAAGGTTGAAAGGAATGCCTTACTATGGTGGGAACATTTTCAAATTGATAGATAAAGGAGAGGAAAGGAGAAGATTAGGATGTGGCTAAAGATGGTGAACAAGGTAAAGAACAAATTCCTTCCTATTGATTACCAAGTTAATTTATAAAGAAAGATGCAAAATTTGAGACTAAGAGAGATGACTATGAAAGAGTATACTAAGGAATTATATATATTAGACATAAGATCTAGACATGTGGATGATAATGATGAGAAAATTACAAGGTACATAAATGGATTGAGATTTGGAACTTAAGGTGAGATAAGTTTTGTAAAATTGGAAACTGTGGAGGAAGCATATCAACATGCCTTGAAAGTTGAGGAGATCTTGAAAAAGAAGCCTAAACAAAGGAAAAGAGGTAGAGATGGTAGATTCTAGATAGAAAAATGTAGATATTATGGAGAAGGTGACAAATCTGATAGTTCTAGGCACAATAAGGATAAATCTTGATGGAAGAGTGATGATAAAGGAAACACTAAGTGGAAAGGTGGAAATTCCTACCAAGGAGGTACTACTTCTTATCAAGGAAGAGCTAATTATTATTCTAGAGGTGATTTTCATGGTAATTATTTTAGATGTGATAAAGAACATCATAAATATTTTGAGTGTGGATCTTATGAAAGTGGGAAATGTAATGGAAATGCAATAGTTTAAGAAGACACTAAGGGTTCACCTAGTGGAATTGAGGCTAGAGAAAATTAGATGGTGTGAAGAACCTTATGTAATAAGGGAAGTGATGATGAACCTATCCAAAGGATAAGTTTTTTCAAGACCAAATGTAAGATGGATAGAAAATGTTGCAAGGTGATCATTCATAGTGGAAGTGCTATAAATTTGGCATTAAAAGAATTGGTTACAAAGTTGTAGTTGCAAATGTTGGAGCATCTTAAACCCTATCATGTTTCATGGATCAAAGATGAGCATAAGATATTGGTAACTAAATAATGTATTGTGAAATTCAAGATTGGACATTACTTTGATGAAGTACTATGTGATATTATGCTTATGGATTGTTGTCATGTTTTGTTGGGTAGACCTTGGAAATATGATATATATTCTATACATGATGGAATATTGAATCAATATACTCTTTGGGTGAATGGGAAGAAGAAAATATTTTTGCCTTTGATTGAAAGTCTAGATGAGGTTAAGTGTACTACTATAAAAATTTGCATGGTCAATGGAAAGCAATTTGAAAAGGAAATGAAAAAGAGTAAAATATGTTTTTTAATAATTCCAAGGGGACTAAGTTGTTCTAGTAGTAGACAAGAATCAAAAAATAGTACTAGCCAAGTGCCAATTAGTAATGACAGAGTAGCAAAAGATAGTGGTAACCAAGTGACAATAGAAACCGGTAGTATTGACTGAGCGCTAGAAGAAATTTCAAAATTGTTGAATGAGTATAAAGATATTGTTGCAGAGGATATAATTAATGGTTTACCACTAGTAAGAAGTATGAGTCATTGCATGGATTTGATTCCTAGAGCTAATTTTATGAATAAAACACCATATAGATTGACACCTACTGAGAATGGAGAGCTTAATAGACATGTGCATGAGTTGTTACAGAAGAGTTTGATTAGAGAAATTTTGAGTCCATGTGTTGTACCTATCATATTAGCACCTAAGAAGAATGGAGAATGGAGAATGTGTACTGATTCCAGAGTTATTAACAAGATCATAGTGAAATATAGGTTTTTTATGTTGAGGATGGATGACATAATGGATTGTTTGAATAGAGAAAAGTATTTTACCAAGATTAATTTGAAGAGTGGATATCATTAGATTAGAATCAAAGAGGGTGATGAATGGAAGACTACTTTCAAGATAAAAGATGGTTTATATAAATGGTTGATAATGCCTATTGGTTTGAGTAATGCACCTAGTACTTTCATCAAGTTGATGAATGAGGTTCTCAAAAGATTCTTTGGTAAGTTTGTGATTATTTATTTGGATGATATTATGATATTCAGAAATAGTAAGGAAGAACATCTTGGGCATGTTAGAGAAGTATTATAGAGATTGAAAGATGATAAGTTAATGATTAATCTGAGGAAATTTTCTTTTATGCAAGTGGAGATTGTGTATTTGGGATTTTTTTTATTTTAGATGATAGTTCAAAGATGGATCCTGAGAAGGTTAAAGCAATTCTAGAGTGGCCTACACCTAAGAATGTGGGTGAGGTAGGATCATCTCATGGTTTGGCTAGTTTTTATAGGAAATTTATAAGGAATTTTAGTTTCATTTGTTCTTCTATGACTGAGGCAATGAGAGGAGATAATAAGGAATTTAGGTGGACACATGGAGCTAATAACAATTTTGAGACTTAGAAACAAAATGTTGTTGAGTTACTTGTATTGGCTTTGCTTGATTTCAATAACGTATTTCAAGTTGAATGTTATGCAAGTGGTAGTGCAATAGGAGCTATATTAAGTCAAGAAGGTAAACTTATTGCTTTCTTTAGTGGGACGTTAAATGATGCTAAAGGAAGTATTATGTGTATGATCAAGAGTTTTATGCTATTGTTCAAGCATTGAAGAGGTGAAGACATTATTTGATTCCTAAGGAGTTTGTGTTGTATACTGATCATAAACTTTATAGTACTTGGGAAGTCAACATAAGTTGAATCAAAGACATATGAAGTAGGTTGAATACTTGTAGAATTTTTACATTTTTGATTAAACATAAGAGTGGAGTCACTAATCAAGTTGCTGATGCATTGAGTAGAAGACATTATTTTCTGACTAAGATGAAGGTTGAAGTTCTTGGTTTAGATGAGATGAAGGAGTTGTATGATATTGATCCTGATTTTTCTGAGATGTGGAGAGATTGTAGAGCACCTAGTTTCATAGAACAACTAAGTAAGTTTGATGAGTACTTAATTCAAGAAGGTATATTGTATAAGGGTATTTAATTATGTATTATTGAATTATATGAGGTTAAATTTGATTAAGGAAAATCATAGTGGTGGATTGGCTAGACATTTTGGAATTGATAAGACATTGAGTTTGTTGAAGGAAAAATATTATTAGCGTTAGATGTATAAGGATGTTTCAAAGTTTGTTAAAAGTTGTGGAGTTTGTCAAGTTGTAAAAGGAGTAAGTTGGAGTACTAGTTTGTACACACCTATTACTCTTCTTGAGAAACCTTGGAGTGACATCAGTATGAATTTTGTTCTTGGATTTCCTAAAATAGTGAAGGGGTATGATTTTATATTTTTTGTAGTGCATAGATTTTCTAAAATGGCTCATTTTATACTTGGTAAGTAGACATTAGATGCAGAGCATATTGCTAAGATTGTATTCAAAGAGATTGTTAGATTGCATGGATTACCAAGAAGTATTATTTCTGACAGAGACAGTAAGTTTGTTGGTCATTTTTGGAGGATTTTGTGGAAGAATATGGATATTGAGTTGAAGTATAGTTCTACTTTCCATCCACAAATAGATGGACAAATAAAGGTTGTGAATAGAAGCTTGGGTAATTTGTTAAGATGCTTAGTTGGGAATGAATCACATAATTCGGTGATGATATGCATACAAGCTAACTTTGCATATAATAATTATGTTAATAGAAGTACATGGAAGGCATCTTTTGAGATAGTTACTAGAATGCAACCTAGAGGAGTATTATATTTAAGGGATATTGCTAGTGAAAAAAAGTGAAGTGATGTAGGAGAAAAGTCTGTAGATTCTATGGAGCTCATGGTATTTTCTAGTGGTGAATATTCATAATTTAGAAAATATTGGGATTTCCAACTATTGATTTTTGAGTCATTACATGGTGGCCCAATCGCCTAACTTTATCAGGGTTAGTGGGTCATTGCTACTTTCAATCACCTAACATGGATTTAAATTTGACTTCTTTGGTAGTATTATTTTCCTTTCACATAGCCTACCTAGTTATTCTAACTCATGCCATGTTTATTATCCCTCATTCTATTAGATATGCATGTGTATGGGTAGTTTGCCCAATATATTTAATTTTATTTCCCTTCAGTCAACCCATTTTGGCAATAATTTTCCATTTTGCATTGGATTTGTCAACACATTTTGCCTCTCTTTTTTCCATCCCTAATTAGTGATTGGTATCTTGATACAAAAATCTAGATTTTGGGCATGTTGCACTATAGATCACTAGGAGGGATCCTTAAAAAAGCTATTATAATATCAGTAAGTGGAAATTTTATCTACTTTTACTTGTTGAAAAATTATAAATTTTATGATTTAGGTAGTGTCTCTATATTCTTGGTTATTTTAATCATACTTAATTTTAGAACCACAAAATTAATGTCTAATTTTGAGAAAAAACTATTATTCATTAATGTATATATTTTATGTCTAGTACAATGAAATAATCCATTCACAAAATTAATATTTTACCAGAAAATAATTTTTATTCTCCAATGCATATATTTTTGTGGTTTCAAAAATAACATAATTCATCTAGATTTTGCACATTACTCGAGAGACTTGAATGATTTGCCAATGGAGATTATTATTTTTCTTTGTAAATTTGCTAAAAAAATTAATTATTTTGTAATATTTTTTACATATTTTACAATTTTTTAACATATTTTCCAAAAGGGGGTTTCCTTAAAGTACACCCTAAGGGAGGCTCTGCATACAGAAGTGAAGTTGAAGTTGGAACAAAGTAATTAGAAGTATAAGGAGAATACTGATAAATCTAGAAGACACCATGTTTTTGAAGTTGGTTATGAGGTGATAGTTCATTTGAAGAAAGAAAGATTTCCTATAGGAACATATAGTAAGTTGAAGATGAATAAATTTGATAGTGGTAATGCTTATGAAGCTGAGTTACCTAATGACATGGATATATCTCATATATTCAATGTTTCTGATTTGTACAAAATATCATGAGTTAGATGATGAAGTTTTTGTATTAGATAATTATCTTAAGAAGAAAATTGAACAGGTTGAACAAATACTAAATCAAAGATTTGGTAAGAGAACAAAAAGAAAAGATTACTATGAGTATTTGGTAAAATGGAAGAATATACCTATGGAAGATTCTTCATGGATTTTTAACTCTGAGTTGGATTTAGCTAAAGTTGTAACATCTCAATGATTTAGGAGAATCATTTCTTTCAACCTTAGTTGTCTGATATAGGAGAATCCTGGGTTACATTGCTATCCTACATATTTTTCCTTCTTTCTTGGTGCTACCAAGTTGTAATGTCTTGCATTGATGAGTTTCTTATTTGTTGTCGAGTTTGTAGTTGGTCCCGAGTTTGTAGTGGTTGTTGAGTTCTCTTTGTCTATCAAGTTCAAAATTGCTTCTGAGTTATCCTTTGGTCACTGAGATTTCTTTGGTTGTCAATTTATTCTTTAGTTTTTGAGTTCCTTAGGTTTTTAAGAATTACTAAGTTTCTTTGGTTGCTGATTATTGCTAAGTTTGCTAAGTTGCAACATTTAGTTGGATTCTTCATTTGTCGAGTTGTCTATGTGCATTTTCTTGTTGGATTTGACCTTTGCATTTAATTTAGTGATAGGTATATGTTTTGAGATCACTTGAGGCTTATTCTAGCATTAAATTATAGAGTTTATTTTGTTGTAATTGCATTAGGCTGACTTGTGGCCATGCATGTATTTAAAGAGGTCATTGGTAGAGTCTTGGATAGAGAGTTAGATGGTAGAATAGTAGTAGGAGCATAAGAAAGATAAGATGCAAAGTTTATTCATTGAAGTTTGAACTTGATTGTAATGTTGGCGGTAACCTAGAAGGCCTTATAGCTGGGTATGTATCTAATTATTTGATAAAAATATAAAGGCATTTGTTACTCTATCTCCCAAGTTTGTTGTTATTTGATGTTTTTTTTCTATTGTGTTTACTCTTGTAGGAGATTTGAATATATGGGTATGCCTTTGGCCCTGGTTATCTCATCCTTCCCCATGTCACATTCATTGTAAATTGGGGAATTTGCTTCATGCTTGGCATACAAGTGATGTATTTACATATGCAATTCTATCAAGGTAAACTTTAAGCAACCCCCCTCAAAAAAGAGATATAAAAATATTGGCGAATCTTACATTATTTTGAAAAATAAAAATAATTTTTATTATTAATTGGCAAATATTTAACTATTAAAATTTTTTTTATAACTAAATTTAATAAAAATATGGCGATTTTAAATATTTTTTAGAACTAAATTATTAGCCAAAATTTCCTAAAATTAGCCAATTAGTGAATATTAGCCACTAAAAAATACCTTGAATTATATCACCTTGGAAAATTTTATTTGATCCTGCTAGCTGGGAACAACTCATTGTTCATTTTATTGTACCTAATCTAATGACAGTTCTACAAGAATTTGTAATCAACCCAACTAATAAGCAACTAGATCCATTTAACTAGGTTATGGCTTTTTTTTTCTAAGAATATATGCTATTATATTTTATTTGTAAAATTTCTTGTGAACTCTACCTCTTTTTCCTAGTTTGCATTATATTTGTGCATGATCTTGAGGTTAGTTACTTAGTAAGGGTTGAGTGAGTTTTATTGTTTTATTATTTGAATTCTAGAATATGTATGCAACTTGATCAATTTTGTGTTGTGCTAAGATTTAATAAGCACCTTAAAAAAATCTCTTTGTATATATAAAGATATACATGTGTAGAATGAAATATAAAGAGATACATGTTTAGATTAAAAAGAAGAGAACATTTATATAGCTCGTTGAAGAAAATTGTAGAGCAAGGAAATGGAGATCACAAGGGCATGACATGTCAACAAAATCATAGAGAAAGGGTATAATAACAAAATACATTAATCACAATGGCATGACAACATTCATAGCTCTCAACCCTCATTCAGAGCTCTCCACCCTCTTTCACTGACACCTCTCACAATCAAAACAAATGGGGAATGGTTTATATTGTATTTTTTTGAATACTCACATGGGCATCAAAATTATGATGCCAATGTCAAGATTCTAATGATGTTAGGGACAATTGCAAAAATAAAACATGAAAATCACTACAAATTACACGATCATCACAAATTGCCATCACAATTTGACCCCAAATATTATAGTGATAGCTAGTGAATACATTATGATGTGGACCATTTTGGGGGGAAGATGACTATTCTTTAGAAGAATATATTGTTGATGTTCACACAAAAATAATAGACCAATAGTACACTCAACAATTCTATTTTGATATTGATGAAAATCCTATAATGATGAACATGTCAAATGAAGAGGAAAGAAAGGCTCAGACAATTGCAACAATTGAACAAACAAGGAGTAATTATAAGCTAAGAAGTAGAACTATAAAGCTAGATATGGGAAAGAGGGCTAAAATTCCCACTTTACATAAGAAAGCTAAAGAAAGGGTGATGCCCAAGGATTAAAAATATAATAGCCTATAGGTAACTCATCCTACAATTGGTAAGAACCTTGTAAGTAAGGACTCATTCATTTCTAATGTTTTATTTCAATTAAAAGTTTTATTTTCATTTTTAGAAGTTAAAATTCCTAAATATGGAAGAGAGATTTTAAATATTTTGTCTAAAACTAATTTTAAAAAGAAGGGTATTTCAAAGATCAAACTATTAATGAGGCATTGGTTATTTATCTTGTGACAAATATTAACAAGAGTAACCCCTAGGTAGACCCTTTTCATCTAACTTTATATATTAATATTAAATTAGTGAGAAATTGCATGGTAGATTTAGGAGTGACTATGAATATAATGTTGACAAAAGTTATGAAATAATTAGGATTTAAAGTAGTTGTTCCTTATGGAAAGTGTTATGTTATGGACAATAGATCAGTTTCTTTGGTGACTGTAATAAATAACATTGATTTCATATTCCCATCTCATCTTAAAGTCTCCTATAAAATAGACATAGCATTGGTCAAATTTCCTCCCAATTATGGCATGTTACTTTGAAGACAATCGTCAAATTTAGTTAGAGGATTCATCCAATTAGGATTTTCTTATGTAACTATTCCAATAAATAAGAAAAACATCATAATTAATAAGGAGCCAAGGTTTGAATACCTTGGTTAAAGCTTCCATCCTTATATTAAAATCAAGTTATGCTAGATAGATATTGATAAATTCCAAGTGAGTATAAATAAACCTATTTAAGTTATACAAGATATAAGGTTCTTTCATAGGAATACAAAAAAGAGATATGGGAAATGCATTTTTAGGTGAAAAATTCATGTATTCATTCTTTTTGAGTTTTAAATGCACAAATAATATTGCTGAATATTAGGCCTTAACATTAGGATTAAATATCGTAAAATTTCATAGAATAAAGTTTCTTTCAATGTTTCAGACTCCTTATTATTAATACATTAGATTAGAGATAAATCCATGAAAAAAAAACTCAAAGCTAAAATGGTACAAAAATTATATGTGGTATTTTTTAGAGTTTCATGATGCATTTTAAATTAATTGGATTGATAGTATAGATTATTTTTTAGCAGACATAAGGTTAATTTAGCCACTAAATAAATTGGCATGGCATTACAAGAAATGTAGGTTGAGATGAAATTTAAACCATTTGTCTTTGATAATGTGCATAACTAGAATGTCTTGAGAAATTACAAAGATTTTTTTTGCAATTTTTAACATGCGAAGAAGATTACCAAGATATTGTCTTGATTTGAGTGGTCTTATTGGATATTAGGATGGAAATGATACTTTTTTTGGAGAGGAGATTGTACATCTTAAGTGTAATAAGATACCAGAAGGATTCCTATTTCTAGAGTGCATATATGATGAGCACAAAAAGTTCAAGACACACACCCCTATTGCCATGCAAGAAAAGATTGAGAAAGTTAATCTTAGAAATGAGCATTCTCCCAAAGAATTTTTTATTGGAAAAAATATATTGAACAAAATAAGATTAGAATTAATTGATTTATTGAGAAAATATAGAAATGTATCTCCATGGTAATATGATGATTTAAAAGCATATATAGAAGACTTTTTCTAGCATGAAATACTTCAAAAACTAGATGCTAGGCCTTTCAGGAAAAAGAAAAGACCAATAAGCCCCATTTTAGCCCCCAAAATGAATAATTTATTATAATTATGGATTCTGAAATTGTTAAACAAATTAGATATTCTACATGAGTTTCTAACTTGGTTTATATATGAAAAAAAGTAGAGATATAAGACTATGTGTTATATAATGAAATATGAATATTATTGGAAATATAAGAGGAGTAACTAAGAGGGGAGGGGTGAATTAGTTACTAGAAAATAAATCTTAGATACCTTAGATGTTATTACAAATCAAAATGTAAACTTTGATTAAACTATATTGTGCTTTAGCTCAGCAAACACATAGACACTAGGTTAACACTAGAAAATACTGTAAATTGGCAATAACTAAATATAATAATCTTAATATGATTAACTATAATTAGCCTTAAATTTAAATTGTTTCCATCCATATAAAAGAAATAGTATGAACACAAGTGACACTAGAGTTTATGTGGAAACCCAATTTGGGATAAAACACCAATTGCAACTAATTATCGATTTTCACTCTTTTGAAGTGAGTCCTCTTAGGAACCTATTGGAAGCATGAATTTTGATGATATTTCTATGGGAAGTATTGCAAAAACATTATTATATCATTATCATAATAATATGTTACATTCATGACTATGTTTGTTATTGATGTCAACACAGTAGTTTCTGTGGTATCTAACAGAAGAACAATAGAAAGATCAAGTTGGTATGGATAGACAATTGAATACTTTGACTAAGAAAGGTTAAAGGGATATACTACTAAGTGTCTAGTGTATGAAACTAGCCTTGGACGAAAAAAGATATTAAGTTTGGAAGAAGTTATGCAAGTTTCGGTGAAGATTTTTCTAATATAGTGTTTACAAAAGCATGTTCTAGTAAACTTGCTATATCTCTTAGGAGAATTTTTAATCTAAGAATTTGAAGTTAAAGATGTATAAAAGACATGTTGGTGATGACGTGGCTAAGTTTTCTTGTCATAATATTACTTGTATATAAAGTTATTCAAGTTACAAGGCAAAAGATTAATGTTATCGCTAAGTGTAACATGTTCTTAATGTGGTCCTATAATAATTAATTGAGAAGGTGTAACAACTAACTAAGGGAATTATTTTATGGATTTAGTATAAAGGAATAATTTTTTTTTTATCACATATGGATGTATGTGAATGATTGTAAATAGTATGAAGAGTGGAATGCAAAGACAAGTAGAGTAGAGTGAAGGTGAAGAAAACTTTGTTGCTAAGGTTTTGTTGTGTGATCTAAAGTTTGATACTTGGATCTAAGGTTCATGATCTAGTATACAAGGTCTAACAGTGATTTCTTTGATTGATAAGATAGAGGAAATAAATTAAAGTATAGTACACACAATATTTCTACAAGGAATAGTTAAGAGATTAGTTGGATAGTGAGTTCAATGGTCTTGCCCCATAAGCTATTTAGATAGTGGGTCCTTCTATCTCTACAACTCCTAACATGGTTGGAATCTTCTAACAAGGGTTAAAAGTCTCTTAATAGGGACTCATATGTACTAAATGTTGTAATAGACTCCTAATAGGGTCCAAGCTTGAACAAGGATTATTTATATTAGTACATCATCTTTTGGACATCATTCCCACTGGGGTTTCCCCTTTGATCAAGGGTTTCCCTAGTTAACATATTTGATGCAATTGTCTATGTGCATCTTGTTATTGTTGTTGTTTACTTTGGTTGAATGGTTAGGATTTTTTAAGGTGGATAAATATTTTAATTATTGGATAAGTGATTCAAAAATAGCCCCCCTTCTTAGTTATCTTGGGGGACTATTGTTTCTAACAATTGGTATCATAGGATCAGGTCCTTGAAGATAAAGTTTAACAACTTTGGGAGATCCATGAAAAACATATTCAAAAAAGATAGTTTGAAGTTTGATGGAGAAAATTATGATAGATGGGAGGAAAAGATGAAGACATGTCTATCGTGTATGGGTCCTAGATATTGGATCTTGAGAAAATTAGAAAAGACAATCATTCCTCAAAAAGATTTGCAAACTTGTACTGGGGAAGAAAGAGAACTTTTCATGTGTGACATGAGAGCTAAAGAAACACTATTGTCTACACTTCCTAAAATTGAGTACAACTAGGTAAAATCACTTGATACTTCTAATTTTATTTGGAAAGCTTTGGAAAATGGTTTTGAAGGTGATGAACATTCTAAAAAATTGGGGCTACAAAGTTGGATCTGTGCATTTCAAGATGCTAAAATGATGGAAAATGAATGTATAAAAACATATGTACATAGGATATAAGAAATTACTCCAAGTATTACATCTCAAGGAGGAACCAAAGAAGATGATGAGGTGATCTGGAAGATATTGAAGAGCTTAAAACCACCATTTAAGAGAGAAGTTCAAATGATACAGTTGTTGATATCTTCTACCAAACATTTCACAAAGAAAACATTGCTTGGGAGACTTGAAGAAGTTGAAAATGAGCTTAGATAGTCTGAAGAATTAGCTAGAATTGAAACAAATTTTAATTCCTTGAATATTTGACCTAATCTATCAAGGAGCATAATTACTAGAGGGGACTTCGCTAATAGTAGTAGATTTGATGAGGACGAAAAGATATAAGGAGTAGCCCTTCTAGTAAGAAGAGAAAAGGATGGTAAGAAAATATTTAAATGTTCGACTTGTAATGAATTTGGTCATTATGAATCTAAGTGTCCTAAAAGAGAGAAAACATATAGAGGAAATTTCAAACCTAGAAGAGATAGAGAATGCTTGTATAAAAATGAACAAGATGATTTGGATGAACAAGCAGTAAGTACTAGTGATGATGGAACTAGATTTATAGTAATTAAAGAAGCAAGTTTAGAGAAAATAGCTTTGGTATCATAGGTTGAAAAGAAATCTGATTGGATAATTAACAATGGTTGTTTACATCATATGATTGGTGATATGAACAAATTTGTTGACTTTAAAGTTGATGATGGAGGTATTGGATGTATAACTCTTGTTGGTAAAATTAATACTAAGGATGTATATTTTGTTGATGGTTTGAAACACAATATTTTGAGTGTTGGAAAACTAGTACATATAGGTTATTAGTTTTAGTTCATAGAGAAGACATGCATGATCAGAGAAAAAGATGGAAAAGTAATTGGAATAGGAACTAGATCTAGAGGTAATGTATTTCAGTTGAATCCTACTTAAATGACATGTTTGGTTGCAAAGGTTGATGACAGTTGGTTATGGCATGAGAGATTTTTAATATAAACTTTGACATAATTGTGAAGACTAGTAGTATGTTTGTAGTTAGAGATTTAAATGCGATTGTAAATCCCACTAACACAATTTACAAGGAGTGTGTATTGGGAAAGCATAATAGAAATTGTTTTCCTAGCAAGAAGCTTACTACTAAAGAAAGATTAGAGATTGTACATATAGATATTAGTGGTCCTATGAAGACTAAAGGATTCTATGGTGAAATGTATTTTATGATTTTAGTTGATGACTTTTGTAGAATGATGTGGGTTGTATTTCTTAAAGAAAAATATGAGACATTTGATAAGTTCAAGATATTCAAGAATAGTTGAGAATGAATTAGGTATGAAGATTAAATGTTTAAGATCAGACATAGGAGGATTATTTACTCCAAATGAGTTTAACATCTTTTATGAAGCTAATGAAATCAAAAGACAATTATCAGCTCTAAGAACCCCTAAACAAAATAAAATTGTAGAGAGAAGAAACATGTTAGTAACAAAAGAAGCAAGAGCTATGTTAGCTAATAAGAATGATGTATCTAAGATGTTTTCGAGAGAAGCTATAAATATAATAGTCTACACAATGAATAGAGTACAAGTCAAGAAAGACACAAACAAGACCCCTTTTGATCTATGATTTGGTCACTCACCTACTTAAAAGTATTTCAATTTTTTTTTGTAGCAAGTGTTATATCAAAAGGGATGATGATATTGGTAAGTTTGATGCTAGAAGTGATGAAGGTATGTTTCTTGGTTATTAATTGAAAAGCAATGCTTTTAGATGTTATAATATGAGAACTACGACTATTATGAAATGTGAAAATGTAAGAGTTGATGAGAAATCTAGGACACAAGAAAGAATAGTTGACTACAATTCAGATGATGAGAATGTTGTCCCTAAACCAAGGAATGATGATGTATTCTTTGAGACTAACAATGATTTGTAGAATTAAGGAGAGATAAGGTAGGAACAAAGTGTAGAACCTTCAACAGATGTAAGAGTTGAGATAACAACTCCTACTTCGGGAAAGAATATGAAAAAGAATCATCCACCTAAGTGGATCATTAGAAGTAGAGATAAAGGTGTAATGAAAAGAAGTAGAATCAATGAAGTATGTTTGATATCTCAAGTTGAACCAAAGAATGTAGATGAAGCATGTAAAGATGACTATTGGAAGCAAGCTATGAAAGAGGAATTGGATCATATAGTAAAGAATGAGACATGGGAATTGGACCTAGACTAGTAGATAAGAATCTGATAGGAACAAAATAGGTATTCAGGAACAAGATGAACAAAAAAGGTGAAGTTGTAAGGAACAAAGAAATATTGGTATGTAAAGGTTACTTACAAAAAGAATGAATAAAGTATGATGAAACCTATGCTCCCATGGAAAGAATAGAAGTAGTAAGGTTATTCTTAGCATATACAACATATAGGAAATTCAAAGTATATCAGATCGATGTCAAGTTATCATTTCTAAATGGAGAACTAGAAGAAGAGGTATACATAGAACATCTTGAAGGTTGTCCTTTAACAAATGACAAGGACATAATATGCAGATTGAAGAAAGAATTGTATGGCTTGAGACAAGCACCTAGAACCTAGTATGCAAGATTGGACAAGCATTTGAAAAAGCTTGGATATAGCAAAGAAATGGCTAATAGTAATCTCTATTGGAAAGAAATTGATGATGCATTGATGATTTTGGTAATATTTGTTTATGATATCATATTTGGAGGAAATGAAGAAGGCATTTGAAATGAGCATAATAGGAGAAATGAAATATTTTCTAGGATTACAAATTGTGCAAGACAGAGAAGGAATCTTTATTTCTCAGGCTAAGTATTTGAAAGATCTACTAGAAAAGTTTGGTTTGGAAACAAGTAAACCTATTAATACCTATGGTAATTGGACACACGTTATCTAAAAATGATGAGATACCTACTATTGAGTAGAAAAAGTACATATCTATGATTAGAGGATTGCAATATCTAACTCATACAAGGTTGGATATAGAAAATGCAGTTGGAATTATTGCAAGATTTCAAGCCGACCCTAGAGAAGAACATTGTGAAATAGTTAAAAGGATATATAGATACCTAAAAGAAATACCTAAGTTTAGATTGTGGTATGGAAAATCTAATGATTTTACTTTATATGCTTACACTAATGCTGATTGGCAAGTAGTATAGATGATGGAAAGAGCACCGGTGGTGGAGCCTTCTTTCTTGGAAGAAGATGAGTCTCTTGGCTAAGAAAGAAGCAAGATTGTACCTCACAAAGTATAGTATAAGAAGAATATGTTATAGCAACAAAAAATTGTAATCAAGTTTTTTGGATGAAGCATATGATGAAGGATATAAGGATAGAATTCAGTGAACCTGTTGTCATACATTGTTACAACACAAGCACAGTAAATATGTCAAAGAATCTAGTGTTGCATTCTAAGACCAAGCACATTTCTATCAAGTATCACATGTTGAGAGAAATAGTTGTAGAAAAAGAAATTAGTTTGGAGTATGTAAGCACTAAAGAGAAGATTGCATATATTTTCATTAAGCCTCTTCCTATAGACACTTTTGAGTATTTGTGGTGCATCATAGTAGATGATGCAAGAGTGCATTAGTCCAATAGAAAAAAGAAATATTATTTGTTTGGACTAAATTTTGATGCTTCCTATATGGGGAGAATTTGTATTGGATAGAGTCATCTGGGACACTTGTTGGATGTTGTTTTTGGCATTGTCTTTGGACACTTGACCAAGTCAGAGATAGTTTTTGTAGAGATTGATGGGTGATGAAACCTTTGACGTTGATTTCAATGAAGGAGAGATTGCACCATGAAAAATAGTTAAAATAGTTTGAGGAAGAATAATCAATGAAGAGGATTTGAAAAGAAAGGTTAACAATCTTTTGCAGTTGGTATTGTTGGAACTAGATGTTTTTCATTTATGTTGCCATTAATTTCAAAGTGGGAGATTGTTGGAAGAATGAATGATGATGATATTCCTATGGGGGTGTGTTGTAGAAACATGATTGTATCATTAACATAATAATATGTTACATTCATGACTGTACTTGTCATTGATGTCAACATAGTAGTTTTTCGTTGTAACTAACAGAAGAACAATGGAAAGACCAAGTTGGTGCAGATAGACAATTGAGTACATTCACTGAGAGAGATTAAATGGAGATACTACTAAGTGTCTAGTATATGCAGATAACCTTGGAAGAAAAAGATATTAAGTTTAGAAGAAGTTATGCAAGTTTCAATGAAGATTTCTCTAAGATAGAGTTTACAGAGGCATGTTCTAGTAAACTAGTTATATCTCTTAGTAGATTTGTTGTTCTAAGAAGCTGAAGTTAAAGATTTCATAAGAAATGTTGGTGATGATGTGACTAGGATTTCTCATTATAATATTACTAGTATGGAAATTTATTCAAGTTACAAGGTGAAAGATTAATGCTATCGCTAAGTGTAACGTGTTCTTAATGTGGTCCTATAATAATTAATTGAGGAGGTGTAGAAGCCAACTCAGGGAATTATTTTATGGATTTGGTATAAAGGAAGGATTTTTCCTTTATCACATATGGATGTATGTAAATTATTTTAAGAAACACAAAGAGAAAAATGCAAAGATAAGTAGAGTGAAGGTGAAGGACACTTCATTGTCAAGGTTCTATTGTGTGATCTGAAGTTGGATGCTTGGATTTGAGGTTCATGACTTGGTATAAAAGGTTTGACAATGATTAGGCCGATTGACAGGACAAAGAAAATATGTTAAAGTACAATACACACAATTATATTCCAACAGGAATAGTTGAGAGATCAGTTGGATAGTAAGTTTAGTGGTCTTTCCCTAGAAGCTATTTGGATAATGGGTCCTTCTATCTTCTACAACTCCTAATAGGGTTGGAATATTCTAACAAGAATTCAAAATCTCCTAATAGGGACTAATGCACTAAAATGTTGTAATAGACTCCTAATAGGGTCCATACTCTAACAAGGAATATTTATATTCATAGATGATCTTGTGGGCATCATTCCCACCAGGGTTTTCCCTTTGATCAAGGGTTTCCCTATTTAATATATCTAGTGTAATTTTCTATGTGCATCTTGTTATGGTTGTTATTTACTTGGGTTGAATGGTTAAAATTATTTAAGGTAGATGGATGTTTTAATTATTGGATAACTAATTCACCCCTCCCCCCTTCTTAGTTATCTTGGTGGACTATTGTTTCTAATAGAGCCAACCCTATTAAAGGTCACAAAACACACTATTAGGTGCAACCCTACTAGAGGATCTACTCACCCTTTTAGGATTGGCCTTGTTAGAGGTCTTCAAGACACTTCAAATAGAAATCCACCTTATTAGAGGATTTACAACTAGCTGTTAAGCCAACTCTGTTAAGAGATTTAGATCACTACTACAATGGTTAGAAATTAACAATGAGATGACTTGATTTTTGATGCAACTGAATTGCTGATTATAGATATCAGTTATTGCTTTAATACTTGATCCTTCATGATCAAATTTATCTTTTCATCTCCACAAGGATATTTTTCTTATCCTTCAAATTCATTTCCTCTAAGCATCTAGAAATCTTCTATTACTTGCACACATTAAATTCTCAACTTGACCTTATATTTACATCTTACACTTTGTCAAGTTATATCACTTCTATTCATTACATTGGATGTGATAGAATACATTACATATGTACCAATCCAATTTAAAAATTACAAAGTCAACTACAATACAAGTTTACAAAAAATAGACCAAGTCAGCCCAAATGAAGAAACTCAGGTTGTGAAGACTAGCTTGACAAGGTTCTAATACTTGACATCCAGTCTTGATGCTTGCATCATCAAGCACTCATTAGACATAGAAGTTCAGTCCATACTGATCATGTCCAAGTAGTCTTGAACTTGATCTGCACTGGTGACTCAACTAATACTATGAAAGTCAACATATAAATTGAATCACTATGAGCTCAGTATAGATTGAGTCACTTGGTTAACACTAAGTAGCTCAATTAACACCAGACTCATATCATAGTAACTATGAACTCAATAAGAACTACATAGCTCAATTTAAGCTAATAAATTCAACATACATTGAGATGCTCAGTTTACACTTCTAATCATCACCTTTGCAGTAACTGCTTGTCTCAAGCTAAATGCTTGGTTAACACAGTTATGTTTGATAGATACTTACAAACTAAATAAGTGCATGCCACTAATAAAAAAACATGACTATAATGTCATCATCTATTTCAAAAAATTTTTCTTGTTCATCATCCTCCTTATCACTAACATGTACTACAAAATCACTTAGCTTGTGAAGAAGATAAATGTTCATCCTAGTGCTTGTAGCATTCTTCACTATATGTTCAATGCCATTCATTAGCACAAGAAAACTGTTGAATCTCAAAGTAAGATTTTCCTCATTTTTCTTCAGAGAATCCTTTACCTCCTTATCATTTAAAATTGGAATGAGTTGCCTCAGGATTTGCTCATATATGTCTTTTGTAGTTTTCATGGCATTCTCCCATCTTGGCTTGATCTTCTCTATTAAGATATTAGGAATATGCTGAGCAAGCTGGTCTGGAGAATAATTCCATTTACCAATTTTGGATATTACCAATTCCTCTATTTTCTTCTACTCCTTTGTAGTCCTTGTCTCATACTTCATTGCCTTGAAGTTTGTTATGCCAGTTCCTGATTCTAATTCTTTCATCCTTTCCTCAAAATTAGGTGGAGGCCTCTTAAAGATTATATCTCCTCCTTTATCTACTTTCTTCCTAGATGATTTTCTTGTAAACATAACAATGGATGTCTTGGTAGGCTTGGTAAAAATCTTCTTCAATGGCTCTTCATACTCTAATTTCTCTTCACCTTCCTCTATATTTTCACCTTCCTCTATATCGTCACCTTTTCCTTCAGTCAACAAAAGAGTGGAACTGGTTTTCAGTTTGGGAATTCTCCTTTCCTTTGTTGACTACCTAAGGAAGTTTGGTTTCAAGTTCAATTCTATCCTTTACCTCATCATAACTGCCAAAATTTACAGCTTTAGGGTCTACAAGCTCCTTAATCAGTGCCTCAATTATGTCCTTGGTTAGATCTATGCTTAGCTCATAACCACGTGGTATTACACATACTATCCCTAGTCTAACTACTTGAATACATACTTTGTCACTATCAACCATGAAACAAACATTATCTTTGTAATCATCAACTAGTTTCTTGGGAATCTTAAATCTATTATTTATCTTATCCTTTAATGCGTCAAAGTAGTTGTCCATAATACTTACATGGTTCTCTCCCATTTTAGTCATATACTCATTATTCTAATAAAGAACAAGGTACATCCTTCCTCCAAACCATTGTACCTTTAGATGGGAAAAAATTTTGTGCACAAAAAAATAGAAAAGTCAAAAGTGAACTAAACTTACATGGATTATTCTTGGAAGTTATTATATTCTCCATGTTCTTGTTCAATTGGTTTAGCATTAACTCAACAAGGTCAAGTGATAGATTATTCTTGACCACTTTGTATGCCAAATCCACTACTTCACATGACACACTGTTTAGTATGCTTGAGCTATAAATCTTGTGGGTGATGACATGTATCTTGAATTTCAATTCCATATTAGTAACATAGATGATCTCCATTCCCCTTCCATCCCACTCGACAAGGGTTTCCTTCTCAAGTTTGACCCAACTTAGGGTTTTGGTCATTTTCTCTTTTGCCAACATAGGAAGACTAGTGATCATGTGGATCATCTTCTTGGTTATCAAAATGGGTTGATCCAATCATATCTAACCATTATGCACTTGACTAATAATATACCTTATCCATTTGATTTGAAAATCCTATGGCATATGAAAAAAGTGAGTTAAACCTTTTGTTTCAAGATGTTGATGCTCTAGTTTCAACACACCTTTAATACGTAACTTTTTGAAGGTTTCATCCATTTCCAATGTTTTGATATCTTGAATAATACATTTAAAATGTGAATGAATATCATTGATTAATAATACCTTTAGTGGAATTTTTGATTGAGCTCCACTCAGATCTAGGGTTTCTGTGATGCTAGGACTTAGCTTAAAATTTGGTGCCTTCCACTCCACACCTCGAACTAACATGTTAGATCCTTTCTTTTATTTTCTACTGGTGGATGCTATTTTCACTTGGTAGAGTTTTCAATGACACAAAAATCTTCAATAGCTCACTTGAATCAATTGAATGCTTCGAAGATCATTTTGCATAGATAGCTCTCAAAAATTTGTGGTGAGAAATGACTTTTATTTCACCACTTTTCATCAAAATTCTCCATAAATGGCCTAGTACAATTGTTCTCTCAAATAAAAAACTCTCATCCACTTTGCTTGCATTGAATGCTTGGTAGAGTCATTCATGACATGATAACCACACAAAGGTTAGTTACTCTTGACCTTGCTTGGTAGGGTCTTACAACCCAACCTCACTTGGTAAGGTTTTCAACCTAACTATACTTGGTAATTACTAGTGTCTTTTACTCAGTGATCCCTTTGCATCTTGAATGTTGATTTGGATCTTTTATTCTATAATCTAGAACTGATGTGAGATATTTTCAAAATCTTAGTTCCAGTTCTCCTATGAGAGATCAAGTGGAAATAGTGGAGTTACCCAAATCTTGAGTGACTTGTTCATCATTTCTCAGACTTGCATTCTTAGAAGATTTTGGAACCCATTTTTATTTCATTTGCTTTCTAATGTTATTAGCTTTTTCCTTCTTTTTGTCTTGAATTCATCCAATATTCATACAACTCTTGGCAAGATGACCAAGTTCTATAAAAATGAAAATCTTCCAGTAGTGTCTCTTGTCATCATGTGATGTTTCATACAATTCATTCCAATGTGTCTGAATTCTCTATAGTAATGACATATGCACTGAGTGTTATAGTCCTAACCAAATATATCCTTTACAATCTATTCTGCTAGGTTTAATATCTTAGTTTTGCATTCTAAGGATTTATGCCCATGATTCTTACAATTGTCACATTTGCCTTCACACTTAGGTTTTTCTTTGCATTCATTAGCCTTATGACCATGTTGATTGCAATTTTAGCACTTTCCATTGAATTTTTCTTTCCCATTGCCACAAAATTTGTTTGATGTATGGCGTATCTTACCATAGTGACTGTAAGTAGGTCTTTGATTCTTTTGAACTCCTTGCTTGGATGATTCACCTTCTTCTATATATCCAATTCCTACTTTACCTTTTTCTCTAAAGTGATTTTTCTCATTTAGTTGACTCATATCTACTTGAGATTATATCATCCTCTCATTAGTTTTCCTTTCAGTGTTTAAATCATTCAACAACCTTTCATTTTTCTGATCTTAGACCCATGATTTCTTCATTTTCATTTGTGAGATGATTAATGAAGTCTGCTTGTTGAAGGGATAAATTTTGACTCTCATTATTCTTTCCTTCTATTTCTTCTTTTATCTTGTTTTTATCTTCCATAAATTCACATAGTCTTACTAACTAAATTTCTTGCTCTCTTCTTAGTTTTCTTACTTCTTCCTAAAGTGAACCATTCTTTTCTAATAGTTCTTTGATTTCTCCATTGGCTTCATCTAGAATACTTACTAAATGAATGTCTTTAATTCTTTCTTCAATGTAGAGATGGCCATTCATTTGGATTAGAAGATTTTTGCCTCTTTTTAGAGATTGATAGAGTTGCTCCTTTTCTTTCTTGAGTTGTGCAATAGCCATTTCCAAATCTAGCTTCTCATTGTCAATAGCCTTGTCAACTCTCAATACCTCCATATCCTTTGATATTTTCTCAAGCTGTTAAACATTTATGTGAGAACCTCAACTGCCCTGATACTAATTTTTAGAAATATTATGGTAGGCTAAGTTACTGAGAGGGGATGGATGAATTAGTAACCAATAAAACTTAATCCTTAATTAGCAATTAATCCTTTATGTGTACTTTGATCTACTTACATGCATGAGAAACTGAAAACATTAAAGCATACATAACACTTTTGACACACAATTTGGTGACCTAGAAACCTTCCAAATAGAAAGTAAAACTGTGGTAGGGATGATACCTACAAGCTTTAGAATTTTAGTATAAAGTTGGCTTATTAAGGCTTACAATGATCACTTCTAATGATCTCCTTGGCTTGGAGCAATAAGGACTAGTAGGCCCACATTCCTAAAGGATTTACAAATATACAATGAAGTATGCACTCGGTAAAGAGATTTGCATAAGACTTTTAGGCATACCTTGTTAAAGGATTTGACTGATCAACTTATTAGGATGAAACAATAGCTAATCTCTGATCTACAACTTGGTTTACTGAATGAGATTCCTCTAACTGTAAAAAATTACCTTGATGTGATAGATAAATATTTGTCATTCCTTATACTTCGTGTAGCCTTGTACTTGACTCTTCTACTCTTCTCTACTTGTTATATCACTTCTATTCATTACATTGGATGTGATACAATACATTACATATATAGCAATCCAATTTACAAATTATAAAGTTAGCTGCAATATAAGTTTACACAAAATGCAAAGTTGGCCCAAATGAAGAAACTTAAGTTCTGAAGACTAGCTTGGTGAGGTTCTAATACTCAGCATCATCATGCACTTGGTAGACTTAAAAGCTCAATACATACTGATCACTTCCAAGTAGTCTTGAACTTAGTCTGTACCAATGACTCGATGAATACTATGAAACTCAGCTTATGAAATGAATCACTATGAGCTCAGTATAGACTGAATCACTTGGCTAACATAAGAATCTTGATTAATACTAGACTCACATCATAGTAACTGCGAACTTGGTAAGCACTAAATAGCTTGGTTTGGACTGATAAACTTGACATACATTGAGATGCATGATTTACACTACTGATCATCACCTTTGTAGTAACTGCTTGGTGTAAGCTGAATGCTTGGTTAATATCATTATGCTCGGTAGATACAATCTTAGTAAGTGTTTGTCACTAATAACAAACATGACTTTAATGTCAACAATATTTACATCTTACACATTTTCAAGTCAACTTTAATTTAACTCAAAATAATTAATATGCATCTCCTCAGTCGGCTAGAACTAGCTAACAAATCAATTGAACTCAATATGCCAAAACAAGAAAATCCTTCATTAGTTGACCCTACTCAGTAGAAACAAACCAAAATAGAATTTTCTTTGTTAATTGAGTGAGCTTGGTTAACACTCATTATCTTCCAAATTTTCTTTGTCTCCCAAGTGAACTTGGTAGACACTAACTTCTTAATTTGGCATATATAGGAATGATTGATAGACACATGGAACTATCTTCATTTCCTGAGTGAGCTTGATAGACACTGACTAGTGAATGTATGACATTTTGTGTAACATCAAAGATAATATACAACTAATCAATTATTTTCAATAGAATATATAATCATTAAAAGATAGCTATGTTTTTCCAAACAAGGAAGTTTTATTGCAAAACATTATAGGAAATAAATTCTTGTCTATGACACATGGTATTCTCTCATTATGACAAAGTTAAGTTCAAAGAGACATAGAAATATAAAACATCATTTACTACCCCATGTGGAACATATGTCTATGCTAGTATGCCATTTGGATTAACAAATGATAGATAATAACATAATATTGAAAACAAAAAAGAGAGTTAAATATCCTCATGAAAAAAGATCAATGGACATAACTTTTAATATTGGTAATTGGGTGGAGAAATATAATGTTAAAGATTAATATAAAGGAAAGCACAACAAATTTTAGACTTTGTGGGTAGGACCTTTTAACATATTTGAAAAGGTAGAAAAGGCACTCATTCTTCCTAGAGGGTACTAATGGGAATATACATGAGTTTCTTATTCATGGTCAACACCTTAAAACATTTTTCTTCTAATATGGTATATTCATTACTTGTATATGTTATTAGTCTAGAGCCAATTTTATTTGTTTATCTTGTTTTGTTATAGAGATAGTTGGATTCTCATCATATTTTCATGAAATATGCATCCCCAAAAAGTTTTGGAAATGAAAAAGAGTAAATGAGAGGGGAGGGGTGAATTAGTTACTACAAAAAAAAATCCAATTCCCTTAAGATGATAACACAATATAAAGCGAAATCCTACTTTTACTTGGTTAACAATAAGTATTCTATTGTTACTCGTTTAACACTGAATAGTTAGATCTTAAGATATTTAATGTGATTAACCATAAATAATTTTGGTTGCAAAAATATAAAGAAAATAAAATGAACACAAGAGACACCAAGATTTAATGTGGAAACCCAATTTGGGAAAACCACCAATTGCAACTAGTTACTATTTTTCACTATACTAAAGTGAGCTATGTTAGGAGCCAACCTGTTAAAGGTTGAAAAACACACTGTTGGGTGTGATCCTATTAGAGGATTTCATTCACCCTATTAGGAGTGACCTTGTTAGAGGTATTCATACACTTAAATCTACAAATAACACCTTGTTAATGTCATGCCCTCAATTATATAAGGAAAAACACAACCACCAATTATTTTTTTGAAAGGTAAACTGAAGGGTAATATTTATATTGGCATATACTTGTTATTAATACCTTATCAACCAATGAGGTGTCTAGAGTATAACAATTCATGTTTCCTCAAGAATCTTGGAATGTTGCTTATTCAATCGTTGGGTTGGAGATAATAACTTTAGTTGATGGTGGAAGAATTGTTTCTGTTCAAAATTTAGTATTTCAAGTCTCCATGAGGGGGCCAATTAGTTTTCTAATGTTTGTTGGAAATCTTGGTTATAACATAAAATCTAGATGATATTATCATTTCAAATCCACGTCCTATTCTTGAAATAAGACATTACATATGTGAAGTTCAAAGTTTGTATCAAGGTAGTTGCAATAACTCTCAATTGTTTGCAAATGTGAATATGTTTATAATCTTAAACTCATTAAGTTCTATGCCCAATTCCATTCTAGTTTATTATTATAAGTTATAACTATTTTAATGAATTTTCTTACATTTTATTCTTTATTACTTCAACCTTTTCATGTCTTACTACTAGGTGAGCCTACTAACTAGAATTGTAAAACTACTACAATTTATTATCATATATTCTAACTACCATTCCTCATGAATTTAATAAATACTTATAGAGCCTCACATTCATTAATATAGGTAACACAACATCATGATACTAATGGTGTCAATTAATGTATACCACTTAATGTGTTCTTTATAATTTGCATCCCTTCATATATTAGATTCATATGCATAATATTGACATTATATAGATGATTTATTAGAGTATTTATTCCAAACATAATTGGTATACATACTACTCTTTTTATTTACTTTATTTTATTATCTATTACTATTATATATTATCTATTACTTTATTTTCTAATTACATAATCATATATTCCTAAAACTACCACTCCAATGCTAAGCCTATTCCCTACTAATACATGATTTTAAGCAATATTCTAACTTCAAAACACTACCAACTTCCTATATATTTATGCTAATTTTAATCCTAATTACTAAGCTTTCCTAGAAACCTACCCCTTAACACATAACTATATCTACTAACTCATTGTAACCTTTACCTAACACTTTATATGATACTACAACCCCCAAACATTACTAACAATCTCATTTCCTTTTAAATCCAAATGTCATATCCTACTTTCTACCCTAGTTACCATCTTACTCCCTTGAACTCTATCTTATTACATCCCTAACATTACACCCATTATTCAATAAAAAAAATCCCCCTCCCTTCCCGGTGTGAGGTGACAAGGGCCCCATTGACCTGTCCCTTCATGCGCGCATAAAGAGAGGAAGTCAACATCAAATCTTTGGAGGGTGTGACATCCTATAAGGTGGGCACCAAGTTTTAGGCCTTTTTACATGCTTCTTGGAAACATGGCGCCTTGGGGTTGTTTTGCATGGGGAAGGGGTAAAGTGATTATCTTATCCCTCCCTTTTGCAATGAATGACTTATCCCATGGCAAGGTTTCTTTTTTTTGGGGTTTTTTTCGGTCTATTTGTTTCTTTTTCTTTTATTTGTTTAGTTTTATCTTAATATGGGAATGTTTATAGGGTACCCCTCCTTTTACCTAGGTCTAAGGGGTGAATGCCTAGGACTATGGCTTGACATGAATTTTTTTTGGTATTGTGACACAAGGGTCATGTGACTTTAATGAGTCTTTTATCACAATTTTTTATGAACTAGGTGATTATCAAGTCTTATCCCTTAGTATAAATATTGTTTTATTAGTATTCCATATACAAGATTGTAAAGTATATTCTTGCTCCATTATTTTATTGGCCTGTATTAGAAAGTTTTTTTTTCACTATTTCTCATACAAATCCTAGAGGGTTGAATATCCACCTATACGATAGTTTACTTATGCATTTCCTTAGTGCTAAACTTTGTACTTGGTTATTCAGCTCTATTCAAAAGCTATGATATTAATCTTACTGTTTAGAAATAATTTTGATGTTTCCTAACATGCTAACATATCTGTACAGATCAATTTTATCAAACTTATTCAAAGGCTAGGTTTATTACATGTAATTCCATTGGAATGACATCAAGTATGAACATTTAGATCAAACAGTCTATAAAAAAAAAAAACTACTAGTTCCAATCCTTTTGTTCTACAATGAAAGAAAATTTTAAAATGATATTTCTCCTTTAACTCACTACATTATACAAATTTCTTTGCATGATCAACATAATAAAAAAAGAAAATTACAATTCCTTCGTAGCATCTCATGGTTTGAAAATGAATACAAGTTCACATATACTTGATACTTTCCAATGATTTTTAAATATAATGAAGCCTCTACAATATTAGATCTTCTTTTACATGAAATGATCCATTTTCTTCTTACTCAACTATGATGAGAATACAATCTTTCTCTTGTAAAGATAACTATATGAAAAATCTCAATTTTAACTTTACACATCTACAACAATGTATAATAGGAAGCAACTCCCCTTTCACATTTCAACAACACAACAATGGAAACTCTATATCATAATACATTATGAGATGACATGGGACAAATTTATCTCTTCACAAACACCTAGTTCTTCAACTTTTCCCAATGGTGAAACCCTAATCTCTTCAAAGGAATCCATCCTCACAAAATTTGCAAAAACCACACAAAAACTAGCAAACACAAAAGCTTACCTCCCATCCTAGGCTTCCATGAAGCCACCCACCAAGCAGGGGAAACAAGTCCAAATGGGATATGCACATACAACATTTTATAATGCATGAAAACATATAACACAACACATAACAATCCCTTCCAAGGTTTGCACATTGATTCACCATTGGAATCAAAATTACATTGGGTGAAGGTGGACTCTTCAAAGAGGAGAATGCCATATCCACAACACAAAATCAATTCACAATTGCATTTTTTCTTCTCAAGGTTATCATAAAATCTCCTCCTTCTTAACCATAAACTTATACCTCAAAAACAAAAAAAGGCATACGGCTTCAATGGAGCCCATACTCCATGAAAGAAAGAAAAACTCCTCATCACAAGGTAGATTTTCTCAACTACAATGTTGAGCCCAAGTAACCCCTTCATCCAAGCCTTCTCTTCCCTTCCATGGGTGAGTGAATCCTTCACACCCATAAATTTTTTGCATCCAACCAAAACAAAGAGATTAAGTAAGAAAACCAAAAAAAATATGCATAAACACAAAGCACAATCACAACACAATACAAGATTATAGTAACAACACATGATCCCATAGCCACACTCCATACTTGCAGATTCATTATGCAATACTAAAATAAAATGGACATGGTTTGAGCACCAACCTTGGTCCAAGCTAATGGAAATGATAGTTTATGAAGAGCTCCCTTAGCCTCCCTCCAGAACCCTAACTATCTCTTAACTTAGAGATTGCATGAACAACCCACTAGTTTTTCCAAGACTCTCTAAAAAGTCTTTGTCACTATCTATTTTGGAGAAAACACCAAGCCACTTCCTCTTACAAACTTGTCTCCCTCTAAGTTTGCTATAGTTTACTTAGTAGAAACATGGGAGAGAACACATGTGACAACTCCATTTTCTAATTGGTGGAAGAAGGCATTGGCAAAGGGGACCCTAGGCTACCTAGGCATCAACATGGTCAAAATTAGGTCCCTAACATGTTATACTATCATATGGGTAGCTTATTTTCACACAAAAGGCACTTTGGAACCACCTAATGACCTTGAAGACCCTAGTCAAGTTTAATTTTGAATTTCCTTTGATTGTGACCCATCCTATCCCTTGTCAAGTGGGCTTATTTAGTCATTAACAAGATAACTAGTTTTAGGGTAAAAAGCTACCGTTATCAAAACCCTAGGTGAAATGTCATTAACACATAAAAATATACAAGTCTCAAGTGACACATAAAAGCACATTTTGCATCATTATGACATGTCCCTAATGCATCTTTGAGATCAACAATTTCACACACAAGCAAGCCTACATTTATGAATTAAAATACATCATAATGAGGCTTTTGAACCTTCACAAGATTCACCTTGGCTAAAACATGTTCACATGTTGGCAATATGACCAATCAATTTGATAAGGTAAGTTATATGGTTATCATTTATGGAAATATATTGGTTTTGCAGTTTAGTCATGTTTATTTTTGAAGTAAAATTGTCTAAGTATTAGATAACATTACAAAAACATGATAGATTTATTAATAGCAGAATATTTCCTTGGAATATTCTCTTAAGTAATTAACCAGAGATGCATGACATCATACTGATGACATATACCAATGTGCATGTCTGTAGGACCAACCAAGTTTGAGTTGTGAAGGAATTAGTGATGCAGTGATGTTACAATACAAAATTGAGAATATCAACAAAATGTGTTAAATGACCTAATCAATTATTTTTATTTTTATTTCTTGCTAAGACAAATCTAAGGATGTTATGTGAGCTTACTAAGTGAAGAGTTTACCAATATGTTTGGTATAAGAAAAGAACTTCATTTGCAATATTAGTGTGAAGTAATTTGATGATGATGTGTAACCTATAATTGTGAAGTTGATATGATCTTGTGAAATGCGAGTAATAAGTGAATGCAATGTTATGATTTTTGATATAAAGCAATACTATGTGAGATATGATGTGAATTGATATGTGCGTAGTCATTCTTTGCATGAAGAATTGACAATCAAAAGATTTTTGAAGTACAACAAGCATTTCAGTATTGTATATATACTTATTTCTTGAAGAACTTATTTTATAGTTGCATGTTAGGGCAGTAGGTTCTTCTTGCACACATTTTTATATGATCTACCAACTCTAAACAGAGTTGAAGAAACTCCTAACAAGGTTGAGGCTTCTAACATAGCCTAGTCTCCTAATAGGGACTTGAGACACTATACATGCTTCATAGACTCCTAATAGGGTCAATATCCTTAACTAGATACTTTATATAGTGAATCATCTTGTGGATTTCATCCCCACCGGGGTTTTCCCTTGGCCAAGGTTTCCCTAGTTAACACAATATAGTGTTATGACTTCTCCTCTTGTATGGTTGTTTATTTTTTAATACACTATTGTTTCTCTCTTTTATGCATGTAGAAAAGTAATTAATAAAAGTCAGATATGGGCAAAAAGATTGAAAATACTAATTCACTCCCCCTCTTAGTATTATCTATTTCTAATAATTGGTATTAGAGCCTAGTTATTTAGAAGAGGCTTAATAGTTTGAATAAGATCCCTATGGATATGGAACACTCAAAGAAGAACCTTGAAGAAGCTCTTGAATAGATTGATCTACTTACAAATGAAAGAGATGGTATTAAAGATAGATACAAAGATGCAAAAGCCTACATTGGTGAATTAAAGGACAAGATAGATGACCTGAAGAAAAAAAGACCTAGTAAGTAAGCCAGAGATGATGATATTGAAGATCTGAAGAAAGAAAATGAGATCCTAAAACATGAGTTAAAGATTTAAAGGATGTGAATTGATTTGCATACATAATTTGTTTGTGCAAAATCTAAGTCCAAGATCAAAAAAAGATTTGAAGAGTTAAAGAAGTCTGAAAACATATGAAGTTAAGGTATTTCTTGAATTTGTTGAGCTTAATTCTTTAGAAATGACAAGACAAGAAATTTTTAATGTGAACAATAGACCTAGATACAATTTCAAGAAACACCCATTTGTTTCTTTGTTTGATGACCCTATTTGAGAATTTTTCACAAATTTTGAAAAATGTTCTTCATGTCGAGGATATAAGAGGTTATTTCCATTGAAAAATTGAAAGCATAGGTGATATAGAGATTCATAAGGAGTTGGAGAAAATGTGTAAAAATGATTTGTCACCAAAACCTAAATATGGATATCTAGAGAAACTTAATCTAGTCAAGCATATGTTCTATATAGACTTTGACAATCATGAATGGACATGGATAATTCTAAGTAGAGTACATGATGATATTTTATGGCTAGGAGATTCTATCATATGTATTGATAATGACCTAATTCACAAGGTCATAGGTCTGAGAAATGAAGGAAATAATCCAATGCACATTAAGAATGTGCACAAGATAGTTGAGACAAATCTCAATACACGTTTTGATGGCAGAAACATGAAGGCCAATGGCATTCAAGATGATGGGATAAGAATGATTTGCAAAATTTTTGGATACAAATTCAATCATGGATCTAGAATAGATTTAGTCCCTGTAGGATTTCTTCATGCAACCTACCTAGCAGTAAAATGTGAAGATGTTAATTTATGTGACATTATCTGAACACAACTGTTGCATAATATATCGAGAATCAAGAAGTCTAGGAGGATAGTCTTTAGGCTTGAATCCCTATTGACACATATTCTTCTATACATCTAAGAAGTTCGCTAGAATCATGAATTGAGATGAAAGTGAGTGCACAATGCAGACAATCACTCACACATACAAAACAAGACCTAAAGCAATCTGAGACAATGATATTGATAGAGTAATGAAGTCTTTCCAAGTAAAAATGAAGCAAATGTATAGGATACATGCTGTGCTACTAGAATAATACAAGGATGAATTGTACTTTATGGTTGAACTAGATTTCACTTATATGGAAGCATTCCTTGAGTCAAGCTTATTGAACCTATGGGTTATGAAATGAGTGAGGAATTGATTGAAGGGAATGCATAAACAGTCCTTCACTCAGAAGTTGATTTTGAATGTCCTAGATGGGAGACATATTCTAAGAAAATGAGAGAATTCAAAAAAATTTAGATAATAAAGGACTCTAAGAAGAAGGTGGAAAAGGTGATTGATTCTATTTTGAAAGAATCAGGATGACAAGAAAAGAATTTAATGAGGTAAAAGGGATAGCCATGGAAATAAAGGCTAGTGGTCAATCTAAGATATTAACCCCTACATCCATTATAGTGGTAGGACCTACTAAAGAGGTCATAGTTGTGTAGACAATTGTGCAAGCACCTACTATGCCATATGCAACAGTTACATAGCAACAACCTCCAAGGAATCCAATAAAGACTGAGGAAGTGCCTACACCTAGGAAGTCTACAAGACTTGAAAGTAGACAAAAAGTCATCTAAGAAAGAAGAGAAGAACCTTGCAAATTAGTTCTTCTAAATCTAAAGAAGAAACTAATGATAGACCAGTAGAGCCAACTGATCAAGAAGCAAAGACCTCAGCCAAATGAAAATCATGGAAACCCAAGGTAGATAATCTCAACATGAAAATTATTAATGAATTTTTTTTGTGAAATTAAATAAATACTATGATTTGTACAATAATATAGATAGAAGAAAGATAGAGAATATTGTAGTTAGAAATATGATTCATAAAGATAAAAGGTTTGATAGTATAAGAGGACAGATACCTGAAGACTTGTATAATAGATTGAGAAATAGAAAAAGTAGAGTAATAGAGCAAGATAAGAAAATAATAATCAATATGGTGAAAAATATATGCATTGTAAATAATGAGGAAACTATGAAGAAATAAATGTGGAAAATGAGAAGCCTATAGTTACATATATGTCTACTATGCCAAAGAAGAGTGCACAACTAGAGAAGGAAAGCACTATGACAAAGAAGAGTGTGCATATAGAAAAGGCAATCCCTATGTCAGAAAAGAGTGTAGAGATGGCAAGCCTTATGCCTAAGGAGTCTGAGGAGTGTGCACAGACAAAAGAAGCAAGTCCTATAGTAGGAAGTCCACCTCATAGTTTTGAGCAACCAACAGAAACACCAATTTGTATTGATTCACCAAATATCATCATTGGTAGTGAATCTATGCAATTAGGTAACACCAATGTGATAGTTGATAGAACTGAGGACCCATTCAAAGATTTTGGTGTCAACATTGATGGTAGTATTGTGGACTATAGTAGCTCATTTGAAGAAGATGCACATAATGAAAAGAAAATTAAATCTAGCATTGAAGTAGTCACTTCAAGTGCACCCTTGGTAGTAGTAGCAACAACACCCTATACACCACCTACTCAAGAAGTAGTGATCATAATAGTGACAGTTCAATCAGATGAAGAAGATGAAGTACAAAATCTCATATCTTCTTTGAGTAAGTTTCTTGAGAAGAAGAAATCAATCAAGTCTATTAAAAAGACTTTGACTTCAATTCTAGATAGAATGGAAAAGATAATAAGCCCTATTGACAAACCAATGGATATTCAACAACACATAGCCATTCTGTGTAAAGCTTTTGATAATGAGTTCTTAACACTTTCTAATGTAGCTTTAATTCAAGCACAAATAGAGCATTATGGTAAACTCCTGAATACCATGTGCACTAATATGAGGAATGATATAGAAAATTTGAATATATGCATTAAGGCATTAAGACAATGTATAGAAGAAGGAAAACAAGCTTATGCTAAGTGCAATTTGGCATATATCCATCTTTAGGAATTTGATGATCAAATCAAAAAAAAGGTAATTGAGCTTCAGACATTCATTGACAAATTTATGAAGTAGAATTAGAAGTTAAATACCATTGAGCATACAATGCAAAAACTTCATGATAGCATAGGGAATACTCAAGAAAAAAAAGAGAAAGTTTTGAAGACATTCAATCTCTTGAGAGAACACTTATTCCCACAGGTAACATTGCTAGAGAATCAGTTCAAGAAATTGTTGGGAAATATTTTAGAATAAATGAGAGGGAAGGTGAATCAGTTATTCAAGGTCTAGAAATACAAATATTTTTTTTCACAATTCATTGAACCTATTAAATATTCTTAACCATGCGTGCTTTCATTGTGTGTTAACCAAAATTGAAATGTCACTATTAAATCAACATGCAAAAATGTAAAACTTTAAACACACCATATCTATCAACACATTTGACACAATGATTTAACATGGAAACCCAATTTGGGAAAAATCACAAGTAACATGCTACTCCTTTTTTAGTCTTCTGAAGGGATGCCCTCTTAAAGGCCAATCTTGTTAAAGGTTATAACACACACTATTAAATGTGACCTGATAAAGGGATTTTGATCACCCTGTTAAAAGTGAGCCTTGTTAGAGGAGTTTAGGCCATTCACTTGGAATGCCACCCCATTAAAGGATTTTCCAATGACTATTAAGTCAAACTTTCTCCAAAGGTAATACCCTAATATGATGCAATTGTTAGAGAGTAATAGTAGAGCTTTGATCTGATACAACTTACAACCTTCCTTGTAGATTGTACATCACTATTCAATCCTCAACTCTACTTGGTTTCAAATCTTTGTAGCTCTGACAACTTTTTCACCCTCAAGCATTCATCCTCATTAAGCCTTCTTGCTTAGTTTTCCATTGCAAAATTCTTCTCTTGGGTCACTAGATGAAGCAAACCCTCTTCCTTCTCCTTATCAGGTTTTTGCATCCAAAACTCTCTAACCTCTTTGCTTCATGACCATACAACCCTACATATAGGAAATTAAAACTCTTTTCCTACTCATTATCCATCACAAAAATTAGGGCTTTCAATGGATTAGGTAGGATACAATGTATCTACCCCATATCTTGTCTTCTCTAGAAACTTCTCCTAGAATCCATTTGAATTCATCTCCAAAATGGTTTACATAAGATTTTGTGCCTCCAACTCATCAATCTTATCTTTCTCCCGATTCACAAGTTCCAAGAAAAAAAACTTGGCAGCTTTTAATTTGAAAATCTTTGATCTTTTTCATAATGCAACAACTCAACATTATCAATTTATTGATGCTTGGCACATATTGTGTTACTTGGCATCTACTGTAAAATCACCCAGAATCAATTGGATTTTATTGGTGCTTGGAATCAATTAAAAATACTCGACATCTACTAACTTTCTTTGCATCCACTAGAAATTGCTTTCACTCAGCTCTAACTGACTTATTGCTTGGATTGCACTAACTTTTCTTGGCATCTTCTATTAGCTTGGTCAAGCTTAGCAATTGAACTTTGTTCAAACTTATTCTTCTAAACTTTCTAAGAGTAGCGAATCATTTTGTAACCTCAAGTAGATCATCAATACATTATGTTATCACTATCTTAATTGATTCCTGCACTTCAATACATAATCATAAATTAACCTTTCCTATAGGTACTTTTGTTACATCTTGTTGATCAAATCCTTCTCATCAATCAACTAAGTGATAGTTCTTGAAACATATAAGAAATTGTCTTACTAACAGGTAGCACTAGCATGTAGTAGGTTTGACATCAGTGAAAAAACAATGATTGAAACACTCAAAAATTTCAATCATATATCAACAATCTCCCTCTTTGGCATTTATGGAAAACAAAACTAATTAACCAGTCAAAAAAATGATAAACTAACCAGGTTAAGACAATAAGGAAATGTCAAAAAGAAAGTTTGTTAATAAAACTTCTCTCTCTATCAGCAACTCCCTCTTTTGATTGGGTTACAAAACAAAACTCCCTATTTTTGTTTTGATCGTTCCTCTGAGTGCTTTTTACTTTATCCCTCTTTCTTTCTTACCAAACTAAACTTTTGATGTACTTTCTCCCTTGATTGGTATGCACTTGATCAGTTTATTGTACTTTCTCCCTCTTTGACAACAATACCAAAGACATATACTCAACACTTGGTATCTTGATATATGCAAACATAGGCTTTTGTAGGCTCTTCAATTTTCTCCCTCTATCACCTCGCTTGTGACTGATTTGAAATTCCAGCACTATGATT
This sequence comes from Cupressus sempervirens, assembly GCA_028749045.1. Lineage (NCBI taxonomy): Eukaryota > Viridiplantae > Streptophyta > Pinopsida > Cupressales > Cupressaceae > Cupressus > Cupressus sempervirens. The sequence goes on from CM053790.1 coordinate 490,766,760, forward strand.
ACTTTAGGAAGTTCCTAAAGTAAGATTCACTGCATCAATTTGTATGAAATGAATGTCAACTTGTTTGATGTAGGGTACTCCCTCTATCTCTTATATAGCCTTTGATGGAAGTATCACCCCTAGTTTACCTCTCAAATACTCATAAGAATCCTTCGGTAATGCTTTGGTGAAGATATCTACAATATCCATCTTTACCTCTTTGTCTTGAACCAACTCCCTTATATAATGATACTTTATTGTAATGTACTTTGTATTTGTATGCATTACAATATTCTTTGATATGTTTATAGCAATTGTATTATCACAATAATGTGTCACTAGTTTTGTGATTTCTTCATTCATTCCCTTAAGTAACTATTTGATGCATACAATGTTTGTGCAATTAATAGCAATAGCAACATACTTTTCTTCAATAGTAGATTGGGAAGTACAACTCTACTTCTTTCTTGTCCATGTAACAAGTATTCTACCTAAGAAGAATGCTCCTCCATTGGTGCTCTTTTTGTCGTCAATATTTCTAGTCCAATCAACATCAATGTAGGCTTTTAGTTCAAAATTTTTATTCTTCTTATAGTATAAACCATAATCTTATGTTCCTTTCAAGTATCTCATTATTCTTTTCACGGCCATCAAGTGATTCTCTCTAGGGTTAGCAGAGAATCTAGCAACTATCCCCACAACTAATATAATATAAGGTCTACTATGTACTACATATTGTGATTTTCTAATCATGGATCTATATAATATTTGATTAACCTCAGCTGAATCATCATTCTTTGATAGCTTGAGTGCTATTATCATAGGTGTACTTACTGGTTTTGAATCCTCAAGTTCAAATATCTTCAATATCTCCTTGACATATTTTGACTAAGTGATATATACACCATATTTCATTTGATAGACTTGTAATCCCACAAAGAATTTGATCTCACCAAACAGTGACATGCCAAACTCTTTCTTCATCTAATTTGCAAAATCTTTACACAGAGCATCTTGTCCTCCAAATATTATGTCATCAACAAATATTTTAGATAACAGTATACCTTTTTCTTTATCTGTTTTCATGTAAAAATTGTTGTTATCATCTATCCTTTCAAATCCAATCTTAACAAGATAAGTATGAAGTCTCTCAACCATGCTCTTGGTGCTTGTTTCAATCCATATAGGGCTTTATTTAGTCTACATAGCATGTTCTTGTTATTCTTATCAAAAAAACCTTCTAGCTATTTTGTGTAGACTTATTTTTCTAATATGCCATTTAGAAATGTAGACTTAACATCCATCTGATAAACTTTGAAACCTTTATATGCAGTATAAGCAAGTAGAATTCTTACTCCTTCCATTCTTGCAATAGGGGAAAATGTTTCACCATAGTCAATTCCTTTTTTTGTGCATACCCTTTCCATACTAGTCTTGCTTTTTTTTCTTGTCACTTCACCATTCTCATCTAACTTGTTTCTAAATATCCATTTTATGCCAATCACATTCTTGTCTTCTAGTCTAGGAGCTAGACTCCAAGTCTTGCTCTTTTCTATCTGCTAAATTTCTTCTTCCATAGCCTTGTACCAGTCATCATCTTCGAATGCATCTCTCACTATATTAGGTTCCTTCATGCTTAACAAACATGATTCACTTCTCAACCTATTTCTTGTCATTGGCCTTACATCTTTGTCTCCAATGATTTGATCTATAGGATGGTGTGATTTGATCTACAAGATGGTGTCTTTTGACATATTTAGATAATCTAGGCTTAGTTCTTGTGGCTAAATTTTGTCTCTCAGCTTTAGTATCACTATGTACATCTCTATTAGGTGTTTCAATATCTCTTTCATGTGTGCTAATCTCAGAGTTAGATTGTGTATTCTCCTCATTCTACAACTCAACCTCTGAATGCAACTTGGCATTCATGAGATGTGACTTGACATTTGTTGAGACTTGTTGTTGGTTTGTTACATGATTTGTAGCATCTTCTTTAGTAGGCATTCCTTCATAGTAGTATACAAATGACTTGTAATCTTCTGGTTCATTTGTAGGTTCAACTTCATGTGCTTTTGTAAACTCAACAAAATTCACATTTGCACTTTCCAAAATTTGTTTAGTGTTAGTATTTAAACACTTGTAAGCTTTACTTCTTGTGGAGTAACCAAGGAATATACCTTCTTCACTCTTTGAATCAAACTTTCCATTCCTAACATCTTTAAGAATATAGCATTTGCTTCTAAATACCTTAAAATATTTCACATTAGGTGGATGACCATACCATAGTTCAAAAGGTGTTGAGTGAGTACCTTTCTTTACTTGCACATGGTTCAAGGTGTATACAACAATATTTACAACATGTCTCCAGTGTTTTAGAGTAATATTTTTCTCCATCATGAGTGTTTTGGCATAGTCCATTATAGATCTATTTCTTCTTTCAACAATTCCATTTTGTGGAGGGGTCCTAGGTGTAAATGTTTGTCTCTTGATTCCTCTATCATTGCAAATGATCTCAAACTCATGTGAAGTGAATTCACATCCCTTTTCTAATTTGAAGCATTTCAAACTCTTACCTATTTCTTTTTCCACTCTTGCCAAGTATTGTTTAAACATTTGAAAAGCATCTGATTTTTGTTTTAGAAACATGACTATCATCATTCTAGAGTAATCATCAACAAACAAAATTATATACATATCTCCTTTGTAGCTTTGCACTTCAATAGGTCCACACAAGTTAGTATGAACAATTTTAAGTATTTCTTTAGAGGTATAAGCTTTAATTTTAAAGTTTGACTTTGTCAACTTACCTAGCATACATTATTTGCACATTATTTTCTAGTTTCTTCAACTTAGGAAAACCTCTAACTCTTTCCATGTTACTGATACTAATCAAATTATCAAAATTAACATGATAGTCTTTTGTGCCAAAGCCATACATTATCAAATTTTTCAATAAGACAAGTAGCATCTTCTATATCCAAACAGAATAGATTACTCCTAGTTTGATCACCTTTTCCAATCAAATTTCTATTGGTATCATATATCTTGGGTGATTTGTTTTCAAACTCAACTTTGCACCCCAAATTATTCAATTGTGTCACACTTAACAAGTTATAATTCAATCCTTCGACATAATAAGCATTATCACATGAAATTTTGTCTGTGAGCTCGATAGACCTTTTTCCTTTTATCAAATATGGTGCATCATTACCAAATCTTACACTATTTCCATCATAACAGGTTAAGGTAATGAACTTACTTTTGTCTCCAATCATGTGATGTGAGCATCCACTGTCAATGATCCATTTGTCATTCTTGTTCACACAAGTCATAAATACAATTGCTTCATCCTCATCTGATTCATCATCATTTTCATCAGAGTCATGTTCATCAGCAATGTAGTATGACTTCTTTCCTTTATCTCTATAGTCTCTTCCATAATATTCTCTTCAATTTTTGTGATTGTTCCCTTCTCTGAAATTCTTCTTCTATGTACATCTTCCAGCAATATGACCAGCTTCATTGCAATTAAAACAAATGATAGGCATCTTACCATTGAATTTACTTTTTCCTTTCGGAAATCTTCTTATCAGAAATGCTTCCAATTGTTCAATGTCTTCCTCATATGTACTACTTTCACTGGATGCATCCTTTATCTTTCTTTTCTTCTTCTTTGGCTTTACCTCCTCAGAATCCTTCAGTAACAATTTTTCTTTGAAAACTAATTCAATACTCTTTGGTTTGTAGTTGTCAAAATTAGATAACTCAAAAGTAGTGAGTCTACCCACCAGACCTTCAAGGGTTAGATCATTTCCTTGTATACATCTTAACTCTTGGATTGCAGACACTCTAATGACATGCATAGGAAACAATGTTCTGAAGACTTTACTTAGCATAGTATCATCATCTATTTTACCAGTAGCACCTTTTATTGTACTAAAAATTTCTTGTATTCGAGAAATTTATTGAGCTATATTCTAAACTTCTTCCATTCTCATGTCATCAAACTTACCTCTGAGGTTCTCTGACTTGGCTGTTTGAACATTTTTTTCTCCTCCATAGATGGTGTCTAGGGCATCCCACATCTGCTTTGCACTCTTAAGGCCTTTAATATCATCAAATTCAGCATAGCTTAGGGTATAAGCAATCTCAAACATTGCCTGATTGTGTTCTCTCTTTTTCTTCAATTTTTTAGTAGTTAGGAATCCTACTAGATCAACATGTTCTACTGAAATGTAAGATTGTGCATAGTCTCCAAGTCCTCCAAGGTGTAGCTTCATCAAAATTTGTCATGCAAGAAAATTATCTCTATTGAGCTTGGGTACCTCTCTTTTTTACATCTTGATCGCTATGCTTTTAGTACCTTAAAACTAATTCTCTTAAGCAACTATGCCCTGATACCAATTGTTGAAAAATATTTTAAATAACTGAGAGCGGGGTGAATCAGTTATTCAAGGTCCAGATGTACAAATAATTTTTTTCACAATTTAGTGTACCCATAAAATATTCTTAACCATGCATTCATTGTGTGTTAACCAAAACTGAAATGTCACTATTAAATCAACTTGCAGAAATGTAAAACATTAAACACAACATATCCATCAACACATTTCACACAATGATTGAACATGGTAACCCAATTTGGGAAAAGCCACAAGTAACATGCTACTCTTTTTGCACTCTTCTAATGTGATGCCCTATTAAAAGCCAACCCTATTAATGGTTACAACACACACTGTTAAATGTTACCTGGTTAAGGGATTTTGAAGACCTTATTAAAAGTGAGCCTTGTTAGAGGAATTTAGGCCATTCACTTGGAATACCACCTTGTAAAAGGATTTTCCAATAACTATTAAGTCAACCTTTTTCCAAAGAATTTACCCTAATCAGATACAATTGTTAGAAAGTAAAAGTAGAGCTTTGATCTGATACAACTTACAACCTTACTTGCAGATTATAGATCACTATTCAGTCCTCAACTCTACTTGGCTTCCAATCTTTGCAGCTCTAACAACTTATTCACCCTTCAAGAATTCATCCTAATTAAGCCTTCTAACTTAGTTTGACATTGCATACTTCTTATCTTGGGTCACTAGATGAAGCAAAGCCTCTTCCTTCTCCTTGTCAATTTTTTGCATCCAAAACTCTCTAACCTCTTTGCTTCATGACCATACAACCATACATATAGGAAATTAGAACTCTTTTCCTACTCATTATACATAAAAAAAATCAAGGTTTTTGATGGATTAGGTAGGATACAATGTAGCTACCCCATAGCTTGTCTTCTCAAAAAACTTCTTCTAGAACCCATTTGAATTTGGCTCCAAAACGGTTTACATAAGATTTTGTTCCTCTAGCTCATCAATCTTATCTTTCTCTTGATTCACAAGGTCCAAGAAAAAAAAACTTGTTGGCTTTTAATTTGTAAATCTTTAATCTTTACCATAATGCAACAACTTGACATTATCAATATACTGATGCTCGACACATACTGTGTTACTTAGTATCTACTCTAAAATCACTCAGCATCAACTAGATTTTACTAGTGCTTGACATCAACTAAAAATCAATTAGCATCTACTAACTTTCTTGGAATCCACTAGAAATTGTTTTCACTCAGCTCCAACTGACTTTTTTTTTGACTTGCACTAACTTTGGTCGGCACCTTCTATCAACTTGGTCAAGCTTAGCAATTGAACATTGTTCAACCTTATTCTTTTGAACTTTCTACATGTAGCCAATTATTTTGTAACCTTAAGTAGATCATCAATACATTATATTATCAATGTCTTAACTGATTCTTGCACTTCAATACATAATCATAAATGAACCTTTCATCTAGGTACTTTTATTACATCTTGCGGATCAAATCCTTCTCATCAATAAACTAAGTGATAGTGCTTGAAAAATATAAGCAATTGTCTTACTAGCATGTAGCAGGTTTGACATTAGTGACAAAACAATGATTGAAAGACTCAATAGTTTCAATCATATATCAACAAGAATGCTTGGTAGCAAAGAGCTCATATGACAAGTTTGTGGCTACAGACTTGAATGTAGAAGAGTTAGCCACATATGCCTTATGTGCACTAAAAGAAAGTTGGAAGAAAGAATTTGCACAGTTGAAGACCAACTTCTATAATTACTTTTCCAATTTTTGATGCAGCTACCAGATTTTGACAATTATTTTGTGACACCTTTGTCATTGATGTCAAAGGGGGAGAAATATGAAAAATTGTATTTGTAAGGAATTGTAATTGTAAGGGGGAGAAATAAGGAAAAGTATAGTTGATAGTTATATTTCAAAGTATAGTAGTAAGTTTTGCTAAGTTTGTAATCGATGTTATAAGGGATGTAATGTTTTCAAAACATGAATACAATGTTCTACTATGTTACGGTTATCTATTTTGATTGGTCTGACATCATGTTTGGAACTTCGCCAATTTTCCCAAAATGTTGCCATCAATGCCAAAGGGGGAGATTGTTGGTAATATAAGCAATCAATCAGATAATGTATTTTATATGGTTGTCATCTATGGAAACATATTTATTTTGCAATTTAGTCATGTTTATTTGTGAAGGAAAATTGTCTAAGTATTAGACAACATTATAGAAGCATGAAAGATTTATTGATAGTGGAATATTCCCTTAGAATATTCTCTTGCATAGTTAACCAGAGATGCTTGGTATCATATTGATGATGTATACCAGTGTGCATGTTTGTACGACCAACCAAGTTTGAGTTATGAAGGAATTAGTGATGCAGTGCGTGTTACAATGCAGAATAAAGTATATCAGTAGAATGTGTTAAATGACTTGATTAATTGATTTACTTATTATTTCTTAGTGAGCTAACTATAAGGATGTTATGTGAGCTGACTAAAGGAAGAGTTTACCAATATGTTTGGTATAAGTAAATAACTTCACATGTGAAGTTAGTGGGAAGTAATTTGATGATGATTCGTAACGTATAATTGTAAAGTTGATATGATCTTGTGAAATGTGATTAACAAGTGAAGTCAATGTTATGAGCTATGATGCAAAGCAATACTATGCAAGATATGGTGCAAATTGATATGTGTGTAGTAATTCTTTACATGAAGAATTGTCAATAAGAAGATTTGCAAAGTAAAACAAGCATTTTAGTATTGTATGTATACTTATTTCCTAAAGATATTGTATAGTTACATGTTAGGGAAGTGGGCTCTTCTTTCACACATTTGTATATGATCTACCAACTCAAAACAGAGTTGAAGAAAATCCTAATAGGGTTGAGGCTTCTAACAAGGCCTATTCTCCTAACAGGGACTCAAGGCACTATACATGCTTCATAGACTCTTAACAAGGTCAATATCGTTAACTAGATACTTTATATAGTTAATCATCTTGTGGGTTTCATCCCCAGTGGGGTTTTCCCTTGGCCATAGTTTCCCTAGTTAAAAAAATATGGTGTTATGATTTCTCCTCTTCTATGGTTGTTTATTTTTTTATGCACTACTAGTTCTCTCTTTTATGCATGTGGAAAAGTAATTAATAAAAGTCAGTTATGGGCAAAAAGATTGAAAATACTGATTCATCCCCCCTCTCAGTATTATCTATTTCTAACATCACAAAGGTTTGGAACTTGTTTACTCCAACATTTTCCATGGTTCCACTTCCTCCACACTAAACTTGAGCATCAATAGTCCAAGAAGGTCATATAATTTAATGGAATTCCTTTACTTAATCATTCCAATATAAACATTCAAAATGTTGAAATATCAAAATCTGCATATCGACTTTAATATCTAATCAAAATTTATTTCCTATCATGGTGATGGAATTTTGAATCTACAATATTAAATTAGTCAACATAAAAATTAGTTCCAAATACATATTTTAGGTTAAAATCATCAAAATGAAAATATCTCCACTAATACCCTTCAATTTAGTTAAATATCATTTGGTTGCTGTCAATATCCTATTATCACTATGAGATAATTATAAAGTGTATCAATTATGTTAGATAGATAGGATGTTTGCATAGTCATGTCACGTGGTTAAGGGATCCAATCATAGAATAAATCAATTATATTTTATTGGTTTATAAAATATTTCCTTACAAATACCAAGATATCCACCTAATTGACTCATCACATTACATCATATCAAGCTCTTCCATGTAGACCTTTATCAAAATTTGAAAAAAAAATTCATCTTATGACTATTAATATTATTCACAAGAGTGGGTGTCAACTCATCTTTCCATACTAGCCATCTAATTTAATTATCCTAATAGGCCATCAAATATTAGGAACCAAACAGCATAGTTTTCTAAGTTATGGTACCTCAAGTCTTTATTCCATAGGGTCTTAGCTCATCAACCTAACATAATTTAAATATGATACTTAGCACAACAATGACTATAATATACATTAGTCTCATTAAGATTATAAATCAAGGCATACTTAGATTGCCAGACCTTCTTATCATCACTCTATCATAAGGTGTGCAGTAACAGCCTAACATTCACAAGAGACAAAACATAACATCTTATTTCCTTTATTTCTCCTAGATCTAACCATATGCATGTTATTAAGATTTATCATAAGGCACTAGGGAAGGGGCCTTACACTTAGAGGATTTGCTGAATAGTTGTTAGCCTGACTCTGTTAAGAGATTTGATTCATAGTTACAATTATTAGAGTGTACCAATGACTTGACATGATTTTTAATTGATGCAACAACATCCTAGGTGTAAGAGAAATATTTCATCACCCAAAAAACATTCCTTTGAGTTGTTTCAATAAGGATTGTTTTGATGCAAAATTTTTGTTTGTAGAGTCTTTCTACTTAGTAAGCTACTCATACGAGCTTGGAATGTCCTAATTTTAGAAGTGAAGGTTCATTTTCGATATATCAACATGTCAGTAGAGTTTCATGGCTAGATTTTATGTGTTTTTGAAGTTATTATGGATTTTTTGCTTGCAATTTTGGTATGCAAACTCTAGAATCACCGTTGGAGGCCTAAAAGTGCCTATATGAGGCCTAAAAACTTGACAGATGGGCACTTGAGCAGATCCAAGCCTATAGATCAAGAGCTAAGGTTTCCAAAAGTTGGTTATAAGAGACAATTAGACCTCCAAAGTTGGGCGAACCAGAACATCCAAAATAAATGTCAACGGTTTATTTGGCCAACTTAATATGTATTGTTAGGGTCTGACTGCTCTAGGTATTAATATTTAGTATCTAGAACCTTCTTGGGTGGCATAAAATTGCCTATTTAAAAAAGGGCTAAACATTGTCTAGGACAACTCTGGGTGATAGTTGGTAGTTTTGTGTTGCATATTATTGTAATGAAGGTGCCCATGTGGGTTAGCATATTGTAATTTCAAATTTTGTAAAACCACATTTGCAGCGATAATAAGAAGCCCATATTTTTTTCTCCCAAATTGCTTTTGTTTCTTTGTTTTTGTTATTTGTTTATGATATTAAGGGGAGCACCCTGCATCGAGTGGTATTAGAATTGGAGATTTTGAGTGTATGGAAAAATTTCTAAGCATGAGTTAGTTTGCACCAAGACTGGGGTTTGGGTTGATTGCGTAGAAAAATTGCCGATTATGAGGTAGTTTGTACTAGGGTTTTAATGGAAGTGCAAAAATACATCCACAACTAGAGCATGGTGGGAGAGTTTTAGGTGTTAAACCTGAGGGTTTTAGACCCCTCTAAAGTAAAATACAATCATTAAAAGAAAAAATACATAGAGGAATGAATATTATCATAGGCAGTGATGAAAGTGAGGATGAAAGGGAAGAAAGAAATGTTGATCAAGTAGTAGAAGATGAATTTGTGACCCTAGAGGAGGAAAAGCTTTTCAAGGCCCTTTCTAAGATTGGAAAAAGACTTAAGTTTGATGTTACCACATTCTCAAGAAATGTTAACCCAGAGAAATTGATTAGTTGGATCAGTGAATTAGAAGAGTACTTTGAATATGAAGATATTGAAGATTTGGATTAGGTCAAGTTTGCAAAGGCGAAACTAAAGAGTCACACAAAGATCTGGTGGTAGGAGGTCTAGTTGGAGCCAAATAAAAGAGGGAGAGACAAAATCACCATATGACTATTCAATGCATTTATTACTACTTGGTCAGAACTATATTCTAGTTGGCCTTAGAGCTAATCAGGTAAGACACCCATAGAATTGTAGGGCCCCCATAGAATTGTAGGGTAGGGCATTCTTGGAAAATCACTTGGATCTAGGTTCTATAGTAAGGGCATAGTCTGGATGCATGATATTGCCTATAGATAATAAGGGCATAATGAAATGATAGCTAGAATGAAGTGATAGTTCATTCTTGTGTATTATGAGCTTGATCTGTTGATGAAAATGACAAGGGGTGAAGCAAGCGGGAAAATCTTTTCAAGACTATACCAAAGAGTTCAATTGAATTATCATTAGAACCGGCCATATAGAAGTTGATAAGGAGAGAGTCACATTATATCTTAATGAGCTAAGCACAAGCATTTAGGATGTGATAAGTCTAGTTCAAATCACCAGTATTGAGGAGGCATACCAATTTTCCCTGAGAGTTGAGGAGAAGTTAAGAAAATAGTTTGATAACAAAAATAGTTAAACATGATGAAAGATCTGGAAGAAAATCTTATGGAGGTCAAAATTATGATCAAAAGAACAAGGATGAAGAAGATGCAAAGGATAAGGATTTGGAAGAGGATTCTTTTTTGGGAAATGTTTTCACTATAGAGAAGAAGGGCATAAAGCCTTTGAGTGTTCCCAATGTCGAGGAAGGATAGATCAAAGAGCAGAAGGCTAAGCCAAAGTTGCACTTGTTGATGAAGATTTCATATCCTCACATTCTAAAGATGCTAAAAGAGGAGAAGTCCTAATTCATAGAATAGTCTTGTTGAGTGGTGAGAATGAACCTGATCAAAGAATGAGCTTTTTTCACACAAGGTGCAGATTTGAAGATAACTATTATGATGTGATCATTGATGGTGGAAGTACTAACAATCTAGTATCAAAAAATATGGTCACAAAGTTGAAGTTGAAGAGGTAGAAACACTTTCTTGCATAACATATTGCTTGGGTGCAAGATGATGACAAGGTCATGGTCAGTGAGAAATACTTAGTGAAGTGCAAGATTATAAGCTACCAAGATGAGGTGATTTGAGATATCATACCTATGAACATATGTCATATGTTGAATCATAGGCCATGGTAGTTTGATAGGCATGTTGTACATGATGGGCAAGAAAATATCTACACTATGACAAAGGATGGAGTGAAACATAAGTTGAAGCCATTAAAGGAGAAAGAAGAAGATCTGTAATGTTGCTAGAATTTGTTTTGTTGATGGAAATGAGTTTCTCCAAGGTATGAAGCATGAGCATATGTATTTTTTGAAATCTCAAAAGATGGTAAAGAAGTAGAGGATGTACCTGCAAAAGTTGCAAATTTGTTCAGATGTTTTCCTAATATTGTGTTAGATAACAAATCTAATGGATTATCCCCAATGAGAAAGATTAGTCACTAGATGGATTTGATTCTAGGAGCCAATTTTCCAAACAAGGCAATGCAAATAATGGTACAAGTAGAAAGTAAATAGTTGAATAGACAAGTTCATTAGTTGTTGCAGAAGGGGTTGATTTGAGAGAGTCTAAGTCCATGTGTTGTACCAATAGTATTAGCGCCAAAGAAGAATGTAGAATGGAGGATGTTCATAGATTCTCACGCTATCAACAAGATAAAAATCAAGTACATATTTCCATTTCCATGAATGGATAATATTGTGGACTGTTTGAGTGGGGCTAAGTATTTCCCAAAGATAGATTTGAAGATTGGATAACATTAGATTCATATCAAAGAAGGTGATAAGAGGAAGACTACTTTCAAAATAAGAGAAGGACTACATGAGTGGTTAGTCATGCCTTTTGGGCTAACTAATTTCCCAATAACTTTCACGTGGCTCATGAATGAGGCACTAAAGGAGTTTCTGGGTAAGTATGTCATTGTTTACCAAGATAATATATTGATATTTAGTAAGACATTGGAGGAGCATTTGAGGCATATTCAAAAGGTGTTTGATAAGTTAAGGGAAGAAAATTTTCTGGTAAACCTAAAGAAGTATAGTTTTATGAAGAAAGAGTCATTGTACTTGGGATGTGTAGTCTTAGCAAAAGGTCTAAAAATAAACCCAGAGAAATTGAAGGCTATCCTTGAACAACCTATTGAAAAGAGTTCTATAGAGGTAAGATCTTTTCATAGACTAGCTAATTTTTATAGGAAGTTCATAAGAAGTTTTAGCAACATTTGTGGACCCTTCACTGAAACTATAAGAGGGGATAGGAAACAATTTAAGTAGAATATAGGAGATGAGAAGAGGGTAAACATACAAATTTGTGCTACCTTTCAAGATGACTTATTAGAATGTTTGAATTTGAGTATTTCTATCTAAAACTCAATTTTGTTCAACCATATGATCTAGATAAATTCATTCTAGCTAAGTTATATATGGTCTCACACTTTTCCAATTGGAAATGTCTATTAAATACATATTTTTTACTAGTTTCAATCCAATTACTAAATAAATAAAATTATTTCAAAAAAGTGGTATTTCAATAACTATTACTATTTTTTATGATATTTTTATAATAGCATATAAACACTATTTTATAGAGCTCAAAGTCAAGAATATTCTAATATAGAGTTTATAGTATTTTAATTAGATATAGTATATTGTAATTAAAAAATTCCACAAGCACATATTTTAGCACTCGAAAAGATGTTGATTTTGAGAAAGAAAAAAGTAATAACTAAAATTAACAAAATTAAAAAATCATATGACATTCTAAAGGAGAGTGTCCTCATCTAGATTGTATAATTTTCGTTTTGGTTATAATAGATTTATTTTGAAATATGTGGTGGGAGATGAAAACTATTGATTTCAAGTGAGTTGAATTTTGAATCATTATAAAAGAGAAAATATAGGTATAAAGAAATTTTTTTTTTTTTCCTGTACCTATATATGTTATCAAATATAGTCTTAGATCAAAGTTAAATAAATTTGTTTCCATATAGTTTGTGGTGGAATCTAGACCCCTGATTTTCAACATTTTGTAGTAGCAAAAAATTTATCAATAAAAAATAGGAAAATGTATCAATTATTATTCCAAATAATTATTAAATATTATAATCCTAAAATTCAACCATTTCTACACATTTCACTAGTTTACTTCATTTTCAAATTCAAAATAATAATACTAGCTCTATGTCATTGATGGTGAGCAATTATACATTTGTTAGCCTTTTCCTTTACAATTTGGTGACAAAAGTTTGTGCTTTTACCCAAGACTTTTAATTTGTTAAAAAAGTTATAGAGAAACCTATTTTAGCACTTCCTAATTTTAACAAGGTCTTTCAAGTAGGTTGTGATGCTAGTGGTACTGCAATAGGAGTTATTTTGAGCTAAGAAGGTAGATCTATTGCTTACTTTAGTGAGAAATTAAATTATTCAAAAAGAAAATATTTTGTCCATGATCAAGAATTTTATGCTATAGTTCAAGCATTGAAAAGGTGGAAAAACTATCTTCTTCCTAAGGAGTTTGTTTTGTATACTAATCATCAAGCTTTGTAATATTTGAATAGTCGAGGAAAATTAAATCAAGCATATTTGAAGTTGGTTTAGTTTTTGAATCTTGAGTTATACATTTGTTTTGAAATATAGGAGTGGGAAGTCTAATAGAGTTGTAGATTCTCTTAATAGAAGAAAATTTTTACTGACAAAGATGTAGATTGAGGTGGTTGGGTTCAAGGAACTCAAGAATTTGTATCTAGAGGTTCTTAATTTTGGTGAAGCTTGGAAGGCTTGTATAGAATCTATTACACTTGATAGGAAAAAGTGGTTAGATTTTAGAATCAGGGATGGTATGTTGTTCAAAGGAAGCTAGTTGTGCATTCACAAAAGTTCAATGAGAGATAATCTCATCAAGGAGAAGCATAGTGGAGGATTGGATGGACTTTTTGGTAGGGATTTAAAACTATTCCTTTGGTTGCTAAGAACTATTACTAGCCATAGTTGTAGAAAATACAAAGAATTCTGTATAGAGTTGCAGAGTATGTCAAATGGAAAAAGGAGTAAAGTATAATACAAGGTTGTATTAGCCACTACCTATACTAGATAAGCCATGGGAGTCTGTTAGCATGGATTTTTTTCTTGAATTATTGAGGACTTAGTGAGTTGCATTATTCTATTTTTGTGGTGGTTGACAGGTTTTCAAAGATAGCACATTTCATTCCCTGCAAGAAGACCAATGATGTTGTTCACGTGGTAGAGTTGGATATGTGTAGGATCATGGTCATCCAAAATATACTCTTAAGTTGCAATACAAATTTAGCAAATCGGGGTTATGTCAACTTGATGTGCACTTTTCCACTTGTTATAAACTTTAAATCAAAAAATTGACAAAAAAGAATTTCTAGGAAATTGAATTTAGTTTCTAAACTAATAGGCCTTATCTAAAAATATATATAAATTGATTGGTCAAAATTTTGAATTTTAATGAAAAAGTACAAAAATAAGAAGTAGATGTATGTTTGACCACCTTAATCAAAATCAAATGATAACATTTTTTAATAATAAATTCTAGATATATGAAGTAGACTTATGCCTAGATGTTACACATATTTTTTGGGTATTTTTAGTCTAAATGAATAAATAATTATTAATTTTCTAGTTTAGTATTTTTGGAATAAAAGACTCTCATGTTTGATCACCTTAACTAATTAAAAAATCTACAAAATTTAATTTTCATTTATTTTTCCTTATAGTGGAGGAAACATAGACTATGATGCATCTTTTGAATTTCAAAAATATTGTTCCATTTGAAAATTATAGTTTTTTTTCAAGTAATGTGTTAGTCAACACTTTATACATAACTCCATTAGAAATTAAGTAATAATTACTTAGTCAACTCATAATTTGACAAAACTTATGTTTATGGATAGACATTCTTAAGAAACCCTTTTCATTTCATCAAATTTTGATGAAGAAAAAGTCATCAACTAAATATTTGAATTTAGAAAGTACACAAGAGCAGGCCAAAAAATATTTTTGGGATGTTTTAAAAGTTGACCATATAGGGTTGGTATCCAAAGATATAATAAGCCTTATAAAGGTATCAATTGTTTTCATCTAGTATTAGGATGGGTGCAAAATAATTTGGAATAAATTTTGAATTACAATTGTATTTCAGAGAAGTAATGAGACTACATGGTCTACCAAAGAGTATAGTTTCAAATTGAGATACAAAATTTGTTGGGTATTTTTGGCATACATCATGGAAGAAATTAAATATAGATTTTAAGTTTAGTTCAGTGCATTATCCATAGAGTGATGAGTAGCTAGAAGTTGTGAATCACAATTTGAGAAACTTGTTGAGATGTTTGGTTGGTGATAAAAAAAGAATTGGATCTGATTTTACCATATACAAAATTTGCATATAATGATTCTATCAATAGAAGTACTAGTAAATCACCATTCCAAATTGTATATGGGACTGGTAATAAAAATGTTTCTAAATTGAGGTAGGTGCATAAAGGAGATATAAGTAGTGTTGAAGTAGAAGAATTTTTTGAACATTCAAAGAAGATGCATGAAGAGGTAAGGAAGAGTATTATATAGATGAATAGACAATACAAGGCCAAGGAGGATGTTAAAAGGAGGTATAAGGAATTTTGAGATTGGTGATGAAGTCATGATTCATTTAAGAAAGGAGCATTTTCAGTGGGTACATATAATAAGATAAAAATAAAGAAGTCTGATCCATGCAAGATAGTGAAAATACATTATTTCAGAAATCTCTATGAAGTGGAGTTGCCTGCTAAATTGAATATTTCACCAATATTCAACATTTCAGATTTGACAGAGTATTGTGAAGGATGTAATGAGGATGAATTATAGAAACACAGTGGAGTATTCTAACAACTAGTTCTTCTACAAAGGAGATTGAGGAGATATTGGATAGTCATGTTGGAAAAAGAGCAAGGAAAAAAGCTTATGAAGAATACCTAGTTAGATGGAAAGGGATGCTTATAGAAGATTCATCATGGCTAGCAAGGAAGTAGGTTAACCACCTTGGTTTTCTTTTGAACACCTGAGACATGACAGGGTCACTTCTCAAATTACCTTGGGTGTCTAATGTAGGAGAATCTTGGATGTAAGAGCAATCTTGTATCATCCAAAAAAATTTCCTTTGAGTTGTTTCAATAAGGGTTGTCTTAATGCAGAGTTTTTGTTTGTGGAGGCTACCTCCTTAGTAAATCAGTCATACAAGCTCAGAATGTCATAATTTTAGAGGTGAAGGTTCATTTTATATATATCAACTTGTCAGTGGAGTTTCATGGCTAGATCATATGTATTTGTGAAGTTATTATAGAATTTTGGTTGGAAATTTTGGTATATAAACTTTAGGCTGATCGTCAGAGGCCTAAAAGTGCTTGAATGAGGCCTAAAAACTTGACAATGGGAGTTTATGTGGATTCAATTATGTAGATGAGGAGCTGAGGTTTTCAAAAAGTGGTTATACTAGCCAATTGGAGCAATGGTACAAGAGTTATATTCTTCTAAAGTTGGGCCAACCAATACATGGTAAATAAATGTCAAACGTATATTTGGTCAACTTAATATGTATTATTAGGGTCTATCAACCCTAGGTATTAAGTTTGAGTGTCTAAAACCTTCCTGGGTGGCATAAATTTTCTTATTTAAGAAAGGCCCAAGCATTTTCTATGATATCTCTGGGTGATATTTCATAGGTTTGTCTTACATATTACTATAATGAAGGTGCCCATGTGGATTATCATATTGTAATTTCAAATTCTATAATTCTGCTTTTGCAATGATAATAAGAAGCCCATATTTTGTTCACACAAATTGTTGTTATTTCTTTGTTTCTTTTATGAGTTTATGGTATTTTGGAGATCACCCTTCATCATTGATACAATTGACTTCTTTGATTCAGATCTTAGTTCTAGCTTGAATACTTGATCCTCTTTAATCAGAATGTTCTTTGTAGCTCATCCAATTTGGATACTTCGATATCATTCTAGATTTTCTTCCTCAATTCATCTTCTTTAATTTTAATTGTCCACATTCAATACTCAATTGGATCTTTCATATATATGATTTAAATTGTTAAGTTGACTTGAATATTCTTTAAACAAATGATTATCATCCCTTAAGTCAACTTGTATTGTCCAATAAATATATCAAACTCAATATATTGATAGTTGGCTAATACAAAATTTAGTACTCAATGAACACAAAGTTTCTAGTGTTAACCAACCAAACTTGGTCCTTACTGACTTCCTGCAAACTTTCCTTTGTTAATAGAGTGAACTTGATCAATGCAGGATCTGCTTCATTAACCAACTGAACTTGGTTAATACTAACAATGAACTTGGTTATAAATGAATGCTTGGCATACATAGGAAACTATCTTCAAGGGTAAAAGTACAAAGTTGTGTCACATTTTAGGCTAACTTATCAGAACATCTAAATTTGAGTATTTCTATCTAAAACTCTATATTGTTCAAACATGTGATCTAAATAAATTCACTCTAGATAAGTTATATATGGTCTCACACTTTTTCAATTAGAAATGTCCATTAAATGCATGTTTTATACTAGTTTTTGTCCAATTACTAAAGAAGTAAATTTATTTTAGAAGTTTGGGATTTCAATAACTCTTACTATTTCCTATGATACTTTTTTAGTAATATATGAACACCATTTTATAGATCTCAAAGTCAAGAATATTCTTATTTAAAGTTTACAATTTTTTAATTAGATATAGTATACTATAATTATAAAATTCTACAAGCACGTATTCTAACACTCAAAAAGATGATTGTTTTGAGAAAGAAAAAGATTTAACAATTCTATGAAATTCTAGAGGAGAGATTCCTCTTCTAGAATGTATAATTTTTAGTTTTGTTAGAGTAGATTTTTTTTGAAAAATTTGGTGGTAGATGAAAAATATTGATTTGAGGTAAGTTGGAATTTGAATCATTATAAAAGAGAAAATATAGGTCTAAAGCCACTTTTTATTTTTTATTGTTCTAGCTATATATGTTAGCTATAACTTAGTCTGAGTTCGAAGGGAATTAAGTTTATTTCCATATAGTTTTGTGGTGGGAACTAAAGCTTTAATTTTTAGCATTATCCAACAATGGAAAAATTACTAATAAAAATTAAGAAAACATATCAATTCTTATTCCAAATAATTATTAAAAATTATAATCCTAAACTTCATCTATTTCTGAGAGATCTCGACTATCACTGATTGCTTGGTAAGACTTGACATTTTGTGTAACATCAAAGATAACATATAATTAAATAATTGTATTCAACAATCTCCCTTTTGTGCATTGATGGAAACAAAACATGTCATGATACAAAGAAATTTTAGAGAAATAATAGAACAATAATATCCTCAGTTTCATTCTAATTCTCATCTATGCGAACACAATCTCTCCATCTGGAATGATTTCTTTGATTGCTCTAATTGCAATGATTGTAATTTCTCCCTTTCATAACAAACCCTTCTTGTGATATTTTACACAAAATTACTGATCTAATATGACATCAAACTCTCCCTCTTTGACATATCATGCCA